>CM032395.1:247627-847627 GCA_019049475.1 Eueides isabella
GAGCCAGCCAAAAAGATTCTTCCCATGCTCATTCTCAAGGGTGTCTCAAAAGATATCCCCTTGAGGAGTTGTCCACAGTAGTTACTCAGCAAAATCCTACAATAAATCAGTTAATTAAAAAACCAGAAGATTTTAAACTCAGATTCAGAAGGAATAACAATAGGAATCAAAATTTGTATAATGCAGTTTTTATAGTAAGCCCAGCGGTGTGGCGCGAGGCGATCAACCTGGGAAGGCTTAACGCTGACCACCAACAAGTTTTTGTGGGGGACTTTTCACCATTTATCCAATGTTACAAGTGTCTGCAGTTTGGTCACATTAGTAAAAACTGTGTGTCTGACTGTAGGCCTTGTTCACATTGTTCCGATGAAACTCATCAAGTTTCTAATTGTCCTAATGTTAGTAAAAATATACCTCCCGTTTGTTTCAACTGTTCTAAATACAATGTCAAAACCAATAGTAATCTAAACTTAAATCATACTGCAACCTCTAATAATTGTCCTACCATCCAACACATGATAAACCAATTAAAATGCAAAATTGATTATGGCATTTAATTTTTAATAAAATCTGCTCTAAAGCTAAGTTTACCTATTTGTATCATTTTTCTTGTTAAAATTACATTATTAAAACTTTCGTTAAAATTGGTTACTAAAATATTATCTAAATTGTATATAATATTCTATTGTATTATATATATGTAATTATATGTATTGTTATTTGAAATTGTGTCTCAAAATATGTGAAACTTGTCGAAAAGGTATAAATTCTTGTCTTTAAAAATAAGTTGTAATCTGAATGTGTCTTTTAAATGTCGTGTCTTAATTCTAAGAAAAGTAATCATACTTATATCTGTTAATAAAAATATATTAAGTATCTATGTTAAAGTTAAAAAGTTATCATAAGTTTATCAATAATAATAAATGTCAAGCATGTTTACACAACCGACCCCGGCCGCCCGTATACATTAGCGAGGACTGCGGTTGGAAGTGTAGACTGGCATTAGTCATAATAAAATAAAGTATTGGGCCTCAACAACCCAAAAAAAAAAAAAAAACCTAAACAAACCTAACCTAACCTAACCTAACCTAACCTAACCTAACCTAACCTAACCTAACCTAACCTAACCTAACCTAACCTAACCTAACCTAACCTAACCTAACCTAACCTAACCTAACCTAACCTAACCTAACCTAACCTAACCTAACCTAACCTAACCTAACCTAACCTAACCTAACCTAACCTAACCTAACCTAACCTAACCTAACCTAACCTAACCTAACCTAACCTAACCTAACCTAACCTAACCTAACCTAACCTAACCTAACCTAACCTAACCTAACCTAACCTAACCTAACCTAACCTAACCTAACCTAACCTAACCTAACCTAACCTAACCTAACCTAACCTAACCTAACCTAACCTAACCTAACCTAACCTAACCTAACCTAACCTAACCTAACCTAACCTAACCTAACCTAACCTAACCTAACCTAACCTAACCTAACCTAACCTAACCTAACCTAACCTAACCTAACCTAACCTAACCTAACCTAACCTAACCTAACCTAACCTAACCTAACCTAACCTAACCTAACCTAACCTAACCTAACCTAACCTAACCTAACCTAACCTAACCTAACCTAACCTAACCTAACCTAACCTAACCTAACCTAACCTAACCTAACCTAACCTAACCTAACCTAACCTAACCTAACCTAACCTAACCTAACCTAACCTAACCTAACCTAACCTAACCTAACCTAACCTAACCTAACCTAACCTAACCTAACCTAACCTAACCTAACCTAACCTAACCTAACCTAACCTAACCTAACCTAACCTAACCTAACCTAACCTAACCTAACCTAACCTAACCTAACCTAACCTAACCTAACCTAACCTAACCTAACCTAACCTAACCTAACCTAACCTAACCTAACCTAACCTAACCTAACCTAACCTAACCTAACCTAACCTAACCTAACCTAACCTAACCTAACCTAACCTAACCTAACCTAACCTAACCTAACCTAACCTAACCTAACCTAACCTTTTTTTTTTTTTTTTTTTTTTTTTTTTTTTTTTTTTTTTTTTTATCGGGAGAGAACCCATTTACGGGTACGCCACCCGAGTGGGGACTCGAGTGGGTTATGTGGGACTAATGGACCGGCAGATATAGGCCGTCCACACTACCCACTAAAACCCCACGGTGCTCCTCCTCGACCGTCACAGGCCGGGGCTATGGGTGCCATGGATTCGTCCATAGCCTCGGCGACGGGAGCCTGCTAGGCACGTCTCGGAGTCGGTGGTGGTGGGCCACCCCCGACGGCCTGCTCTGAGTAGCGCGGGAGCAACCTGCGCGCGCCTACTCGGGCCAGGTTAGTAGGCGATCAGCTTCCCCAAGCTGACCGCCCTCTGGCCGATTAGGGCGGAAGGCGGCGATCGTGTGCCGCCCTCCGGCGACCCGGTCTTTTGCGGAGGCCGGCGAGTTCGGAAGAAGCCTCCCTCGCCCGCTCCGCCGCCTCCTTCTCGAGCACCACTGCCTCGCAGAAGGAAGAGACCGCGTCCCACGACGTCTCGCTGCCGGCCATGGCCTTGACTACGGCCGGCAGGGAAAGGTCGTCCCCTATGACGCCGCGCAATGCGCGACGTTGAGACGCCCAGGCTGGGCACACCTCCAGCGTGTGCTGGGCCGTCTCTTCGAGGCAGTCGCAGAGGAGGCAGGGGGCGTCGGGCTCTCTCCCAGCAACCCGACACAGATATCTCCCAAAGCAACCGTGCCCTGAGAGTACCTGTGTGGTGCGGAAGGTTAGGACGCCATGACGCCTCGCTAACCACTGGCGGAAAACTGGACGAACCGCCTCGATCGTCCTCTGGCCGGCGGTTGGTGTTGCCAGCCGGGACTCCCACTCTTTCATTGCGGCCGCCCGCGACGCCTCCTGTGGTGCTGACCTTGCCGAAGCCCCGGACGCAAGACCTCGACACCGGCAATAGACCGACGCCAGAGCAATCGCGTCCAGGTCCCACGGCAGGACTCCTGCCAACACACACGCCACCTCACCGGAGATGGTCCTGTACCCCCGTATCACCCTGATGGCCATCACCCTCTGCGCCCGTCGCAGCAGGGCGACGTTTTGCCGGTTCAGGGCGTCCGCCCATACGGGAGCACCGTACAGCGCCATCGATCGGACCACTCCGGTGTACAGCCGAAGGCTCGAAGCGCTCGGCCCACTTACGTTGGGCAAAAGGAGCGCCAATACCCCCGCTGTCTTCAACAGCCTCGAGACCAGTCGTATAAAATGGTCCCGAAAGCTCCACCTGTTGTCCAAGACAAGTCCGAGGTACTTCAAGCTCCTCTTCACCTCAATCGTCACACCGCCGACGACGATGTGGGCCTCTGGTGGAGCGGCCCTCCTCGGAGCGTTGAAGTAGATTGCCTCAGACTTGTCTAGTGCAACCTCCAGACCCAGCCGCCGAATCCGCCCGACGACGTGAGCCACGCCAGCTGTCGCGAGCACTGCTGCCTCGCGATAGGTCCTCTGCTGCGCTAAGACCAACGTGTCATCAGCGTAGCAGAGGACCTTTACCCCCGGCAAGGTGCTTCCCCGCAACAACCAGTCGTACCCGATGTTCCAGAGGATCGGACCCAGCACCGATCCCTGTGGAACACCGCACGACATCTCCCAAACTCCCCAGCCAGAGCTTCCCGGAAAGGTCACAGACCTCTCGGAGAGGTAAGCCCGATGATGCGGCGCAGGTACGGAGGCACCCGGTGGTAAATGAGTGCCTCATTGATGCAGTGCCAGGGCATGGAGTTGAAAGCGTTGGCGATGTCTAAAGACACCGCCAAGACTCCTTCGCCCCGAGCCACTGCGTCCTGCGCGTGGGACTTCACCTGCAGTATGGCATCCACCGTGGAGCGTCCACTTCGAAAGCCATACTGGCTGTCCGAGAGGTTTGGACCTGCCCACTCGAGGTGCTGGTGTAGCCTCCTCGCTACCACCCTCTCGAAGAGCTTGGCGATCTCGCTCAACAGCACAATCGGCCTATACGCCGAGGCTGACTCCGCCGGGCGGCCCTCCTTCTTGATGAGGACTAGTCTGCCTGTCTTCCACCGCTGTGGAATTATGGCTTGAGCCAGACAGGCAGTAAATAGCCCTCGAATGCTTGGCCCTAAAATAGCATGGGCCAAAGCAACTACACGCCCGGGAATGCCGTCGAGCCCTGGGGCGGTGGTTTTGCCCCGAGATCGCCTAACAGCCTCCTCTAGCTCTTCCTCCAGCACCTCTGGTACGACGCTCTCGTCCTCCTCCTCTTGCGCTGCAGGGCGGGCCATTGATGGAGGTGTAAAATTGGCCCGCTGCGGGAACAGAGACGACAGCACCCCTCGGAGAGTATCCGGCGGGAGTGTCTGCGTCAAAGGCGGGGCCCAAGTCCGGAGCTTGCCGCGCACCATCCGGTACGGCGTTCCGAACGGGTCCCGATCTATCCCCGCGAGAGCTTCGTCGTGCGCCTCGCCTTTCGCACGACCGATCTCCTCCTGCAGCGCTTTCTTCGCCTCGACGTAGGCGCAGTACAGCCGGTCCTCCTCCTCCTGCTGCCGGCGTGCCCGCCTGCGATAGTGCGTGTAAAGGCGTCTCGCCTCAATGCAGATGTTGCGCAATTGAGCGATCTCACCCGACCACCAGTACACTTGCCGCCGTTGAGGGCGGCGCCCGGAACGGGGCATTGACGCGTCGCAGATACGCGTCATTGCCCTCTGCGCCCAGTTTGCGGCGTCTTCTGCAGACGCCAAGCTCTGGGGCAACCTAACCTAACCTAACCTAACCTAACCTAACCTAACCTAACCTAACCTAACCTAACCTAACCTAACCTAACCTAACCTAACCTAACCTAACCTAACCTAACCTAACCTAACCTAACCTAACCTAACCTAACCTAACCTAACCTAACCCCCGGCGGAGATGGTTTCACGGCGGACATCTGCAGGCAGGCAGTGGGGGCAGACCCGGAGCTGTTTCTGTGCCTTCTGAATAAGTGCCTAGAACTATCATACTTTCCAGAACCATGGAAGGAGGCAGTAGTCGTCGTTCTCAGGAAACCTGGGAAGGACGACTACACTCATCCGAAATCATACAGACCAATCGGTCTGTTATCGGTTCTCGGCAAGGTGCTGGAAAGGATGATGGTTCGCCGGATAAGGTGGCACGTTCTTCCGAAGGCAAACAAGAGACAGTACGGATTTGTTCCACAGCGCAGCACCGAGGACGCCCTGTATGATCTGGTGAACCATATCAGGGTCGGCTTGAAAAACAAGCTGATAAACCTGGTTGTTTCACTAGACATACAGGGCGCCTTCGATGGTGCGTGGTGGCCGGCCATCAGGTGTCAGCTGGGAAGGAAGGGATGCCCACCAAATACCAGGAAGCTAGTGGACGGCTACCTGAGAGACAGACGGGTGACGGTTAGGTATGCGGACCACGAATGCAGTATTACAACGACCAAAGGATGTATACAGGGATCCATTGGCGGTCCCACTTTCTGGAACTTGCTTCTCGATCCACTCCTGGACGAGATAACGGCACATGGAGTGCACTGTCAGGCGTTCGCGGATGATATCGTCCTGGTGATCTCAGGGAACACAGGATCCCAGATTACCGAAAAGGCAGGGGAAGTATTGACTCAAGTGTACGAATGGGGTATAACAAAAAAAAAAAAAAATTTGCACCGCATAAAACAAACGCGATGGTCATCACGCGGAAATTAAAATACGATACCCCATTCGTGCAAATGGGTGGTACTGAAATCAAATTAGTTACAGATTTTAAAATTTTGGGATTAATATTAGACGAAAAATTAACTTTTAACAACCATGTCAGATATATCACGAAAAAATCTTTAAATATTTACAAACCATTAGCACGAATAGCAAAATTAAACTGGGGACTGCACCCAGAGGTGATTAGGACGATATACACCGCAGTCATAGAGCCCATAATACTTTACGCAGCAAGCGTATGGGCCCCCGAGGCAGAAAAACTTTGCATCCGCAAGTGTCTGGACAGCGTTCAGAGAGGATTTGCCCAAAAGATTATTAAATCTTATAGGACGGTCTCTCTGAACGCTGCACTGGCACTGAGTGGGCTTATTCCTCTCGATATGAGAGTACGCGAGGCGGCACAGGTATATGAGGCTAAGCGAGGGAAGCCGCAAGATTTCCTCCACGGACGAACAGTGGAGAGGAAAGTCGTCTATGACCAGAGACCACATCCATCGGAGGAACTCGGAGTGCATTTCGGCTGCCTCGAGGACCTCGAACCGGAAACTGTAAGCGCTCACGACCTGAAAGGCTTGATCGTTTACACGGACGGAAGCAAGATTGGCGGTAGGGTGGGGGCAGCACTTTCGTGCTGGAGGGGCGAAGTCGAAACGCTGGCCAGAAAGTTCGTACTAGCGCCTTTCTGTACAGTGTTTCAGGCGGAGCTCTATGCCCTCTACCAAGCCACCAAGATTGCGCTAGGATCCTCAGAGCGGACGATCTGTATTCTGAGCGACTCTCGATCGGCACTCGATCTGCTGGGGGACCAGGATGCCTCTCACACAATAGCGTTTTTCATAAAAGAAAATGTTAAAAGAGCTATAAAGGAGGGGAAAAAAATTAGACTCTTCTGGGTGAGAGCGCATAGTGGAATTCCGGGGAACGAGAGGGCAGACGAACTGGCAAAGGCGGCCGCAGCTAATATCAAAAAGGCACCAGATTATGACGAATGCCCACTATCTTATGTGAAGAGAATGGTGAGGGAAAGGACAGTGGAGGAATGGAACAGCAGGTATATAGCGACTGAAAAAGGCCACACCACCAAGACCTTCCTGCCAACGATAAAACAAGCGTTTACCGTAATAAAAAAACTGGAAAAGACACCAATTGTAATTCAGGCGCTAACGGGCCACGGAGGCTATGGAGAATATTTGGCAAGCTACAAGTTAAGAACAACTCCAGAATGTGAATGTGATCCGCAGAAGGAGGAATCCATATTACACCTCCTCATCGAATGCCTAATATTCTCCATAGCCCGCCGAAACACCGAAAACAAAATGGACTGTGAAATAAACACTGAAACAATTCCTAAAATAATGACAGACAAACAAATGTGTAAATATTTTATGGCATTCTGTACAAACATTACAAAATACTGTTTAAAGAAAAACGGTAGCACTATAGTATAAATCTACAAATATTCATAAAGAAGTAACAAAAAAAAAAAAAAGTAATAATAAAAATATATATATATATATAAAAAAAAAAAAAAAAACGAATTATAGTGCTACCAAATTGATTTAATATAAAACTTAGCGTATGAAATAATATGTAAAATGTATAACATAAGGTTATACAATTTTAGCATATATAGATTATAAGGTATAAATGTTGCGTCCAAATATAGAATAACATAACATATTATTGCAATCGCATAGGATAAATGGTATAATTATTACTCTAAGATAAAATAGTTCAGTGTGTCCTAACTAAATATAAAATAACTTATACTAAATGTAAGTAAACAAAGAAAAGATACTGGATCAAATAGCTACTCCAAAAGCACAATTGTCTCCGGCTACTCTTAAATATAGAATAATATAAGATATAGTTTATAATAACACAGAATAAATAGTACAATTATTAAAAGTAAAATAGTTCATCATAAACAAATGTAATAAATTATATAAATATAAGCATCAAAAAAATTAAGTAAAATTGTAAATAAAATTAAAAACATTATAAAACGTCTCCGGTTCCTCCGGAGGAGAGCGGGTCATATTAATCTAAAAAAAAAAAAAAAACCTAACCTAACCTAACCTAACCTAATTTTTTTTTTTTTTTTTTTTTTTTTTTTTTTTTTTTTTTTTTTTTTTTTTTTTCGTGAGGAAACCCTTTTACGGGTACTCCGCCCGAGGGGGGACTCGGGTGGGTTATGTGGGACTAATGGACCGGCAGATATAGGCCGTCCACACTACTTACTAAAACCTCACGGTGCTCCTCCTCGACCGTCACAGGCCGGGGCTATGGGTGCCAAGGATTCGTCCATAGCCTCCTAGGCACGTCTCGGAGTCGGGGGTGGTGGGCCACCCTCGACGGCCTGCTCTGAGTAGAGCGCGGGAGCAACCTGCGCGCGCCTACTCGGGCCAGGTTTGTAGGCGATCAGCTTCCCCAAGCTGACCGCCCTCTGGCCGATTAGGGCGGAAGGCGGCGATCGTGTGCCGCCCTCCGGCGACCCGGTCTTTTGCGGCGGACGGCGAGTTCGGAAGAAGCCTCCCTCGCCCGCTCCGCCGCCTCCTTCTCGAGCACCAATGCCTCGCAGAAGGAAGAGACCGCGTCCCACGACGTCTCGCTGCCGGCCATGGCCTTGACTACGGCCGGCAGGGGAACGGGGGACGTTGAGACGCCCAGGCTGGGCACACCTCCAGCGTGTGCTGGGCCGTCTCTTCGAGGCAGTCGCAGTGGTGGCAGCGGGTGTCGGGCTCCCTCCCAGCGACCCGACCCAGATATCTCCCAAAGCAACCGTGCCCTGAGAGTACCTGTGTGGTGCGGAAGGTTAGGACGCCATGACGCCTCGCTAACCACTGGCGGAAAACTGGACGAACTGCCTCGATCGTCCTCCGGCCGGCGGTTGGTGTTGCCAGCCGGGACTCCCACTCTTGCAATGCGGCATCCCGCGCCTCCTCCTGTGGTGCTGACCTTGCCGAAGCCCCGGACGCAAGACCTCGACGCCGGCAATAGACCGACGCCAGAGCAATCGCGTCCAGGTCCCACGGCAGGACTCCTGCCCGCACACACGCCACCTCACCGGAGATGGTCCTGTACCCCCGTATCACCCTGATGGCCATCACCCTCTGCGCCCGCCGCAGCAGGGCGACGTTTTGCCGGTTCAGGGCGTCCGCCCATACGGGAGCACCGTACAGCGCCATCGATCGGACCACTCCGGTGTACAGCCGACGGCTCGAGGCGCTCGGCCCACTAACGTTGGGCAAAAGGCGCGCCAAGGCCCCCGCTGTCTTCAACAGCCTCGGGACCAGTCGTATAAAATGGTCCCGAAAGCTCCACCTGTTGTCCAAGACAAGTCCGAGGTACTTCATGCTCCTCTTCACCCCGATCGTCACACCGCCGACGACGATGTGGGCCTCTGGTGGAGCGGCCCTCCTCGGAGCATTGAAGTAGATTGCCTCAGACTTGTCTAGTGCAACCTCCAGACCCAGCCGTCGAATCCGCCCGACGACGTGAGCCACGCCAGCTGTCGCGAGCACTGCTGCCTCGCGATAGGTCCTCTGCTGCGCTAAGACCAACGTGTCATCAGCGTAGCAGAGGACCTTTACCCCCGGCAAGGTGCTACCCCTAAGCACCCAGTCGTAACCGATGTTCCAGAGGATCGGACCCAGCACCGATCCCTGTGGAACACCGCACGACACCTCCCAAACTCCCCAGCCGGAGCTTCCAGGAAAGGTTACAGACCTCTCGGAGAGGTAAGCCCCGATGATGCGGCGCAGGTATGGAGGCACCCGATGGTAAATGAGTGCCTCATTGATGCAGGGCCAGGGCATGGAGTTAAAAGCGTTGGCGATGTCTAAAGACACCGCCAAGACTCCTTCGCCCCGAGCCACTGCGTCCTGCGCATGGGACTTAACCTGCAGTATGGCATCCACCGTGGAGCGTCCACTTCGGAAGCCATACTGGCTGTCCGAGAGGTTTGGACCTGTCCTCTCGAGGTGCTGCTGTAGCCTCCTCGCTACCACCCTCTCGAAGAGCTTGGCGATCTCGCTCAACAGCACAATCGGCCTATAAGCCGAAGCTGACTCCGCCGGGCGCCCCTCCTTCTTGATGAGGACTAGTCTGCCTGTCTTCCACCACTGTGGAATTATGGCTTGAGCCAGACAGGCAGTAAATAGCCCTCGAATGCTTGGCCCCAAGATAGAATGGGCCAAAGCAACTACGCGCCCGGGAATGCCGTCGAGCCCTGGGGCGGTGGTTTTGCCCCGAGATCGCCTCACAGCTTCCTCCAGCTCCTCTTCCAGCACCTCTGGTACGACGCTCTCGTCTTCCTCCTCTTGCGCTGCAGGGCGGGCCATTGGTGGAGGTGTAAAATTGGCCCGCTGCGGGAACAGAGACGACAGCACCCCTCGGAGAGTATCCGGCGGGAGTGTCTGCGTCAAAGGCGGAGCCCAAGTCCGGAGCTTGCCGCGCACCATCCGGTACGGCGTTCCGAACGGGTCCCGGTCTATCCCCGCGAGAGCTTCGTCGTGCGCCTCGCCTTTCGCACGACCGATCTCCTCCTGCAGCGCTTTCTTCGCCGCGACGTAGGCGCAGTACAGCCGGTCCTCCTCCTCCTGCTGCCGGCGTGCCCGCCTGCGATAGTGCGTGTAAAGGCGTCTCGCCTCAATGCAGATGTTGCGCAATTGAGCGATCTCACCCGACCACCAGTACACTTGCCGCCGTTGAGGGCGGCGCCCGGAGCGGGGCATTGACGCGTCGCAGATACGCGTCATTGCCCTCTGCGCCCAGTTTGCGGCGTCTTCTGCAGACGCCAAGCTCTGGGGCAGCCAGGCTTGCTCTATCGCAGCTTCCTCCAGAAGTCCCTTGTCGAGGCACCTCAGTTGCCACCGCGGTCCGTCCTCTCGCGAGGTGGATCAACTAGATCGCCGACAAGTGCCGCGACGCATCCCGCACCCCTCTCGACTTGTGAGAAAGGCGGGGAGCCCGCAGCTACCTGGGTGATAATAGCCACCACCCCGGTGTTGTCTGCGACCCAGTTATCACGTGCGGGGACACTGTAAGGCTCCGCAACAACCGCCACCTGAATAGACCACTGCGCCAGGCTTTGGACCAATAAGTCCTGGGCCCTGGCGCAGTGGTTTATGTTCGCCTGCAACACATGGAGAGCCATTATTGGGCTTCCATGTGTTGCACCTCCTCTTGCCTGGCTGGGGCATTTGGATTAGCCACCGCTGGCTCCCTTCCTCCCTTCCGGCCTTCCCTCCTCTTCCTCGAGGTGCCGGCCCTGGCGCATGCAGCGCTCCCCACCTTGTGGTCTGCAGGCTGTCCTGCCGCCTCGCAGACCGGGCAGTGAGGTGCCGCCGAGCACTGGTGTTGCTTGTGCCCGGCTTGGCCGCACCTGAAGCACTGCTGACTCCTGTCCAGCGCACTGCTGCACTTCTCTGCCACATGGCCAATGTCGTGGCAGCGGAAACAACGCCGAACTCGCTCTTGCAACAGTTGCACCCGCGCTGACACGAATCCCACGAGGAGCCGCGACCCACTGACCTTTTTTGCTGCCATAATTGGGCAGCGGACCCACACTGTGCCCAAGCCGTTGCGGTCCTGCCGGATCTCACCTGCTCTGATCGACCCGACATCGCAACCACCAACGCGGCTCACGGCTTGCGCCACCTCCTCCGAAGTAGCAGAGTCGTCTAGGCCACTGACCCTCAACTCTGCACACTTCACCGGTCTTGCGACCAGCACGTCACTCGCGTCCAGTATCCCACGCAGCCGTTGGGCTAGGGCATCCGCCTTCTCGCCGCTATTGGTGCCAGGTAACTCCAGAACCCTGGCACCAGTAGATGCAACCCTAAGTCGCACGTCCTCAATACCCAGATCCTCCAATTTCACCGCCTGCTTGATCTGGGTAAGGACGTCGCGATAAGACATCTCTTTTTGGGCGGCGGCCGGTTGCAACGTGAGTGTCACCGCCGCCGATCGAGGCGGACGCAGCTTTGGGCGGCTAGCAGGCTTCGCCCTTTGCGTGCTCTGCTTCGCCTGGGCTGCCGTTGTCTTCGATTTCCCCTTACCCTTACGTACAACGACGCTCCAACCCTAGGTCAATTGAGCCGGAGCAGGAGGCAGAGGTCGTGGCTCCACTGGCGTCGGTTTTTGGGCTTTTGTCGCCGCCTTATTTTTCTTTGTGGCCTGCTTCTTGTTCGGAGGCGGGTTTGCGGGTGCCATCAGGGTCGCAACAGTAGGCTCCGCCACTACCCCTGAGACGGCCGCCCGGCGCTTCCTATCCGCCGCCAATGGAGGACGTACTGGTTTCGCCGGAAGTAGCCTATCTTCCAGCGCCGCCAGCCGCGTGTTCAGCAATGTGCTCACCTGCACCATTACTGAACGAGCCACGTCCTCCTTTCTCCCTTCAACTCCGGGTTCCCGCCTCACGACTCTAGAGCGCTCTAGGTCAGCTCTCATAAGGGCCATCTCTTTGCGCAACTCAGAAAGCTCTTCAGTTAGGTGGGTGTTCGCCGCGCGTAACTGAGACACCTCTTCGTTGTAAGCCTTATCGGCCAAGATTTCCTCCGCCGTATTGATGGCGCCAGCGGCCTCCTTAAGGGCTTTTGTAAAAGTGCCCTTAAGGTTGCCGGACCTGCTGGCCACCTTATTAATTATTGCCAAGCTATCTGTAACTTGGTGCTGCAGGTCTTGCACCAACGGGCCATCTATTTTCGGCCTTACCAAGCCTGGAGTGTCTGAGAGCCTGGAGTTTGCCCTCTGCACCGTTTCCACAATATTGGCGAATGCCTTCTCTGCATCAGGCCGCAGCTCTCGACGCCTAACCGCAGCAACTTTGACCTTCGGCCTCTCACTTAACTCCTCAGTCCCAGAAGAGCCGGAGTTATTATACTCACTCCTAGGTCTCTTGCGGTATTTCCTGCTCCCTATAATCGTGCTCGATTTCTGCGATTCCATGGATATGCAACTTTCCGCCTCTGATTCTGAGGCCACCCAGAAGCGACCCCGAGATGATATTGAGACCGAACGAGACCTCCCACTGATTGCAGAAGCACATTCCGCCAGGTCCAGCCGCTCAATAACTACTTTAGCACTTACTACTTTAGCACTTAACACTTAGCCTCAACAGCACCTATAACAGATGCGTCAGTTTCAACTATGCCCTTAACAGGCACCATGACTGCTTCATTCTCCTCGGCCATCACAACTACTCCACCCTGCTCGGCCACTGCAACAGCACCGCCCCTCTCGGGCCTCCCCTCGACGCCGCCTTCCGCAGCCACCACACTCTCTCCGCCCTTCTCGGGCCCTTTCCCCGCAACACATCGGCAGTCTTTGCCCCCCGCAGATTCGTGGGGCTTGCGTGCCGTAGCACGGAGGGATTCTCCAGACAGGCTGGGACCCTCCTGCGGTATGAATAATTTTTGGCTTACCGACATGTTGTGTTTTTTGCTGATCCACAGCTTTGGCTTTTCTGTCGGGGTGTGCTCCCCTAGGCCGTGTCCATAACGATGGACTAAAGGCACGCCCATGCCTCGCTGGTTTTGGTCCGCGCCGGGAAAAACTCCCGGTCCACCCGCCCGCAAGAGCGAGTGGTTTCCCCTATCCGCCACCTGGGGACGCGCCCAGTAGGAGGACCAGCAACTCCCTTGGGCCATAAACCCTTTTTTTTTTTTTTTTTTTTTTTTTTTTTTTATCGTGAGGAAACCCTTTTACGGGTACTCCACCCGAGTGGGGACTCGAGTGGGTTATGTGGGACTAATGGACCGGCAGATATAGGCCGTCCACACTACCCACTAAAACCTCACGGTGCTCCTCCTCGACCGTCACAGGCCGGGGCTATGGGTGCCAAGGATTCGTCCATAGCCTCGGCGACGGGAGCCTGCTAGGCACGTCTCGGAGTCGCGGGTGGTGGGCCACCCTCGACGGCCTGCTCTGAGTAGCGCGCGGGAGCAACCTGCGCGCGCCTACTCGGGCCAGGTTGGTAGGCGATCAGCTTCCCCAAGCTGACCGCCCTCTGGCCGATTAGGGCGGAAGGCGGCGATCGTGTGCCGCCCTCCGGCGACCCGGTCTTTTGCGGCGGACGGCGAGTTCGGAAGAAGCCTCCCTCGCCCGCTCCGCCGCCTCCTTCTCGAGCACCACTGCCTCGCAGAAGGAAGAGACCGCGTCCCACGACGTCTCGCTGCCGGCCATAGCCTTGACTACGGCCGGCAGGGAAAGGTCGTCCCCTATGACGCCGCGCAATGCGCGACGTTGAGACGCCCAAGCTGGGCACACCTCCAGCGTGTGCTGGGCCGTCTCTTCGAGGCAGTCGCAGTGGTGGCAGCGGGTGTCGGGCTCCCTCCCAGCCACCCGACACAGATATCTTCCAAAGCAACCGTGCCCTGAGAGTACCTGTGTGGTGCGGAAGGTTAGGACGCCATGACGCCTCGCTAACCACTGGCGGAAAACTGGACGAACTGCCTCGATCGTCCTTCGGCCGGCGGTTGGTAATGCCAGCCGGGACTCCCACTCTTCCATTGCGGCATCCCGCGCCTCCTCTTGTGGTGCTGACCTTGCCGCGGCCCCGGACACAAGGCGCCGACGCCGGCAATAGACCGACGCCAGAGCAATCGCGTCCAGGTCCCACGGCAGGACTCCTGCCAGCACACACGCCACCTCACCGGAGATGGTCCTGTACCCCCGTATCACCCTGATGGCCATCACCCTCTGCGCCCGCCGCAGCAGGGCGACGTTTTGCCGGTTCAGGGCGTCCGCCCATACGGGAGCACCGTACAGCGCCATCGATCGGACCACTCCGGTGTACTTGGGCCATAAACCCAACCCAACCCAACCCAACCCAACCCTTTTTTTTTTTTTTTTTTTTTAACGTGAGGAAATCCGATTACGGATACCCGGCCGAGTGGGGACTCGAGCGGGTTATGTGGGACTCGCGGACTGGCAGATATAGGCCGTCCGAATACCCACTAAAACCCCACGGTGCTCCTCCTCGACCGCCAGTGGCCGCACGACACGGGAACTAGAGTCTTCCGTGAAGCGCGGTGGCGGGAGCCTGTAGGCACGTCGCGGAGTCAAGGGTGGTGTGGTCACCCTCGACGGCCTTCTCGGAGTAGCGCGCGGGAGCAACCTGCGCGCGCCTACTCGGGCCAGGTTAGTAGGCGATCAGCTTCCCCAAGCTGACCGCCCTCTGGCTCATTAGGGCGGAAGGCGGCGGTCGTGTGCCGCCCTCCGGCGACCCGGTCTTTTGCGGCGGATAGCGAGTTCGGCTGATGCTTCCCTCGCACGTTCCGCCGCCTCCTTCTCGAGCACCACTGCCTCGCAGAAGGAAGAGACCGCGTCCCACGACGTCTCGCTACCGGCCATGGCCTTGACTACGGCCGGCAGGGAAAGGTCGTGCCCAATGACGTCGCGCAGAGCGCGACGTTGAGACGCCCAAGCTGGGCACACCTCCAGCGTGTGCTGGGCCGTCTCGTCGAGGCAGTCGTCGCATTGGTGGCAGCGGGCATCGGGCTCCCTCCCAGCGATCCGACACAGGTAACCCCCGAAGCAACCATGCCCCGTGAGCACCTGCGTGGTGCGGAAGGTTAGGACGCCGTGACGCCTCGCTAACCACTGGCGGAAGACTGGACGAACAGCCTCGATCGTCCTCCGGCCGGCGGTTGGTGTTGCCAGCCGGAACCTAACCTAACCTAACCTAACCGTAGCACGGAGGGATTCTCCAAACTGGCTGGTACCCTCCTGCGGTAGTAAATTATTCCTGAATACCGACATGTTGTTTGTTGCTGATCCACAGCTTTGGCTTTGGCTGGTACCCTCCTGCGGTAGTAAATTATTCCTGAATACCGACATGTTGTTTGTTGCTGATCCACAGCTTTGGCTTTTCTGTCGGGGTGTGTTCCCTTAGGCCGTGTCCATAACGATGGACTAAAGGCACGCCCATACCTCGCTGGTCTTGGTCCGCGCCGGGAAAACTCTCGGTCCACCCGCCCGCAAGAGCAAGTGGTTTCCCCTATCCGCCATCTTGGGACGCGCCCAGTAGGAGGACCAGCAACTCCAAACCCAACCATTGACCAAACCCAACCATTTTTTCTTTTTTTTTTTTTTCGTGAGGAAACCCTTTTACGGGTACTCCGCCCGAGGGGGGACTCGGGTGGGTTATGTGGGACTAATGGACCGGCAGATATAGGCCGTCCACACTACCCACTAAAACCTCACGGTGCTCCTCCTCGACCGTCACAGGCCGGGGCTATGGGTGCCAAGGATTCGTCCATAGCCTCGGCGACGGGAGCCTGCTAGGCACGTCACGGAGTCGGGGGTTGTGGGCCACCCTCGACGGCCTGCTCTGAGCAGCACGCGGGAGCAACCTGCGCGCGCCTACTCGGGCCAGGTTTGTAGGCGATCAGCTTCCCCAAGCTGACCGCCCTCTGGCCGATTAGGGTGGAAGGCGGCGATCGTGTGCCGCCCTCCGGCGACCCGGTCTTTTGCGGCGGACGGCGAGTTCGGAAGAAGCCTCCCTCGCCCGCTCAGCCGCCTCCTTCTCAAGCACCACTGCCTCACAGAAGGAAGAGACCGCATCCCACGACGTCTCGCTACCGGCCATGGCCTTGACCACGGCCGGCAGGGAAAGGTCGTCCCCTATGACGTCACGCAAAGCGCGACGTTGAGACGCCCATGCTGGGCAGAGCTCCAGCGTGTGCTGGGCCGTCTCCTCGAGGCAGTCGCAGTGGTGGCAGCGGGTTTCGGGCTCCCTCCCAGCGACCCGACACAGATATCTCCCAAAGCAACCGTGCCCTGAGAGTACCTGTGTGGTGCGGAAGGTTAGGACGCCATGACGCCTCGCTAACCACTGGCGGAGAACTGGACGAACTGCCTCGATCGTCCTTCGGCCGGCGGTTGGTGTTGCCAGCCGGGACTCCCACTCTTTCATTGCGGCATCCCGCGCCTCCTCCTGTGGTGCTGACCTTGCCGAAGACCCGGATACAAGACCTCGACGCCGGCAATAGACCGACGCCAGAGCAATCGCATCCAAGTCCCACGGCAGGACTCCCGCCAGCACACACGCCACCTCACCGGAGATGGTCCTGTACCCCCGTACCACCCTGATGGCCATCACCCTCTGCGCTCGCCGCAGCAGGGCGACGTTTTGCCGGTTCAGGGCGTCCGCCCATACGGGAGCACCGTAGAGGGCCATCGACCTGACCACTCCAGTGTACAGCCAACGGCTCGAGGCGCTCGGCCCACTGACGTTGGGCAAAAGGCGCGCCAAGGCCCCCGCTGTTTTCAACAGCCTCGGGACCAGTCGTATAAAATGGTCCCGAAAGCTCCACCTGTTGTCCAAGACAAGTCCGAGGTACTTCAAGCTCCTCTTCACCTCAATCCTAACACCGCCGACGACGATGTGGGCCTCTGGTGGAGCGGCCCTCCTCGGAGCATGGAAGTATATTGCCTCAGACTTGTCTAGTGCAACTTCAAGACCCAGCCGCCGAATCCGCCCGACAACGTGAGCCACGCCAGCTGTCGCGAGCACTGCTGCCTCGCGATAGGTTCTCTGCTGCGCTAAGACCAGCGTGTCATCAGCGTAGCAGAGGACCTTTACCCCCGGCAGGGTGCTGCCCCGAAGCACCCTGTCGTAACCGATGGTCCAGAGGATCGGACCCAGCACCGATCCCTGTGGAACACCGCACGACACCTCCCAAGCTCCCCAGCCAGAGCATCCAGGAAAGGTCACAGACCTCTCGGAGAGGTAAGCCCCGATGATGCGGCGCAGGTATGGAGGCACCCGATGGTAAATGAGTGCCTCATTGATGCAGGGCCAGGGCATGGAGTTGAATGCGTTGGCGATGTCTAAAGACACCGCCAAGACTCCTTCGCCCCGAGCCACTGCGTCCTGCGCATGGGACTTCACCTGCAGTATGGCATCCACCGTGGAGCGTCCACTTCGGAAGCCATACTGACTGTCCGAGAGGTTTGGACCTATCCTCTCAAAACTCCCTTGGGAACCATTTTTTTTCTTTACGTGAGTTTCGTAACGTAAACTAAAATATCAACTAAAAATCGAAAACAGTTGTAATTTTGTAAAACTAAATATTTTAAATTGTCACTTTTTTATTTATAAACCGACTTAAATAAAACAAACACTTAATGTTGAAAGAAGGTTGGCAAAATAATATAGTAAACTGCATTTAAATCTGGTTAGCCATTTCTCTGATTAGCGCGTGCAAACGCACACATTGTGGGTTTCATTACAATTGAAGAAAATGAAATCTTTATTTATAATAAATCTGTAACTGATTACTGTATGTACGTGGAAGATATATTAATAAAATCTATAAGAGGACGTATATTAATGTAATAGGGCCTAAAACAGTAATTTTCAATATTTTGTCTGTCTGTGTATCTATTTGTCAGTATGTCTGTGCGTTTTTACGTTTGTACGCGCTAATCTTAGAAACGACTAACCATATTTAAATGTGGTTTCCTCTTCCTTTTTTGGCAATCTTCCTTCATCCTTTAGTATTTGTTTTATTATTTTATTAATAGGTTAATAATTTAAGTTTATAATGCAAAATTTAATGTGATTATTCTATTAGATCGAGAAAGTAACTGAGAATAGTAAATAAAATACTGAGGCCTTTACTTTCCTCAATAAGTTAAATTCAAATTCAAATTCAAATATTTTTATTCGAAATAAAAAGTTATAAGCTTCGTTTTTTGACAACATTTTCAAAAATGTATTGAGATGCAACGGTCAATATATATTTTTTTTAAACATTTCCCTTAAAGAATCGTTAGGGCTTCCCACGCTTCATAAATACTCTTTAAGAGACATACGCCGGCATCGGCAGTAGAGCGACCCTTAGTAAAACCATACTGTTTATCGTGCATTAGCTTTTTTGAATTAAAATGCATTAATATTTGATTTAAGATCATCTTTTCAAAGATTTTACTGAATGATGGTAGTACAGACACTGGTCGAAAATTGTCTGGATCTCATGTACTACTAGATTTAAATATAGATATGATTTTACTAAATTTTATTAGGTCACGAAACAAACCATAATCTATACAATTATTAAATATATCGGCAAGATGAGGAGCAACAGCGTCTATAATATGACTAATCAATTTGACAGAGATTTACCACAAGATCTGATGTTTTCTTGATATCCAGGATCATAAATGTCCTTACAATGTCTCTTGAGTTGACTAGATTAAATTTAAAATCTACATTACATTTGTGAACGCTCACCTTATGTAATAATTCAGCGACGGTTGTGGAACTTATAAGAATTTTGGTTGTGGGAACTGGAATATCAGCAAAGAATTTTTCAAATTCACATGCAACTTCTTGATCCGAGCTGGTAACGCCATTGTCAATTTTTAATTTAAAATCATGATTATAATTCATACCTTTTCCAGTTTCACAACTTATTATGCTCCATGTCATTTTTATTTTATCACAAGATTTTTTAATTTTGTTTCTAATATGTAAAGATTTTGCCATGGAACATACTTTTTTAAACAATTTAGAATAGTTCTTGATATAATTAATAAATGATTGACTGTGGTTATATGTTTTCTCACTATAAAGTTCATATAACCTTACTAAACTTAAATTTAAAAAGCGTATAAAAATTTTGAACGAAGCAGGATTTGAACCCGCGCCTCTGGAATACCGTTCCAGCGCTCTGACCACTAAGCCATTCGTTCTCACCGAGCTCCGTCGAAATTCTTATACGCTTGTTACAACTTATTTTTGTTGTTAGCATCTCTGTAGGGAGATTTTTACAAATTTCCGCTACCCAAAGACAACTCGTAAGAATTATCGTTTGGCAAGAGAGAATACTATTTACTTTAATATTTTTACTATGTTTTAAAGTGTTATTCCACACTTAGGACAGAAAATACTAAACTTAAATTTAAAAAGCGTATAAAAATTTTGAACGAAGCAGGATTTGAACCCGCGCCTCTGGAATACCGTTCCAGCGCTCTGACCACTAAGCCATTCGTTCTCACCGAGCTCCGTCGAAATTCTTATACGCTTGTTACAACTTATTTTTGTTGTTAGCATCTCTATAAGTAATAAGTTGTAACAAGCGTATAAGAATTTCGACGGAGCTCGGTGAGAACGAATGGCTTAGTGGTCAGAGCGCTGGAACGGTATTCCAGAGGCGCGGGTTCAAATCCTGCTTCGTTCAAAATTTTTATACGCTTTTTAAATTTAAGTTTAGTATTTTCTGTCCTAAGTGTGGAATAACACTTTAAAACATAGTAAAAATTTCATATAACCTTTTTTTGAAAGTGTTAACATTACTTGCTTGTGACATGTTTAAATATCAATTATGTAACCCACGCCTCTTGGAAACCGTCCAAGCGCTCTGACCAACTAAGCCATACGTTCTCACCAAGCTACGTCGAAATTCCTGTACGCTAGATGCAACTTATTTATGTTGTTATCAAATTTTCTCTATCCAAAGACAATTCGTCAGAATTATCATCATGCAAGAGTGAACATGAATAAGTTGTTTTAAATGAAACACCTTTAACGAGATTAATTGTGTATATTGATTGTTAAACATGTTTTGTGAAACTCGACGTTTCGAACACTTTACAGTAGTCCGTGGTCACGGGTTGACTGAGGTGGCATTTGTCTGTCATTTGATATAATTATTATATCAAACTACCGCCAACGATTCCTTAAATGCCTAGCATACTGCTCTGGATTCTTCTAAAAAACAAAAAGTGGTTAAAAGTGTTTCATTGAAAATGTGTAACAATCGCGAAAATCACAGACATTATTATGAATAAGTTGTATCTAGCGTATATGAATTTCGTCGCAGCTTGATGAGAACGTATGGGTTAGTTGGTCAGAGCGCAGATTCTCTTTCCTAATTGCGGAATAACACTTTAAAATAGTAAAAAAAATATTTATATTTTTCTGAATATGTTATAAGACAGTCTTTAATATCGGTTTCTCATACATATAATTATGCATATTATTATTACTGAATTGATTTTATTAGAAACATTTGTTTTTTTGTCTGAGCTTGGTAAACACTTTGTAGATGTTTTGTAAACATTTTGTAGGTAAGGCATAGAAACTCCGGTTAAGTTCCATTTAAAATAGGACTGTGACAGTCAAATAAGTGTTATTGAAATTTCATTTACGCTATTGTGGGATAGTAATCAGGGATATTAAAATGATTATTTCAATAATATAATTTCTTTTAAAATATTTATTTTTGGAACAACTAACAGTACCTTACAATAATATCACATAATTTGATTGATATTCTAAAGAATTAAACAACATACATATCTTTTACCCTTCGTTTTGCAGTTAATGTCAAAACTCGAAATGTAATATATTTCAATATCTACGTATGTACAGAAGTCGTCGGTCACACGAGCACGGGCCGGCGCGGGGCGCGCGCTGGGGCCCGCTATAAGGGCGCGGGGGGCAGCGCGCCCGCCAGCGCCGCCAGCCGCCGCGCGTCCAGGCACAGCCCGTTGCGCTCCGCAGGCGCGCTCTCGGCCGGCGAGCTCGGCTCCTCCGTCTGCACTTGTCGGTCAGTCGATGTCGATCTTTCTGCAGTTGAATGATTAAATTACTTTTTTTTATGGAAAAGACGGCAAACGAGCGTACGGGTCACCGGTGGTAAGTGGTCACCGTCGCCCACGGCCCCGAGTAACTCCAGAGGAGTTACAGGAGCGTTGCCGTCCTTTAAATTGGAAGGGCACCGTGGCCCGGCATTACCTAATGCGAAACGCAGTGGCCAAAGCCACTACTTAACGTCGGTCTTAAATGCCGGGGGTGGTAATAATCCGGTCGTGTCTGCCCATGCGTGTTGCCATTACTGGCAACGTGACTCTACCATACGCACTTTAGTCGCCTCTTACGATACCATCAGTACCAGGGTGATCCTATTCTAAGCCGGAATCACACGGCTTTTACTGTACAAATCCATGATTTTTCTAAATGGGATTTGTGAGTAAATCGCAATATAGTCTATTAGTGCCAACAAGGAGTAACATACCGGTGGCGTCGAGCGTGGAGAGGTCGGTGGAGGGCGTGGTGGCGGGCCTGGGCAGCGGGGCGGCGCCCACCAGCGCGGCGCACACCGCGCCCGGCGCCGCACCACGCCCGTTGCGCCCGCTGCGCCACTTTGATGGCATAAGATTACCGCGCACGTTGCGGTCCGGCCGGATGAGAATTATATACATCTGCAATATTATAAAATATTATAGCAATAACTTCACATTTATATTATTATTTTGAAACTGTAATTTCTTAAATCGACAAACAGTACCTTAGGTGCAAAAAGACAAGCAAGGGTGACGCTGGCGCTTAAGGAAATAGTAACTGCCATACTTGTGACTCGCAGAGGGACATGGCTTGCCGTACCAAAATATAACGGAACAAATGCGAGCCAGATGACGCACGTCGTGTACATGGTGAAGCCTGCGGGCAGAGGGACGGATGAGTACGTATTATAAATAATTATTATGCCAATAGGAATACCATCTGAGACGTACCGATATGTTTGCTCTCATTGAAAGCTTCAGGAATTTTCCTCGTGAGCACTGCGTACACTGTACAGATCACGATGAGCACGACGGGGTAGAAGAAAGCAATAGTGTACGAAGCGTCAACATATGAGTCGCACACTAACATGTTGTCTTCTCTGGTAGGATAATGGTGAATAGCCCGCGCAGGGGACGTGAGCTGCCACACTACCACGATAACTACCTGCAATGTATGTATGTGTATTATATAAAATGCAATAATTTAGTATTTGTTTAAAAAATAAAGGATATATTTAAAAGAAAGGTATAATTACCTGAATGGACACTAAAATTGAGCAAATAAGTAATTGAGATTTCGGAGATATGAGAGAAGGCCTTCTGGCTGAATGTTTACTGGCATCAAAAATACGTGCTATCCTGTTGGTTTTAGTCAACAACGCGGCGTATACAACTGTAAAGCAAAATCCTGTCCCGAACCTAAATTAATAGAGCTTTTATTAAAAATGTGGTATTTCAAAGAAATAAATTATACAGTATTTCTAGCTGACCTCTGAAATGAACATAGAATATCTGTCGGTCTTAGAACAAGTGCGAACGTGACAAGATAGCACATAAGAATTCCCGCAAGAAGAACAAACGAGAGCTCCCGCCCGCTCGCGCGCACCACCGGCGTGCCGCGTCGCGCGACCCACACCGCGCCCACCAACCTATAACATACGAGTAGTTCAGTGGAACACTCTAGAAGTATATATCATGTAAGGTCTATTTTTATCTGTACATATACTTACGTAGTAAGTAAAATTCCTAAAGCTGAAAACGTCATAGCGCCTATAGCTGCGGGGGAAGAGGGTCGAAGGTAAAGTTCAGGTATCGGAGAACAAAGCACTCGTCGCGCGTCGGGCAGTGTGCCGCGCGCGCACTCCACGCATGCTGTCTCTGACATCGGGGAACGGATCTGTATGAAATATCTTATTTACATAGGTATTGAAAGAAGAATATATCGAAAACGGTTAGCAATTTAACACTGTCTACCTCATACTGTGTGCAATTGAAACAGTGCCAACAGCAGCTCTCACCCTCCACGTATTGCTTGGCCTGGCCGATCTCACATTCGGCGCTACATACGGACTCGGGATGACGCGGTTCGTCCCATTTAAATTGTATTTCTGTGAAAGGTGTTATATTTTACTTATTAAGAAAAGTATAATAATTTAAAATATAGATAAACAAATTCTTGGAATATACTTAAAATTAATTATGATTATGGAAATAAAAACCATAATAAACTTTTTCGTCTTAAATAAACAAAATATTTTAAAAAATCACTACTAATTGATTTACGACGATTTGTTATTTACATTTTTTTAAATGACCAAGACCATTTGTGAGCTTACCATCAGTATCAAGATGTAATATCCCATCCAGATAACGCCCCACTCTAATCCAACGATATACATCTCTTGTCACTTGTTTAAAATGTAAGATGTTGTAGCGGGCTGGTCCATCGCCATACAAGTCAAAATGAAATTCATCACCGCTTAATCCTGTATAGACAAAAGTTCACAAACAACAAAATTTGAAAGCTTTATAACAATTCACTATAAAATATCTAAGGATTTTTACCAATAAATCGAACTTCCCGAAGATAATGTAAAAGAGTGGGCCCGCTCACTGGTCGCATAGCGTCGCATAAGCCTGGTTTGCCGCCGCATAATATGTGGTGCATATTTCTAAACAAGACCAATATGCATTTAAAATATCAATAGTTATTTTCATATCTTGTTTCTTATTTATTAAAAAAAAATATATCGTGCTCACCGGATAGCAAATACAAATGCCCAAACAGCATCAGCGACAAACTGTAGCTGCGCTTCGAACTCCGTATTCTCAGCTGTGAGTCGTTCGCCTCCGGAACATGGTGAGTATTCCGCGTTGTGACGTGAGCGCGGGCTGCCCGGGTAACGACATCGAAACTGTTCCTCCCAAAATTCTGTTAACATTTAAAAAATAATGATGTGCGATATCTAAACATTTTATATCTACTATTTTAAATGTAAAGCAGCTGACACCAAATATTTTAATTGGACAAAAAAAAATTCTTTATAGAGTGTACTTTGTAGTTCGGTAACATAATATACAGATTTTAGTTATGAGAGAAGGAGTTTGATAGTTTGGTAAAATTACCGACAAACCAGGGGTTTCTTAAGTTATTTTGCGGTGTAAGCGCAAGGAAGTAGTCCCGGAAGCCTCCCACAGGGTTCGCTTGCGGCTGCACGCTGATGGTGCCCTCGACAACGGCCTCGTTCCCGGCGGCGACGAGCGCGCGTGCGCTCCACCCGTCCGACCCCACCCAGCTGAACGCGTGCGCCGCGCCACGTCGACGCACCGCCGCCATTACGCCTGCTACTTCTTGGTCCGACCCAAACACGATAACACCTACGAAATATGAATTATTTTTAATACTTTTCTTATTTGTTATTTATTTTGAATATGATATTCTTTTTTTATTTATTGGTCTTTGTCCTACCTCTAGCTCGTGGTCGCGACAGAAGACGTTCTACGATTGCATCATACGCGTGATCATCCGCTGCACCAGAATCTTTTACGAGCCTTTCTTTTACTGCTATACATATGTCGTGTCGCAGTAACAGTGTTTCCAATTCTTCAAAAGCCTGTTCAGAAAAGGTTACATATATGTATATTTAACGATGTAAAATTATATCAATGACAACAAAAAATTAGTACATTAGCACCTTAATACCGTAGTTAGACTCCTCATAAATAATAGACACGTATCTCCATCCAAATCTCATGACAATTTCGACCATTGCACGTACTTGATGGAGGTCTGAAGGTATTGTTCGTGTGAAATACTCAAAGCGGGCCTTGTTTGACAGCTCCGGGGAAGTGGAGAAAAACGACACCTACAATAAAATTATTAATTATAAAAAATAGTATTTGGGACTTAATTCTAAAATTCTAAATCACTATAATATAATAAATTTCGACCTGGGGGATCTTGAAGAGACGTAACAGATTAGCAACTTGTACTGATGTAACTGATGAAGCCGCACCCACTACGCCAGATATAACTTTCCGTACGGCTGTCGCATTGCACGCGTACTCCTCGTCATCGATGTTGCTAATAGACCCTGATAAATAAATAATGAATTTGGAACACATATTTTTCAAGTTCTAATTACTAGGTAGAAATTTAATCCAACGCACCTTTAATAAAGTCGAGAGCCATTTCCAGTCCACGTGTATCGCTGTCGCAGTCATCCAGCACGAGAGCGCCGAGCTTCACGCCCGGTGGCAGGAGGTGCGCGCGCTCCGCCTCGTCCAGTGCGAACAACATAGCCTCAAGCGCCTGTACGCCTCCTTGTGCCATCAGCGGCCCGCACCGCGCTGCACTGCCGCCGTTCTCTCCACCGGCTCGGCCGTGTACCTACGATAATATTAAATATACATAGAAATATAACGAAAAAAATATATATCAGATAAAAAATAATAATATTGTTGTAAGAAAATCGATCAAGTCCGTACGAATCTGAGGATTTTAGGCTAATGGGAAGTACAACTTATAAAAATTTACGAACTCCACTGAATACGGCACTCAATTTCTTTGAAATCAACTGTAATAATAAGTTTGTTTTTTTTAGCTTCACGCTATGTCCCGCATGAGGCAGGGTAGGCAGAGGGAATTGTAACAGTTTTTATATTTGAGTTTAGTATAAATCTACGTTTTTATTTTTCCCCCTACATAAGGTACAAGAATTTTTTTTCTATGTTTTATGATTGTAGCGTGTTAATGTACACGGCAGGTTGGAGGTTATATCCTCATTTGAGGAAATTAAATATTTAATATTATAATTTCTGTGCTCTGGTAACAAGGCAAAGTGCAGCGTTAAAATCCACCACTCAACAATGCAATGAAAACGAAACAAAGTGCCTTAACACTAGGTTCTCAAGTTCCCTCTACCTATAGATACGCCGTGAAGACGAAAAACAATCTGCACGGTAAGCCACAATACGTTATGATTACGTGTTGTATGACAAATTTAAATTTCCGAGTACATGTGCTAATTTTGAATGAAATTAAGTACTAATATAACTTTGCAATGATTAGCTTTCTATGAAATATCTCCACACCAGAAACCAGAAATGATGCATAAATGTTGGTATCTTTTGATTGCATTGACTTAGAAGGTTACTTTTTTACAGGTTAGGCGCGTAACAATGTAATCCTATAAAAAATCTTTTTACCTTTTAAGGTGCAGAACCAAACAAAATTCTACATTTAAAATATATAATATCTGATAAATTAAAATGTCAAGCTTTGAATTAGTTTTGGTAAAAATAAAAGGTAAAGGATAGGATAGGATAGGCTAAAATAAAGAATAACTTTACCTTTAACTTTTTAAAAAAATGTACCCGTTTATAAAATTATGTCATGCTTGACTATGATATTTTAATTAAAGCTTAATTAAATATGTTTATTGTTAATTGGACTTTTTTTAAAATAATGCTACTTGCTTATACGACACTCATACAGAGTATAAAGATCTTTGATTAATAAAACAAACTTAGTTAAATTGAAATATAAGCAACCATTATCTCATCGAGCGGAATCTTTACTAAAAGTAAAAGTACAATTATAAAAGTTTGATTAATCGATGTAAAGTTGACGTAATTACAATGATCTAAGTTTACAAAATTAAAGCCCACGTAAATAGTTAAAAGACTCTGGTATCGCTAGGTATTTTTCGCCAACGTAAGGATTTGAGCAGCAACATCGTAAATGTTTTAAATAATCATTTTGCGACAATTACTCCAATGAACTATTTGATCAAGGTAATTACATTATATTATACAAGCTCCTTGCCGACTCCCACAATCACTTATTCTTTATTTCTCTATTCGTTTTGATACTTGTACATTACTTGTACCTTTACCCCAAGTAATAAACAATACTTAAGTTATGAAATTAGTCGCTTTTAGCTCTTGTTACCTCTTTAAATAATCGATAGGTACTGAAAATATCTATTTTCCATAACTGAATACTATTATTGTTATAACTAAAGTTCCAAGATCCTTCTCTAAAGTCCGTCCAGTCTTAGTTTCCTCAATGATCTTAAAACAAATAAATATCTAATACTAATTTTAAAAACACAACAAAATATATGTGTTACACAATGATGTATTAGCAGTTCAGAGTTTCCGTAGAGAGTACTACATAGTCACTACTTCTGTGTAAATTTGTGGCGGAATTAAAGTAGATATTGATCAAGAAAACTTCTCTTCTTGCTGTCATTACTTTTTTGATTGATTTCAGTAACGCTATTGATTACTGAGTCGCTATTTTGCATTCTATAAATATGTTTCTTAAAGACACATATTCATATGTTCAGCAAAAATAATTACAAGCGTAGTGTTTCCGCACTTCTCCTCTTTTCTCTACTTTTATTAAATCTCTCAAACAATATGCTGATGACGTACAAAATTTCTTAGGTGCTTCGCTTAGCCTCAAATAACTAAGAAGGTTATATATAGGATGTATATGTTAATTATTTGTGTTTTTGCTAACAATAGCTTAAAAGGTAAAGAGAAATCTTTTCAGCTCTACAAAATCGTGTTGAGTTACTAAGCTGAAATTAATATCAAAGTTTTAAGTCAACAGTCCTTTGCAGAACAGAGAAAAGCAATCTTCTAAGTCAACGCAATCAAAAGATATTAACATTTATGCATCATTTCTGGTGTGTTTTGTCGTCGTTGCAAAGTTATATTTGTACTTCATTTCATTAAAAATTAAATTTGTCATTTTTATACGACACGTCATCATAACGTATTAGGGTTTACTGTGCAGGACAAGAATAAGAAATCAGTGTTGGTGTAACTTTAATTTAATATTTTTAAAAATAAGATTGTTCTTTTAAAATCTTGGCCGCTGTCATGACATAAGACAGTATTTAAATTTATTTAAATGCTGTATTATTTCGTGATTTATAGATGTCCCACTTCCATTAAATGCGTGGTGATGTTACATATCTTGTATTCGTGTCTCGCTCAATATTGTTGAACAAATTATATATAATTCAAGAATGGTCATGAAAGATTAAGAAAATCACCTGAAAACAATAAAGTAACTGGACTGGCATTTTTTTTATAATTTACTTTCTGAGGTTTATATATATTTACATATGTATAAGTAATATAATATGCAGATAATTGAAATAAGGTACGAAGCTTATATCTGTATACTTAGTTAATAATAAATAAACACATCTACTGATAGGGTTTTTCTATGTAAGTATAAAGAGGTTTCTCATAACATATGAAAACCTACGATATATACACTCACTTCGGTGAAATGTGATATAAAATGAAAAGATAAGGGAATTCTGAAAGTTTGTTGGGTATGAAAAGTAAAAGTGACGTGGGTTTATTTGATAATAATAATAAGAAATGAAAGGAATAGGAATGCACTTAGACAGAAGACTAACGTGGCAAAAACACATACTTATACAGAGTATAAAGATCTTTGATTATTAAAATCTTTGATTATTAAAACAAACTTAGTTAAATTCAAATATAAGCAACTATTATCTCATCGTTTAGAAGACTAACGTGGCAGAAACACATATGGACAAAACGGAAACAACTGGATGCAAAACTCCGAAATATGTACTGGCTAATCGGTCGCTACTCCCAACTAAACAATGATAGCAAAATGGTAGTCTACAAAGCCATACTCAAACCCATCTATCTGGATTTCCGGAATCTAACAGTGGGGTTCAGCCAGCAATAGTAACATTGAAAATCTAGAAAGATTTCAGACCAAGACGCTCAGAATGATCTTTAGTATTCCTCAACACATCAGTAACAGATTCATATAATTATCAGGACCTTAAAATCAAAACTGTGAAACAAGAGATTGCTTATTTCAGCGAGAAATATTAGAAAAGACTTATAAGGCACACTAACGATCTTGCAATAACTATGGGTGGAGAGGGTGCCACCCAATTCAAGCGCCTAAAAAGGCAAGACATCCCAGGTCTAACAACCAGATTCTCCAAACAAGGACCACTAGTCAATAGCGGTTCTTCCGAACAGTCCAAATACAAAGATGTTAAATGGAACAGTGAATTGGCTTATTGTTTAAGGAACAGATCGCCATAACGTAATGTCATCCAAAAAAATAAGAAAAATAAGTGTTTTTTTTTAATATTTATAGCTTCACACTGTATACTGCTGTATTAAATTGTAAATATAAAATATTTCATTTCCTCGAGTGGGGATTGAAACCCACAACATGTCGGTTACAGTAGTATATTACATGTGCCGCTGCGCCACGACAGGACTCAACATATATATACATGCATATAAATAAACATAAAAAAATAAGAAAGAAGAATAATTTCTTTTAAAACACCATTGGATCAGAATTATTTTCAATAACACGATAAGATAAGATGAAAAAAGATAAAGATGAGATGATATTTAGGAACAAACGAATTAGAGTATTTGTGGCCAATGTAAAGAATTTTAAAAATACTTGTACAATTAAGTAAGGGTTTATATCACGATAATTGTAATAACAATTATCGTGATATAAACCCTTACTACATTTTCATTTATTCATAATACGAGCAAGTACCAACTTACCATCATTAATCCGCCCAAAATAATATCACCTTCGAGGACGGCGGCATGCTTCACTGGCCACACGCTCTCGTTGTCAGCTTTCTTTTTGTTAGAAACACGCGGTACACCTTTTTGTGTCCTTTCATTGTTACTTACACTCTTTACTGGTAACTTATTAACTGAAACACTTTTAGATTTTCTTGTTATTTTATTTTTAGTTTTAGCTTTACTTGTTGAGACGGTAACTTGTTCTGTATATGTCATATTAACTTCTGTAGAGTTTGTATTGGGCAGAACTATAGGAACAGATTTATTAACCTTAGTTTCTCTATTTACACTAATGCTAGTTGTTGTAATTAACTCAGTCGTAAAATGATTATGAAGTGAATTATTATTATCTTTCAGCGCAGCTATCATAATGCTTTCTTCAACCGTTGACGTTCTATCTGCGTTCAATGACGATGCACTTGCTTGTATTGCCACTTGCTTGGAGCGGTTCTTCTTTTTGAATATTTTTGATATATCGAAGGTGCCAATAAGCGAATGTGATTCCCGTTTGTAGCGATGTTTGTTGTTGTCTGCTATCGCATAATACTTATCAGCGTCTAGATACACTATGTGAGACACAGTGAGGGACACATTAGGGTGTGCATCATCGAGCATCGATGACGGCTGATGGTGGCGGGAGGTGGCTGTGGCCAGAAGCAGCAGAGCGAGCGCGGCCTCGCGCACCATGGTCACCCGAGCATTGTCCTCTATTTACATTAAAAAGTCATTCTTCACAACAAAATTATATTTTAGCTGACTGATGATAAAAGACCATTGTTAAGTCTTATTGCAATTATTTTTATATCGTAGTTAGAATTTGGAATTTGAATTAATTTTAGTGACTGTCATAAGAAGTCTAACAGAACACTATCAAATTATACACACAACTCACTACACAATTTTAATCATCTCATAACGTTCGATTCGAAATAAAACCAAAGATATATTTTTGATATATTCACAGTCAAAACATATAATCATATCATATATTTTTATGTATCTTTTTATTTACGTGATGGGAGTGTAAACTTTAACCGCGAGCTTGCTCTATCGCACCTCCCGGTGAGCTGTGTAGTCGCGGAGGGCGCGCGCTGTCGACTGCCGCACTCGCGCCGGACGCTGCGCCGCGGAGAGTGAGCCGACTGGCAGAATTTGGAGAACGTGTCTAAAACATGATTTTTTTTTTCATTTTGTGCCAATTAGCAGTTATTTAATTTAATTGACTATACCGACCGCCTTTAATCAATAATTTATAAATAAAATATTTTTTCACAGGATCCCACATATGTAGAGGGAAGCCAGCGTTAGGACACTTTCCTTACCCGCCTTCCGGCGAATTTAAGACATTGTGTATTATATGGCAGTACTCAACACCACGCTTTGAGTCTTTACTAGTGTGAGGAAATAAAAATATTAATATTTCATTTCTTCGAGTGGTAATCGAATCTAAAACCTGTCGCGTTAACAATCGCATGCTTGTGCCGCTGCGTCACAACAGGCTCATACTAATAATTCTCATTATTCATTAGTATAATTAATCATCAGCAAGCAATAAGGCAACTCTTTCCATGAAAACTATTTAATTACACTAATTGTATTTTTTTTTTTCTCTCCAAAATAATATAGATTAGCGACCTTAAGAATAAAATAGTTTTTATTATTTTCAAAGTGTTTGAAAAAACACTTTGAAAATAATAAAAACTATTTTATTCTTAAGGTCGCTAATCTCTATTTATACGATGACGCGTCCCCTTCATCAGGTAATAAGAACGACCGGGGATATTTGTCATGTCACGGAGCGCTCGTCGCAGTTGATTAGGCGCTACGTCGACTGCTACGAGTCGGCTGACGTAGCGTTTCGTAGCAACACAATGAATGATTGATAGCACATAGGCACGAATACTTACAGAAGAGATTATAATATATATAATGTATATATATTATAATCTCTTCTGTAAGTGCATTTTTAATGCTGAAAGGCGTGACCGCGCTGGTGACGACCTGCAGAATCTTTAGATCGAGCTAACCGCTGTCCAGCGCGATCGCCGCCATCTGGCATTATATGTACTTCTCTAGCTCCTAAACTAGTTTCGGGCCCATTATGATACTTGGTATAGATTATCTGTATACAAAATCAATAAAATCTATTTATAAAAAAAAATTAAAAAAAAATAAACGGGTCCAACTTTGAATAAAGTTAATTTAAAAAACAAAAAGCATTTTTTTTTTATATATATATATTTTTAATTTTCAAAAATGCTATTAGATAGCTCATTTAGTCGAGTATATATTTAATTAGTTAGTTTATTCGATTATAAATTTTAAAAACTTAGTTTTTGGGTTTGAAATAATAAATACGCTATAGTTAGTTAAAACTTCAATGTCCTACAAATTATTAATTATACATAGTATTTCAAAAATATTGTTTATGTAGCTTGAGGACGTATATACCAATAACATATTTAAACATTACTAAAATCAAAAACATCAATTTTTTTTTCCTGTCCGCTTGACGTAGAATGCCCCATATAATAATAAAATGCCCCATATAATTTACTTATTTAAATAATTTAATTACTAGTACTAACTGGTGCTCAGTGGTTCAGAAATATATAACAGATATATAAAAGTAAAAATGTACCCTACAAGGAGCAACGTTTAAGTTCAAAAAGTAAACTAAGTAAAGTCATAAAGCGTATATAACCATCAGTAAGAGTATTTTAATTCCCTTCAATTTTATCAATTTTTACTAAATTCTTGAAAATAAATTGTTTCAACACTTGGATCACTCTCTCTAGGCTGCTATACGCGGAATATTCGCATTAAAATTATTCGTCAATATAGTTTATGTGTTTATGTTACTCTACAATCGATATTGAATACGAATCAATAAATAGTTGCAGTGCTATTACGTGTAGATAGAGACTCGCTGTTCCGTGTGAAGTCGACAAAGCGTTACTTCAAAAAAGAACATCACAGACATTTGTACGTAAACAGTGCGCGGGTGGGAAGCCTTTAGGTGACTCGTCATTTGTTAGAGATATTTGGGAGGTTAATGAGGTTATTAAGTCGCAAAGGAGCTACACTCTTTTGTAGCTTTATATAGTCGCAAAGGATAACGTTACGATGTTTAATTTGTTCATGTACATTTCAATTCGCATTTTAAGCTCATATCTCTGCAAATGGATAAATTTCATTCATTTCCAAAACCCGCAAAACAATTAAAGAGTTAATACAATATAAATTTCAAGGCTTTGAAGTGGCTAGATTTATTTTTTTGCTAAACTTGCATGTATGCCAGAAAATTTATTTCTAAATATTTTTATTGCTTCCTAATACTAGTATAACTATGTGGCCTGTCGTGGCGCAGCGGCACAAGCGTGTGACTGTAACCGACAGGTTCTGGGTTCGATCCCCAGTCGAAGAAATGGAATATTTAATATTTTCAATTTAAATATCAGCTTCACGCTGTATCCCGCACTAGGCAGGGTAGGCAGAGGGAACCTGGGAACCTAGTGTTAAGACACTCCGTGCCACTGCCGTTCCTCACTTTCCGCCGAATTTGAGGCATTGCGTGTTGAGTGGCGGAAATCAACGCCGCGCTTTGCCTTATTACCAGAGCGAAGAAATGAAACATTAAATATTTAAATTGAAAATATCAAATATTTCATTTCCGCGACTGAGGATCGAACCCAGAATCTGTCGGTGACAGTCACACGCTTTTGCCGCTGCGCCACGACAGGCCTCAATTTCAATTTAATTTAAATATCTAATGTTTAATTTTTTCGCTCTGGTAATAAGGCAAAGCGCGGCGTTGATTTCCGCCACTCAACAGGCAATGTCTCAAATTTGGCGAAAAGTGGGGAACGGAGTGTCTTAACACTAGGTTCCCGGGTTCCCTCTGCCTACCCTGCCTCGTGCTGGATACAGCGTGAAGCTAAAAAAAATATGTGAACAAAATTTTATTATAATCGTTAAAGTAGTTTTGTCGAACGAACGTACATTTATATTTTGATATTAGTATGATTGGTAATTTCAAACTAATCATAGCATAATTTGCGTGTCGTCGACAGCGCGGCGACGCGTGTGATCTCGTAATGAAGTGTCACACGTAAGTGAGGTCGACGCGGCTCACACGAGCCACCGACCAGGTAAAGGTAATGTAATAACCAGACGCGACAAGGGAAAATACTCACACAAATTAATTATTATTGATCCTGATCCTGTAAAACTGAAAATTAACTGAACTTTATATTTAAACATGTAAAATGTATGCGAAGTAATTATTATGTTCCTGCATGTTACTTATAGATACTTTAATGTTTATTATATTACGTACCTTTTATATATTCGACGATCTTAATGGGAATGGAATATCTTAACTCTAGATTCCTAAGTACCATCTATCTGCTAGTTTCAGTTTCTGTCTAAAAAATGTAACTGTTGTAAAAACTACTACTTTTTAGAATTGAAAAAAATTAAAAAGCGTATTTTTATAATGAAAATAGTATTATTTAACATTTTCTTGATTCATTAATATAATAGCAACGGAACTTTCAGACGCGAAGTGAACATCGATTTAGGATCGTATTAATTTATCTCTCACATACTCCTTGAGAAGAGAAAGCCGGTGAGGGTAGATGGTGCCTTATCGAAATATTTACGTGATCGTATTTCCTTGTTTAAAATGAGAAAAAAAAAACAACTCTAACTTTTAAAAATAAGTAATATGGTATAAAAGGTATGGTACCTTATGTCTTCCTAAATAAATACTACGTACGTATATTATATTTTCAATAATCGTACCTGTTTACAGATAGGTAATAATGGCTTATATAACCATCAGGCGCGGCTCCTCTCAGTAAACGACGAACAGAGATCTGTTTAATGGTGTACTTTATAGGCGAATGATAAAAGTTGCAATATCTATAAAATGAGCGAAATTGCGTATCGATACAACCCGAGCGTAATTGTATTCTACTATATATGGACCATATGATAGGCAAAAGATATATAATATACGTAAACGGTTCTGTCAAAAAACAATACATAGATATTACTCTTACTTTTATTAATATTAATATAAAAAGACAAATGGACACTGTTTCTTATTAAGCATTGACTCTAAGTAAATTGAAGTTCTTAGTTAAAGAAAAGTAATCGCGGACTCTCGCTAGTCGCTGCAAATCGCTGTATATTTGTGACCTGTAACTATGTAATTTTTGTTTATATTTCACTGTAAGGAAGCTCAAAGTATTTTGGGCGAGAGTGTCATTGTTCATTTTGGTTGAGCGTTATAATCTCCTTGTCTTCAGTTTTACATCCCACTTTTTAACATTATTATTAGGCTCTTAAAGTTTACTTTAAGAGCCTAATGTTAAAAAGACGTTGGGATTGTGTAAATGATGTCAAGTAATGATTTATTTAAACAAAAGTACATACATACATATGTATGTATACTATATTGTGTTGTGTTATTCATTGAATGTGTTCCTTGTATTCAAAATAATCATTTATCTAAACTATTTATACTCACAAATGTGTCTATAGAAATCCCCTATTTGGTGTCAATCTGTTTCCGCGTCAACAAATTTACTTATCGTATGTCGCTGACAGCGCGCGCTGGAGGCGGCGCGCCTCGTGCTAGCAACGAATGTAAATAAATATAATATTCCTTATTATTTACGACAGTGTGTTCGTTGGAAATTTGGGAGGTATTCGTTTGTAACAAATTCGAAACTGTCTTTAGTGCTTTGATGAGGCTTACATAATATATGAAACATTTATTCTGAATCCTTCCTGAAATGAAGGCTTTGTCTTAACAACTGCACAACACGATAGTCGCGGTGGAACATGAACCTGTAGAGTAAAGAGTTGGAGTATTTGGGCAGTATCCAAGAAGCTTTAATTAAGTTTCAGTTTTGTAATCAGAAAAGTTTGTATGTAATTTTATAAATTTTCTAACATATAATCACATTATATGCAACTGATCTTGCAGAAATATTTTTTCCCGAGGGAATTTGGTATCAAAATGGTTTTTTCTTGATTTTCCACCTGATTCCGGTTCAGAGTCTATCATCATGCAGACAAGAGTAACAAACGTAGAGATGAAACTCATACACTAGTTAATTATATTAAAATGGTAACATTTTATTAAGTAATCAATAATTAAAACAATTAGTACTCGACAAACTGTGTAAGGCGAGCCGCAGAGCTGATTGAGCCCAATTTGAGAGCATCTGCATATTCATATGTCGACGTGAGGATACTGCCTACTGTCTACATTAACTGTAATGCACCTGCTGCTTTACATGCACCTTAGATCAAGTTCGCTTTTCACATAATGGCCAGCAGTTTTTTGGATCTAAATAGTTCAGTGAAATTCAATGTTTGTGTAATTCAATGTCTAGTAACAATGTAACTCATACAAAAGAAACGATAGCTAACAAAAAAATTATCACAAAATAATCATAGTAAGACTCAGACTACTGTCATGAGCAGAACTAGGATATTATTATACGAAAAGTTTTGTGCTTAACATATAAATAGTCAATGATTTCCTCTGTACGTGACGGGAATGTTCTTCACATTGCATTACACAATATTGAATTTTTATGTAGCGCCCGTTACTGGAAGTTAAATGTTTCCCATATACATATTTTACAATTTCATAGATTACAGAAAAGGAAAGTATTAACAGACAACTTTTACTAAATTCAAAAACGTATAAAAAATTTAACGTAGCAAGATTTGAACCCGCGCCTCTTTGAAACCGCCCAAGCGCACCAACTAAACCATACGTTCTTATCAAGTTACGTCGAAATTATTATACGCTTGTTACAACTTTTTATGTTGTTAGCATTTTAAATACAGTATTTTTCTTTCCCTTATTTAGTTTTTTAGTCGAAGCAATTTAGTTGAACTATATATTTTAGATGGACGTAACCTTTTTTTATTAATTAACTGATTTAAATAAAACAAACTATATATTGAAGAAATGTTGCTAAAATATAACAATGAAAATTGCATTTAAACCTGGTAAGCCGTTTCTGAGTTTGGAGTGTATAAACATACAGATAAAAATAAGAAGAATATTAGAATAAAAATAACCTAAAAGGTTTTGAAGTAATACTTCTTTTTCTTTGTTGAGTAAATTTTGGCGATGCGCGCGCATAGTTAAGAAAAACCGATATCCTGAAATTAAGTATAGTCACCATTTTAGTTTTTTAAAAAAGCTACTACCAAAGTAAAAATAACGACATTTACGAATTTGCATAAAACTGACTGACGATATTTATTATTGTGATATTTAATAAACTTTTAGTGTAATTTTTTCTACCAACGTAGAATAAGGTAAAAGATAAAAAACCTAAAATATTTGTATTTTGTTACGCCAAAGAACACATGCAATGTACAACTTCTAACACGCGTTAGAAGGTATTTTTTTTTAATATATCTTCAATGTACAGATAGAACTCGTATTTTTACAATGTTGTATAATACCGATATTTAAGATTCATTAATCGCACACATGTATTGAAGCACATACATTGGTCTCATTTTTCCTACCCTGGAAATCATTTGTTTCTATTCACAAATAGTACACACATAATTTACTTTATAGTGGACAACATCTGGCGTAAGTTTGTTCTCAGTCCCTCTCGCTAACGCTCGTTTGATCGATGCGGAACATGTATGACCACATGTTGATACAGTATACATTGTACAGTTCTCACATACATTATACACATTGTGCGGTATGTAGCATCACTGACATGGGCAAATTGAAGAAATGATTGTATTTTTTACTTTTTCACGATCCTTGTAATCTCTGTTGTAACTTCATAAGTACATTTATTATTAGCCGTGTGATTCCGGCTTAGAATAGAATCACCTTGCTACTGATCGTAAGAGGCGACTAAAGTACGTTTCGGAGAGTCACGAGCGTTGCCGTTCTATAAGGTGGATAGGCACCGGGGCCCGGCATTACCTAATGCGAAACGCAGTGGCCGAAGCCACTACTTAACACCGGTTTTAAATGCCGGTTTTAAATTACCACCCGGTAATGATCCGGTCGAGTCAGCCCATGCGTGTTGTCATTGCTGACAACGTGACTCTCCCACACGTACTTTAGTCACCTCTTACGACACCATCAGCACCAGGGTGATCCTATTTTAAGCCGGAATCACACGGCAAAATGTAGCTAACAAAAAATATTTCGAAAAATAAACATAGTAAGGTTCAAATGACTGACTCGAGCAGAACTAAGACATTATTATGCGAAAAGTTTTGTGTTTTCCATACAGATAGTCATCGTAGATGATTTCGTCTGTATCCCGTCACGTAGACGGGAATGTTCACATTGCATATCAAAATATTGAAATTTTCATCCAGCGTCAATGGATAGCTGAAAAATAGATGTTAATGATAATTTTTTAAGGTCAGCTTTTATATTTCTTAGCATTTTAGTGTTTCTTTTACTCATATTTGAATATTTTACAGAACAGAGACATCAATATTATACTAAATCATTTTCGTTTGTGTTTGTATACCTCTTAAAATGATTTATTTTAAAATATTTTTTAAACGCAAACGCTAGTTTTTATTGATTAGTTTTTTTTTAATTTTTACGAGTGCTACGTTGTGATCTACTTTCCTATTAGGAAAATATTAAAATGTATTTATTCCTATAGCAGTATCCTACATATAGAAGAGTAGACAGACCGTAGTGTAAAAACATTTTGTTACCACTTTCCACCGAAATCTTGAAATATTACGTGTGGAGTGGTTGGCATTCAACGCCGTACTTTGCCTTGTTACTATTTAGCACTACCTCTTTAACATACACATAACAAGGGTTTCATAACTAAAGTTTGACATACACATCAACAGGGTAGTAAAAGTAAGGCCCAAATCGTAACTAAAAATCACAATCTATCTTTTTGGCTCTCTGTCTAGTAAATATTTAAGTAGGGTCCCATAAAACAACCATGACTTTCTGCCAATTATATCTGCATCAGCACGGCCCCATCGTGCGTGAGTACGACTCTCATTTGGGTTTTTTTCCAAACCAAGCCTAAAAAATACTTAAGCTATTTTATCAGAATTTAATTTAATTAATAATAAAATGAAATACAATAGTTTGTACTAATTACGTTCCTAATGAAGTTAAGTGGCTCATTTAAAAGTACCGTATATGTGTGGGCTACAGCGAGGTGCGGTCGTAGCGGTCGTAGCGGTCGTAGCGGCTGTAGCGGCCGTAGCGGTCTGGATTTTTCCTTTTGTGCTATTTTAATATAAATTAATGGATCATTTTAGTAAAGTTTCTAACTAACAAATTTAATGAAAATTAAGTTGATTACATCCAAAATGTTTTACCATTCTAAATTTTCTATTAAAGTAAATTGTGGTTTCAAATGGACTTTATAATGTCTATAAAATGTATATACAATTGCCGATGTACGGACAAGAGCAGTACTACGGATTGTTTGTTTAATATTTACCTTTCAAACCAACTCTTACAACGAATACATTCGCAAATTGTGTAAATCATGTGATTGTAGACTTTTTGAAAAACTAATTACAACTAATCTGAGGTTATATTATTTGTTCTCTATATAGGAGCCGCCAGAATTTTTTATTAGCTGTCTCGATATATCTGAGAGTTCGAAATTCTCTGCGATATGTTTTTAAAGATGCAGGTATAAATCCTGTTGTTTCATAATATGTATGCTTTATTCTGCTTGTCCGACAGCATATTGAACGTTATAGTAAAAACAAAAATCACCGACATATAATATAAACAAGAAATAAACAGTGGATCTGAGTATACGTGTCTATAATAAAATTCCTGAGACCGGTGGTGACGCAGCGGCACAAACGTGTGACTATAACCGACAGGTTGTGGGTTCGGTTCCCACTCAAAAAATGAAATATTTAATATTTTCTATTTAAATATTTAATGTTTTCATTTCTTCGCTCTGGTACAAGGAAAATACGGCGTTGAATTCCGCCACTCAACACGCAATGCCTCAAATTTGGCGGAACGGAAGTGGAACGGAGTGTCTTAACACTGGGTTCCCAAGTTCCCTTTGCCTACCCTGCCATGTGCGGGATATCGATGATTCAAAAGTGCTAACAATAGTCACGTGTGAATTGAAGTATTACACGTTGAATGGCAGATCAAGTGGAAATGCCGAACTTTGCCTTGTTACCAGAGCATCAATAAAAATTAAACATTTCATTTCTTCGAGTGGAGATCGAACCCACACCCAGTCACATTCACACTCTTGTACCTATACCTCACTTTAGGCCTCCAATGAATTAAAATTCACAAAATATTCGAAACAACTGTTATTTGTAGATTTATTGAGATCTCAATAATGCACGATCTCTTTGTATTTATGAACTCAACGAGACTGCGACGAGCTCGCTGTTTTAGATTGAATGTTGAATTTATGAGTGAGATTTGATACTCTAGAAGACCGCGTTAGCAAATTAGTTTAAAGATTTGCGGTCCGCCCAAGTTAATGTATTGCGTGTTAAGTAGTGAAGCGCAGTACGACCGCACAATAGTAAAACGTAACGGCCTTTGTGATCGGAACACAATGTTACCAAAAAAAATCCTCAACATTCCTCTCCTCTTAATTTTGTTACAACTTATTTACTTTGAATGCGTGCCGGTTATGAACACATTACAGTTAAATGTTAAAGGTTCCAAAAAAAATCCTTACTTTTGAGAATCGTTTAAAGAAGTTACTTTCTTACAAATTAAACATTTTTAGCCGTGTCTAGTTATGTTTGTATTTGTATGTATGTGAACGTTATTGTGTTTTTTACTCATTTATATAGAACGTTTCACATCCTGTCCATTATTTATTTGGCGAAATCCAATTGCTTAACTTCAACGATTTTCGCAGCATACGCGAGGAAGTATTTGAGGTCGCCGTTTTTTGTGTGTGACTGTAAACGACAGGTTGTGGGTTTGATCCCCACTCTAGGGAATGAAATATTTATTATTTTTAAATTAATATTTAATATATTAATTTCTCCGCTCTGGCAACAAGGTAAAGCGCGGCGATGAGATTCGCAACTCAACGTGCACTGCCTCTCATTCAGCGGACAGTAGGATACGGAAGTAGGACAAAGTGTCTTAAAAGGTTTCCAAGTTCCCCCTGTCTACTCTGCCGAGCGGAATACAGCGTGAAATAAAAAAAATATTGCTGAAAGTCTTATAATAATGTTGTATTTATTAATGCTATAGGTAAAAATAATTTTTCAAATCGAACCAATATTACTAAGCTAATCGTCAACGAAATAAACAAACAATATCTTCATCTTTATAAGGTGAGTATAGAGTGTAGAAAACTTTCCTTAATATTTAGGGCTTGTTTTATTTCAACAGGTTCTTAAATATTCTTTAATTTTCAATCTACAGATATTGATTTTAAAATGATAATAAACAGAATAAAAAGTAATTCAGATTACTGAACAAGTAATGGTGTAATATAGACAAAACTGCGGGCGGATCGCTAATATGATATAAAATTCCTTTATAAGCTAGAGTACGGACTACGTAACGATTGTTGCTAGAAGTACTAGTATTAACTGTGTCACAGGCACCAGCGTCTTTGTTTTAGTTTCATTAACATAGACTTATAGACATTGATCGCTGAGTGACTTGTAGGTCATATGTAAATGCCTGACTGATAACTTAAAGGCTGGGGAGTGTAAATAACTCATTTACACTCCCCAGCCTTTAAGTTATCAGTTCATTTGCTTAACTAATGAAGTTAGTTCCTTTTGGTGGAGGTCTCCCTTATATAGAACTCGTTCCATATAAATTATTCACTAAATCACCCAAGACGAGCTGTTACGTATTCCAAGGAATCATCAAATAGACATTCCGTTACGTAGATATGAATATTTCTCTCGTCAACATACAGAAGGTTATGTTCATAACATTATTCTGAGAACTATGTTATAATACAATATGGATTATTTTCGTCTTTGAAAATATAAATATATCTTTTTAGTTATTTTCCCAAAAAGCAAAGTAATAATAGTAGATAAGAATGTAGACATCAAAATTAAAAAATGTGCTTAAGATGATAATTTTCGGAATACAAGAGGAATTCAGTACTTTAGTAAGTCCGCCGGAAATGAGCAGTGCGGCCGCGGCGCCGGAAATGAATCCTCGCTGATAGGATCTACGGTAAACGAATTAAATATTTTCAACCAAACATCTATGTATGTTCATTTTTTTAGCACAACAATACTAGTGATATAATGAATTAATCGTGAATTACAAACAATAAAATTAAAAAAAAACTCAAAATAATTTTAAGAGTTTTTTTTAATTTTATTGTTTGTATTTTTTCCAATTGAGTAAGTTAACTCAATTTTGTCATCTTAAAATAAAAGTACTAAAAAATAGTTAAAATATACTTAGACTTAGCTTTGCTTTACCTAGAGATTTCATTACTTTTTATAGCGAACTCCACGCTGATTGTGGTAGAGCGTACGCCTCGTTTTGCGCGGTACTGTCTTTCCTAGCTGGTACGTTTTTGGGGTAGTGTCACTCTCAGTGACGCTATCATATTTCAGGAAAGAGTGGGGGTTGGGTGCTGGAGCTTACCATTGCCTAATGGGAACGCAGTAGCCGCGTGTTTAAGCTCAGTCAAATCTGCTCATGCGTGTTGCTGTTACTGTCAACGACCCCCACCCATTTTAGCCACATTTCGCCACGCCTGTTTAGAAAATAATATATAAAGCAATGAATAGTCTTAGCCGTGTTCTCACTTCCTAATTTTTTTTTCTTGTTCACTATAGCTTATTCTCTTATGCTTTAAGCTGTATTCCGCATATAATCCAATCCTAAAGTTTATAACATAGCGTCTATCTTTACGTCTACGTTTAGAGTTTAGAGTTAGGCGCTGTGCCACTGAGCGACTGAGCAACAATAGGAACATTTCCCGTCTCCACTTCCGGTCGTATTCTGGAACATGTATTGAGTAGCAGAATAACGCTGCGCATTACCTTGTTACCAGGGCGACCAAAATAAAAACGTATAAAGAAATATAACTTCGAGTGGAGATTGAACCCAACCGGGTTTACGCGATTTACAGTCACGTTTACAGACGCAAGTTTGTGCACGTTGTATCCCTCACATGGATCTTGAAAACCTATTGTTAAGACACTATACAAGCGAAAAATTTCCAATTAAATATTTAAATTGAAAATATTTAATTTCCTCGAGTGTGAATCGAACCCACAACCAATCGCGTTAACACTTGTGCCGCAACGACAGGCATCAACTACAGATTTTAGCCATACAACGTAACTTTAATAGAGCATTATTATAGTTAAAGTATACAAAGACACAGTATTTCGAGTTTCACTTAAGTAAATAAACATTTCAACTTCGTGCCCGCATTGCCCGCGGCGCGACCACGCGACCGCGATTATAACGCTTTTATACCACGTGCCGGTTTACAGCTTACAGCGTTTTATAAGTACTTCCACCGACGCAGGTCTCTGTGATATCGCGCTCTTTACGAGAATACCGAAAATAGACTCATTAAATCCCACTCCAATTAAACTCCACGTCATATTTAGCATAAGTTTTATAAAACGTGGAGTCGGCGTAAAATCGACAAACTTTAAATATTACTTTTTGTATGTATGTATATTGTATATGTTACTACGTGTGTAGAAACATTTTTATTTAAATGTTGGATTATATTTATATGTAGTGGATGTAAATATAGTACATCATTTAAAGAGATGAGAGCTCAAAGCTATTCAGAGTAAATGCAAATTCTTTGTATGCAACAAATATGCAGTTTACTGTTGTCAAAGTGAGACAGATTACATACAATATGTCTTGTATCTTTCTGAACAGCATCAATATATTTCGACTGAGACTTACAAATCGGTGCGCTCATTTACATTTGACTGTAACGATTTACTTTGTAGAGTTGTCATCGTCGTGTTTCCAATTTTGAAACAATGTATTTTTCTCTGTTTAATTCACTGGTATTGTATAATTTTGTTTAAAATATAATAAGATATAATAATTTAAGAATTATAGATAAACTAACGTAGCTTGTTGCTATAAAATAAATGAATGATAGTCTATAAATATTAATACTCAAAGTGAAATTATTAATAAATGAAACAGGGCCTTATTTTTTTCCTGATTATTATAATTATTTTCTCGGTCACCTTTTAATGAGGTCAACTGTTTTATTACACTTTAATTATTGTTATATATAATATTTCTTATTTATATTAATTCTTAATGAATGTTTGTGAGTTTCTTTATAATTAGAAAAGTATTTGGATTTTGATTTATTTTTTAATTAGATGCATTTATTTATGATTGGTCATATTTTTAATAGATTCCTGTAGTGCCTGGGAAATAGCTGCACTCATGGGACACGCTCTGGCATTCCACTAGCATTTCGTGATTTCTTTTTTCGTAATTTTCTCGAAACTAATGTGAATCGAGTCCTCATCTTACGATTAAGGTATACTGTTTACGCCATGACAGCCCTTAATTATACAAGAAAAATAGAATTGATGAAGAAAAGATCCCTGAAGTTGATTGAGAGTAGATTAGAATTCAAATATGGTGTCGCTAGTAGCATCGCCAAACTAGATGACCTATAATTTTTAGGTTAAAATCTTTAAATAAAGTACAACCCAGTGAATGTAAGTGGCAAATTACCAGAGCCAGGACAAATATATCGCTAAAATCAGTGAGAAACTAGAGAGCTAACCTGACGAATAGCTCTCCATTTCTGACGAAACTCATCAGTTTTGGGCTCTTTGAAAGCTCTTTGAAAGCTCTGCTAAGGTGCTAACACGTGCATTTTGGCACTCTTACCTAAGACTAAGAGCGCGCTCTTATCCATCCTATCTCTAACGTATTTACGTTCCAATTCAGTACAGATCTATTGCTATCATCTCTCTACTAGCTCTCTACTAGCCAGTCCTTAGCTGTCGTTGTCTAGCCAGGTCTTAGGCAGCTATTAATAGCAAGGCCTGACAGATAGTCTGGACATGGTAAAGACCTCCGATTAAGTGTAGCGTGGGACGCTCCTTGAGAAATTTATACAAGTGGATCGCTAGCTTTCTTACTGGGTGCAGCATCAAGGTCAAAATCGGTTTTGACGGTTCCTGCTCTAAATACTCATACATACTTACATATAACGCTAGCGAGCCAAGCTGTGTGCTGTCTGCTGCGCTGTTTATTATGCATATCAATGATATGATCCCAGATCCCAGAAAACGTCCGAGAATTTTCTATTTCACAATTTAAAAAAGTTGTGAAAAGACGTTTGTGTGTTAAAGGTTATTACCAAATTAACGATTTCATAAATGATAACACGCCTTGGGAATAAAATGCTCGCTTCAGGCTATTTCAAATGTATCATTGTCACATAATTATATAATGTAAAGGTTTGGTTAAAAAAAAGACATGTCCCGCTGAGTTTCTTTCGCAGGTTCTTCTCAGGTCTGAGGCAGTAACTTTAGTGAACTGGTGGTAAATTGTTTGACGTTCAAAAAACGAAGCTTGTAACTTCTTATTTTGAATAAAAATATTTGAATTTGAATTTTAATATGTTAGACGACTTTAACATATAATGCCATGGAGATAATAGTACTGTGGATGCTGCGTACCCCGCCGGGCAAATCTTTCTCAGGAAATTCGAAGGCTCTACGTTGTAAGCGATCAAATGGTTCAAGCTGATACTGGAATCACCAGCCCAGAGATAAATTATAAGTTTTATATGTTCATATATGTCTATTGTATTCAAGTACTTTAATATGCATTTTATTTGTCACTTAATTTTTTTATTTAGATATTCTTGTGTATTTGTGTACAACTTTTGAAAAAAAAAAACAATCTTCATAAGCATATTCAATCAACTACACAAAAAAAAAACAATCTTTCATAAGCATATTCAATCAACTACCCTTACCCACACAGCCAGGCACCGATACTTATGTAAGAGCATATACACGAAATCAATTTAATTCACGTACTGACTCAAAGTGTCCTGTAAATATGAAACATTGAAACAGCACAAAATTGCATTTAGCTACTAAATATTAAATGCATAGCGTACGATTGCGGTAAGCTCGCCGAGTGCTTGCTCACGTATACTAATCTACATTGAGATGTGCAAGTACGTCGCATGATATTCATATGCAATAAAACAAAAAAGCTGTTTATTGGAGAAGCCTGGGTTTATACTATGGGGTTATACTATAAGTATTACAAGAGGAATAACAATGAAAAAAAGTTACAAAAAATAGGAGAAAATAAATCTAGAAACCAATAAACTATACTTTAAAATTTATAAACTCTAGATTTTACTTAACATAAGTGTTGTTAGGTTCAGAGAACAACCTACATAAGAATATATTTTACATAATTGTTTTAATTTATCACAGCTTAGAGTAGCTTTAGTGTTTAACAATAGCAACGGGTGATTCGTGATTGTGCTTACAAATGTATATCTTATGAGTATACGATACATATACTCGTACTTTAGTGAGGAAAATCTATCTAGCTTAGTTTCATTTTCAAAAAAGGTAATTTTCTCTGTGTTTTAATTTCAGACCAGGAAAAATTGCTACGGATAAAGATGGTAAATTTCACTCCAATGTACAAAATTATAGTAGCTCCGGTATAAACTTATTATTATTTTATTATATTTATACTACATACTTATCTATAACATATTCTTATTTCATTCTTTTTTTCTTATTTACTTAAATATTATATCCAAAAAATATGATTTACTAAAACCATCAAACAAAATTCGGTCATTTGGATGCACACATATTTTTAAAAGAGCAATAATTATATTCTATTGTTAGAAATCAGAAGTAGATGTATTTAAAAAACTATTATTTATCTCTTAAAAAGTAATTTTAACAATAAATTAACTAAATAGAAGGAACAACATCTTATTAATTAAACGACATAACTAAATTACACGACCGGTGTGCACAATACGAACGCTACAAGCTAAGTGGCGTGATGCTTTATAAAGAGAGATGCCTGTAATAATGAGGGTAGTAGCTGATTGCTTAAACAAGTATTAGTGGGGGTAGTAGCCGATTGCTTATACGGCCTCTCCTGACATAGTGTCGTCCTCGACACGAGCCTCTTCAGCGGCCGGCACTTGGTCCAGCGCCATCTTCTTCGACGTCTTCGTCCAACAAGGTCAGCGAAAGACCGACCTTAAGCTGGGTTACCAGATCGCTGTGACCAGCGACGCAAACAACTTCGGTGTCTGGGTTTTCATTCAAAGAAAACATCGGGAGACATGTCCTCGAAGGTGATGTTCTCTCCAGTGACATGTGTTTGTTATTATGCTCACCTGTAAATCAGTTACGGTTATTGAAACTTAGTTTAGCCTAAGAGGCACATTCAACCTTACAGACATCATCATTCAATCAATTCAAACTTCATCTATCATACACTCATGGAAATCGTGCATTCTATCACCCTTTAAATAATAACAGAGACGTCTCTTAAAATAAAAAGCTTAGCCTAAGCGCTTTCCTTCACGGTAGTAGACTCCTTGCAAGCCGGATCTCTTGCCCGCCACCTGTGGTGCTAAAACTAGAACGCCAAGGCAATATACCTGAAGTTCTACGAACGCCAAGACAGTATGTCTGTAGTTCAACGAACGCCAAGACAATACGTCTGAAGTTCGAAAATAGACGCCAAGGCCTAGGGCCTGAAGTCACAACACTGAACGCCAAGACAGTATGTCTGTAGTTCTACGAACGCCAAGACAATACGTCTGAAGTTCGAAAATAGACGCCAAGGCCTAGAGCCTGAAGTCACAACACTGAACGCCAAGACAGTATGTCTGTAGTTTTACGAACGCCAAGACAATACGTCTGAAGTTCGAAAATAGACGCCAAGGCCTAGAGCCTGAAGTCACAACACTGAACGCCAAGACAGTATGTCTGTAGTTCTACGAACGCCAAGACAATACGTCTGAAGTTCGAAAATAGACGCCAAGGCCTAGAGCCTGAAGTCACAACACTGAACGCCAAGACAGTATGTCTGTAGTTTTACGAACGCCAAGACAATACGTCTGAAGTTCGAAAATAGACGCCAAGGCCTAGAGCCTGAAGTCACAACACTGAACGCCAAGACAGTATGTCTGTAGTTCTACGAACGCCAAGACAATACGTCTGAAGTTCGAAAATAGACGCCAAGGCCTAGAGCCTGAAGTCACAACACTGAACGCCAAGACAGTATGTCTGTAGTTCAACGAACGCCAAGACAATACGTCTGAAGTTCGACGAACGCCAGGGCAATTTGCCCGAAGTTCGACAATAGAACGCCAAGGCCTTACGCCTGAAGTTCGGAAATAGACGCCAAAGCCTTGAGCCTGAAGTCTCATCACTGAACGCCAAGGCCAAGTAGGCCTGTAGTTCTTACATAAAAAAAACTCGTACGTACCCTCAAAGAAGGCTGCACATGACTCGGGACACCATTAACCACGCCAAGGCACCATATATTGTGCCGCTGCTTGAGTTGTTTTCCCGTAGCTGCCGCTGAGTAATTTGAGCTCATAACGTCCATTCGGTAGAGCATTCACAACTCGGTAAGGGCTACGTATTCCTGGGTCGCATTTTTCAGTGGACTGTGAGTACTTAATGTCAAAGAACACTTCGTCAAGTTCGTACTTGCAAGGCTAGCGTTGCAATCGGTGAATTTACGAGAGCTTCGACTATATGTGGGCTCGGCCGTACCTGACCCTGACTTCCACTTGCCCAAGATATTCAACCTCTATGGTACAAGCACTTACGTACATTTATAGAGAACCCAGCCGTAGTAAGCGTTTGCAGGACGTCTCTTATAAGGGAGATACCCTCAAAGACGGTGAAGCTCATGATGAGCACGTCATCAACGTAAACCAGAACCTAACCTGCTTTTATAAAGCGTTGAAGAGTTTTCGGTCCGAACCATCCTTTTTCTTAACGAGTATGACCGGACTCGCGTACTCTGAGTTTGAATCCCTGATAATTCCTTTTTCTAAAAGATCGTCAATAATTTTGCGAACCCGGAGCTTTTCATCGTAGGAAAGCTTATAGGGTCGGTAAACCACCGGGGTTGTATCTGATAATTGAATATTCATTTCACCGGTGTTAACAGTGGTAGTAGCTGTACCGGTAATAAAAAACTCAGAGAACTCGTTCATTGTTTTAAGCAACGATTCATAACTATCTCCCTTAAGGGGCGTGTTTACCTCAAGACAGTGCGTCGCGTTAATATGAATCGGGGAATCAGTGGACCTAGTCAAATATTGATTATCCTTAGTGCGAACATACACGATACCGTCGCGATTCAGTAAGTCCGTTCCTACAACACTAAACTCGAGTACTCAATACTAACTCGACTCGATAATTTGACTAAACTCGAGAGTAAAGGTCACGTAAGCTTTGACTAATATTTCTTTGTCGCTTATACCCTTTAAAACACAATGGGAAGACTTTAGTTAGCAGGCAAGGTAACTCAGAATATCCGATGAAATGAGCGACACGTTAAAAGCACCACTATCAATAACAGCGTCCATAGGAATGCCATCCACCACAACAGCAACAACATTTGCACCTGCGCTACTAGAATTATTCTCTGTACAAAGGTTAATATTTCTCTCGTTTCGCGGTTGAGAACGATTTTTGCAAAACAATTTTCTTCCCCGTGACCTGGCTTTTTGCAAAAAGCACAAGTAATATTGTTCGTGTAGCTAGAGGAAGGTATTTTATTATTTACTTTCGGGTTTGAGCGACAATAACGAGTGATATGTCCTTTACGACCACACGAGAAACACTTTTGTTCGTTGCGATTCGGTTGATTAAAATTTTTATTTAATAGGTAATGAAATGTGGGTACCAGTTTTTACACGACTCGGTTTGGTATAGATTGATAAAAACGAAACTATTGTTTCTGGATTCAAAACGGCGTTAGCCGCGGTAGCTCCTATTTGAGGGTTATCAATACCACGGATCACTATTAAAGTTATTACGCTCGTCACTTAAACCATTAACTATTCGTAAACGTAAAAGGGTGCGTCGTGCATATTCCGCATATGTAACGTACCTATCGGATGTGGTATTCATGGTTTCAAAAAGTATGTTGGCGTAATCTAACTTGCGCGGACGCAGTGATTTGAATTCGCGTTTGAAATTTGTCCATGTGCGATCTGTCGTAACCCACTCGTTTAGCCAAATTTGTGCGTCACCCTTGAGACACGAACAATACGCGATAAGCACTTAGAATCAGTTGAACCATTAGTCACTTGAGCGCGATCAACCTCTTCGCACCATGAGTCTATATTATGAATAGAAGGATCAAAGTTTGATACGAAATAATTGTGTGACCTAATTAATTGCAATGATTTAATAGCTACCAGGGCCCTAGTTGAGCCGGGCATATCAATATCTAAATAAATTGTTTGTGCTGTAAATGCCTGAGTATTCGATAAATGTTTTGTAGTTCGTGTGTCATGGGTACTCACCCGAGCTTCCGGCGTGCAGCATCTAGACACGTTTGATTGTGATGTGTTCAACTCGCCTTCAGTTGTATTACACGTGGAACTGGGATTACAACGCGCTGTTGTTTTTTTTCTATCGGTGTTAAACGGTTCATAATCGAATTCAGTGTATTCTGAATAGACACATTCGTGGTATTTTGCATACGCGGAGACCAAGACCTATTATGGTGGTAACGATGGCGTACACGATTACGACGCGACGTATTACGAGATCAGGCATGACTTATACTTCGTACTCTGCTACGGGAACGGCGGTTATGGTTTGACACATTAGAATAGCTACGCGAGCGATATCGCGATCTACCACTCGTACGACTGCGAGAACGATGTCGCGACCTACGCTCGTTATGGCTAGATCTGCCAGCCAGGTCAAAATAAACACGAAAACTAAAAAAAAAATGTTAACGAGACTTTGTTCCTCCTTTTTGTGGGCGAAAAGTAATTTATCCCACTTCTGATGTTAGAAATCAGAAGTAGATGTATTTAAAAAACTATTATTTATCTCTTAAAAAGTAATTTTAACAATAAATTAACTAAATAGAAGGAACAACATCTTATTAATTAAACGACATAACTAAATTACACGACCGGTGTGCACAATACGAACGCTACAAGCTAAGTGGCGTGATGCTTTATAAAGAGAGATGCCTGTAATAATGAGGGTAGTAGCTGATTGCTTAAACAAGTATTAGTGGGGGTAGTAGCCGATTGCTTATTCTATATAATTTGAATCCCGTAATTGGCTATGAATTGCATTAAATTAAAAACTTTGCTTTGTATATTGTTTCGGGTGCGATAAATAAAGCTAGGTTTATTTTAGACAATGTCATTCGTTGTTACTTTTCATTGCTACGAAAAGACATTAAATAAAAAAATAAATTTCGTCGATATTAACAAAGCTACTACACTCACTCACTCAGCTTCAAGCTGTACTGCTGTATCCCGCACATGCCAGGACAGGCTGAGGGAGTTTGGGAACCTAATGTTAACCCATTACCCCAAAAAATATAATTTACCAAAACATAAATATCGAACAAATTCGCTTACCAGAGCTCTATAAGTAATATTTGGTATATTACTTACAGTGCTATAACAAGTTTTGAATTGAATTGTTTTTATTATTAAGATATACACTAAGCCTTGTGCTAACATTCTCTTATTTCACCTCTCTCTGAAGTTAATTATTTTGTTTCTTACTTTTTAAAATGATTACATAAAACATTATGGAATTTAATTCAAACAATTAAGAAAAAGCGATTCCGCGGATTAAAGTCGTTCGCTGAATTACATAGCGTTTTATCTTTGTTGTATTCCTCGCAGCGTAATGTGTGCCGTGACGGCTAAAGTTGCTCACTTCTCATTAAAGTAAAACTTCTGTTAAAGTGAAACTTGTATTGTTATGGTACAAAAGATTATTTTAAAACTTCTATCATTTAAACAACTATACACATTTAATTTGCACATTTGCACTTGTGCCCTTGCACCATAGCAAGGGCAAAAGCATGCGACTGTAAACGCGACTGCTTGTGGGTTTTATTCGCACTGGAGGGACTACAATATTTTAAATGTTCATATCTCCGCTCTGGCAATAAAACGTGAGCTCCGCCGCTCAACGTACAATGCTTCAAGATTTCGGCGGAAGAACGACAGTATCTCAATGAGAGCGGAGTATGTTAACTTCAGGTTCCGAGGTTCCCACTGTCGGGTGATATGTTACCGTGTGCAGGATAAACTATGAGGCCAAAATATGTACACATTATTATATAATGTTTACTGTTAATTAAAGATAGATCATTTAATTATACCTACTAAATTTAAAAGCGTATTAAAATGATGAACGTAGCAAGTAACTAATTAATAAATCCAAGCCTATAATGTATTGATAAAAGTGCGTGGGATTTAATGCTGTTGGTACTCATTCAGGAAGCTAATTATTTTATACATTTACGTTAAGTTATTATATGTTGAAAAGACCCCCTGTTGAGTTTCTTGTCGGTTCTGCTTAACAGATCCGCCTTCCGAACTGGTGGTAGCTACTAGTAATTAGTGTAGTAAGAATCATTGAAAAATTTAAAAAGTACCCACCCCCACTTAAAAAGTAAAAGAAAAGGCGTAAAAGGACTATAGTGGAGAATAACGTTTCGCACTAGATCAGATAATCTCAGCTTTTTCTAAGTACGGAGAATACATCATTATTTATATTTATCTTATATTAGCATAATTTTTATATTTGCAGATTCACTCGCAAAGTCGAAATTAAATATTTCTGTACTAAACACATTCTAAGTGCATGGTTGCATTGAAACGTTTAATATGTTATTAAATAGCTATTCAACATACAATTTCCCATTTTAAACCGATAGTTCTTGAGAATTATTGGTATGGATTTTAGTTCCAAAAAGACACAAATCACCACATACGCTTGACTCTTAAATTTACAATTATTTCACTGTTAGTCTGATATTAAAATATTTTATTTTAGAAACAAAGTACATACATGTTTTTTATAATGCTTATAAATAAATAGCGTTCTTTTCTAGATCTTTATAAATTTGATTACATTTTTGGTTGCTCATCTGTTCCTTCATCAAGACTATTTTTTCGCGAACGCGGATATGAAAAAAAAAACTATCAGTTGAAGTTCATAAAAACTTTAAGATCTCAATAAATCGTTAACATAATAAAATTTGTTTCGTACAGAATCAGCCGCATCACGTACACACAATTACTTACAATACAAAGAGGATAATAAATCACAACTAAAAGGTTCCATTTAGAAGACAGCGATAATGGTTTCCTGAAAATCGATATCAAGCGTTGAACCGAACAATAATAGAATAACTACGTGTTATTCATAGCTGTACTACAAATTTATGTTCAAAGTGTAAATACATTAATAAACTTACTAGCTCGATTAAATAATAGGTAAACGAGCTTACGGGTCACCTGATGGTGAGTGATCACCGTCGCCCACGGCCCCGTGTAACACCAGGGGAGCTACAGGTGCGTTGCCGGCTTTTGAGGAAGAGGTGGACTCGCTTGTTGAATGTCGTATGGACTTGGAAATACTGCCACGGGTAGGTAGTTCCAGAGATGTGTGGTGCGTGGAAGGAAATCCTGCGAAAGCGCACAGTAGTAGAGTCCTACGTGTCCAGATGATGTGGATAGTACAGTAACTTGTGGCGTACGGTGCGGTTAGAAAATTCGGCTGTAGGTGTTTTGGCGTGAAATACTGTCTCGCTTTGCTGATGACCCCCAGTTTCTTCAAGGCCAAGTTGGCCTTGCTTTCCAAAGTATCACGATACTGGCAGTCGCTATAAAAGCTGAGGCCTACTAATACTGATGCAGGGCGCGGATTTAAAGGGAGTGTTCTTGAAAACTGGTGATACGACAAATGGGGATTTTTTTAGCGGTTAAGTTTCACGTTGTATCTCGCAACTTAGAAACCTAGCGTTAACACTTTCCATTCCTTTCCCCACTTTCCGCTGATTTTGAGGCATTGTGTGTTGAGAGCTGGTGGCAAAGAAGTGGAAATATTATATATTTCATTTCCTCGAGTGGGGATCGAATCCACAACATACTACATGCGGAGTCCTTTTGACGAATACTACGCTATTAAAACAAAAGTTATTGAGAAGTGGTATATACTTGTAGCAGGTTTGGTTACAGCTAACTATGAATATCAGGCTATAAAAATTAGGATTATAAGCAAAAACATTTGCAATAGATTGCGCGTGATTCTTTGAAGTTAGCGCATATTTTTTTGGTCAAGACGAGTATATTAGTCGTATATAAACTAATTTTCCTAAATCCATAAATAATTTGACCTCGTTCTCAAATGTTGTGTCATCGTCACGCGTAGTGGCATTTTTAAAACTAGATATTTCAATTATTGTGATTGGCAAGTTGAATGGAAGATACAAAAAATGTAAAAATAATATTTTATTGGTTGATGTTGTTTCGCATCAGAAACAAAACTGTACAAAACTATTAAAACTAATTTTCATTATAAGATTCATCAAAGGATCAACAGAAGAATGAAAATTGTATTCTTCAAAATTTAATTTGCAGTTATACAAGTGGTATAAGTTCTACTTTTGAGAAAGAGAATACAATTTAAAGCACTTTTTTAGTGGAACAAGTTCTTACGAAAGCGTTTTATTTCCCAGTTAAAGTTTTTTTAAAGTTAAAGATTTTTCTTTATTGAAGTCACACTTGTCTCAAATAACGAAGTTTTTTTTTCAGCTTCACGCTGTATTGGCAGAGGTAGCCTAGGAACTTAGTGTTAAGACACTCAGTTCCCCAATTTGAGGCGTAATGCCTCAGTGGCCATTATTCACTGTGATTATGTGATCTTACTTCATATTTAAAATTTATCGGCACGTATATTTATGTTATGACAATGTGTGTATATTAGGTTATGTTAAATTCTAATTAATTTAACTGTAATATATATAGAATGAAATCAAATACAATTACTTATAATATATATCGTTAATATAACTTGGTGATGACATGTTCCATATAGACTCGGCGAGGGACTCTATGAATGACGCCGCGCTCTCTCCACACGTGATCGTGATACAAATACGGAAGAGACTAAAGTATATTTCGATATACTAAAATGTTCTTACAATATTATATTGATGGTTTAACATGTGTCATCTATCAATCAAATGATGATGTTCCTAACATAGTGATTAGATGCTCGTATACATAATGTAAATATTTATTCGTGTTGATAACAAACAAATACTCCCTTCATATACGAAGGTGAAAGCAGTATTTCTAGTGGATCTTGTTTTTACATGATTTCTATAATTGTGTACGTTTACCTCTTTTGATTGTTTCTCTCGAAAAGCCTCAAGTAAAGAGATAAATTGACTGACTGTTATGGGTTTAGTTATTTAATTCAAACGTTTAAGTTGAGAACATCAAAAAGTATGTTTTTAGAAACTAATAATTTGTTAAAGCAAATATGTAAATATTTACTTAATCAGGGATAAATAATGTAAAAATAAGTCGTAGAATATATCCTAAGTCTGTCTCCCTCGGGGCATTTCGCGGCGACGCAACCTCAAATAGATGCAAAAATATAAATTTTGGCAATATTTGTTAGTAGGCTGTTTTCATATTATTATAATATATTGTACGTAATATATGCAGAGATTCATATCGATATAAGTCTTTTTTACTTACATCAGTCGAGAATAGGTTGTAATACAGCCATGTTCCAATGTTAGATAAATTAAGGTTTCCACTTATAATTGCTGTTTTTTGTTCACAGCCTTTTAATATTAGTGTTTTTAAATATTTACTAATTTTCTGTATCTCGCCACAACCCTATGTTTCTTCCATTTCATCGATTGCTGTCTGCGTGTTATTTACGTTATCGACATCGACGTGGTATTCTCAGGTACATACTGCTCGGTGTATTCCTGTGAGACTCTACTATTTATTCATGGCTATGAACTAGTTATTCCGAAAAGAAGTATATATTGATTTGTTTTTTTAATCTCTTCTGTCAAAGTTTGCAAATGCAGTAGATTAATATTTAAAAAAAAATAGAACTTCCTATTATATCACTTTTTTTTCCTTTGCTGGCTTTGGCATTACCTGTCGAGTGACATAAATTGTGGCATTGCATATTGAAACGTTGCGTATTGAGTAGCGGAAGTCAAAGCCGCGCTTACAACTCGTTACCAGATCCAGGAAACGAAAATATTAAATATTTCACTTTCCCCAGTAGGAATCGAACCCACAATCTATCAGTTTATAATCGTACGCTTGTGCCATGATAGGCCTCAGACTTGGATAAATTAAAATATTGTATGTCATAATTTTGATATGGACATATAATTTAAATGAAGGATAGATTTTTATATGATAAATACATATATATATATATATATATATATATATATATATATATATATACACTTAAAGAGAATATGTTCTCGCTGTAGTATACCAGCATTCTCGGGTGTGTAAGATTCTCGGGTGGTTAAGAGTATGGAGCTGGTTATTTAGTAAATTAATAAAATAAATAAATAGCTTTTTCTCGTAAACAAATGCCTCAATATTCATTTATTACTCAAAAAGTCCACGCAAAATCTTTATGGTATATAAAACAATACTCTGTTTGTAACTTATAAGTAACTTGATTATATTATTATTTCTTATGTTTAACAACAAAGGGCTCTTGCGAGTCATTTGTTATCCGCGCTGTATTGTATATTTTATTAAAGGACTATCGATAAACATTATATTTGTATTTGTATGGCCATTACATTTGTGACTTAAGTAATGTTTTCTATTATTTTTACTCAAAATGAAATATAATTTTGAGTTTATTAAAGTTAATATTTACTAAGACCGACTAACATTTAACTTCGGCAACCTTCGCACGGGATTATCTGTAAACAGTAAAGAAAATGATTCAAGCTGTTCGACCGCCGCGTAGTACTTGCGTTGATTGTTACTGAATGAACTTTGGATCTGACTTCTTAACCTGTTCTCTGACCTCAGTGAGGTTCCGTTCCCTTATTTTCTCGGTAAAAATGAATTTTATTTAATAATATCAATATTATAATTTATTGAGATCTCGTGTCATGTAGGGGCACAACCGTGTAATTTTTAAAACGACAGCTTGAGGATTTGATCACCTTTCGAAGAAATGAAATATTTAATATTTTCATATATAATATATTGTCCGTAGCGTTTGACGCTCCGTTCTCTCTGCCTATAACCCGCCAGGGATATAGCGTGAAGCTAAGTTAAGTTAAGTTATATATAATATATTTTCATTTTCCATAATGCGGCGGAAAGTTGAGAACACAAGGGTGTATCTTAACACTAGGTTCCTAGGTTCTCTCTGCCCCCCTGACGTATGCGCTGTTGTATAACAACATGACACTGAAAAAGTAATCACTGTCATATGTAATAGCTCTAGGATAAATTAATATACCTGTAAGTATCCAATATGTGTTATTAAAAGTTCACAACAAATAAAAAAAATACATAAAATAAACGGCCGTCTTATTAAATAGTTTTATAAATAGTTCAATTTATATAATTATATGTATAATATTAAACTAACTATAAATTAGATCAAATATATACATATTTTTTCATACATTTTATAAGCTAACCTAAATTGGATGGTGGATACGAGTTATGTACTTCTGTAGCTGCTACTGATGTGTAGGTAGGTTTAAATGTTATATTTTTTAGCTTCACGCTGTTTTCTGTAAATTATTAAAGGGTTAGCAGAAGAAATTAAGAAAAAAACAAGTATTAGATGTTATGTTCTACACATAGTACAAACTTTTTGAAACATTGATATGTTAAAAACGAAAGGGCGAAACTCAATGCCATACTCGTTAAGTTTTTTCACCAGAGCGAACAAATTAAAATACATAATTACTAAACTTAAATTTAAAAAGCGTATAAAAATTTTGAACGAATCAGGATTTGAACCCGCGCATCTGAAAAATCGTTCCAGCACTGAACGAATGGCTTAGTTGGTCAGAGCGCTGGAACTGTTTTCCAGAGACGCGGGTTCAAATTCTGCTTCGTTCAAAATTTTTATATATTAAAGATTAGCTTTTTAAATTTAAGTTTGTTTTTTTTTGTCCTAAGTGTGGCACTATAGCACTTTAAAACATAGTAAAAATATTAAAATAATTAATTGTCTATATAAAGAGGGAATCGAAGATACAACCGTCTCGTTTATATCCCGATGAGTTCCTGATTAATGACACTTAAACTGAGGTAAAAATATTTCAACGTTAAATACCTCTGTGGGAATGTAACCCTCGTTCGTCTAAGAAAGCAATGAACTACAAAGTGCTTATATAATAATAGATACATAAGCAGCAATGTGCGAACGGAAAAGAACTTATTTGATTTGCAATATGTTTTTCATATGCAGTGCTGCTGGGCAGAGGGATGGTACCCAGTTGACCGTGCATTCATTACTTTCTAATGAGTTTTAGGTCAGACGTTGCGTAACGACGACTTCAATTACTACTTCAAATTACTTTCTAGGACTGGATGATAAAAACCAGCTTGGTAGAGTTTTCATGTCCATCCTGACACTATATCTGATTTCTCGATAGCTAGAGTATCTAGAACAAAGATAAATATCTCAATACAAAATAATACTTACTGAAATTACACTGTTTTTGTAAGATTTAGAGATTACTTAAATTAAAGTCAAACAAAAACTAAATACATATTTTACAATGAATTTGAAAAGTAATTATTCATCATTATCCTTCTAATCGAAAATCAAAGAAAAAGGACTTTAAGTACTTTTGTAATTAATTATAAAAGTTCGTTATTAAAATTTTTACAATATTCTGTGAAAAATCAACTTCAATTGATTCTCTTAAATTTAGCAATCAGATATTGTTGAAGGAACGAGATCTCATTATTTTGGTTCAAATTAATTGAAGAGGATATTTTTGTTATAGTTTATTAAGATATATTTTTACTTTATTCGATTTTATCCCGCATACAACCGAGAAGACAGAGGGAACCTAATGTTAATACACTATGTTTCCTTATTTTGGACACATTGTTTTGAGTGATTTCTCTATTAATTTAACTTTGTGTACAGTTTACTCACTCAGCTTCACGCTGTATCCTGCACACGGCAGGGTAGGCAGAGGGAACTTGGGAACCTACTGTTATGACACCACATTCCACTTCCGTTCCCCACTTTCCGCCGAGTTTGAGGTATGATCTATCAGGAGTATATTGAAGTAAGTCGGGATCGACTCAATAACCATCACGTTTTCAGTCATACCCTGTCACACTGCGCCACGAAGCCCGCAGCTGAATGAATTCGTTAGAAAAAATTGTCAAAATTACAACGTCGACTCAAATGCGAAGTCAAAATCATCGCAGGACGATATCATTTCAGAATTGTGAAAGGACAAAGAGCAATAGTCTTCAAATATTGAACAGATTTAGGACTAGAGCATCCATGTCATCTCTGGAAGTATGAAAGACGTCGTGTAAATGTTCTTTATGTCGCAAGTTATCAAAGTTTCTCATTCAAAGAAAATGCTTTATAGAAGATATCGCCGCGAGCAGTCCGTCTTAACTATGTAACGGTCGATACTCGATAACGAGAGTGTAAATTACTTGAATTACTTATTAAATCGCTGTGACAAGGCGTCACTTACATACAACGAGTGTTATAGTAGCTAAATAATTGTCAACAATATTAGTTCTGATTGTATTTCCGATTGGGTAAATAGTTTAATTTACACGCGGGATGGAGAGAAGAACAAGTTGATTTGTTCTGTATCGGAACAAGTCAATCAAACGTTTTCAATTACAGATTTAACTTCTGTATTGAATGTGTTCATTGTAAAGTCTGATTAGCTGATGTAATGTTATATTATGATCACCAAGCTTTTGTTTTTGCTGATCGCGTTGCATATATAGTTTTACCTTCACTTTTTAATCGTTTTATAATGTGTTTATAGATAACATATATAACCTTAGGACTATAAAAGATCACTTATGATTTTAAAATTGTTGATTTAATTGCATATAGCACAGTTATCGATAATAATTTGAACGACCACGTATACAACGTAAAATGTTTAAATATATAATACATAAATATTACAAAAACTTACAATTAAGAAATATATATTTTTTAGTTTTACGCTGTACTCTGCACATGGCAGAGCTGCCGGTCTTAAGAACTGAATCTTAAAATATTCCGTTCCTTTCCTCACTTTCTACCGAATTTGAGGCATTGCGTATTGATTGGTGGAACTCAACGCCGTGCTTTGTCTGTTACTAGAATAGACTTCTTTTCCTCGAGTGGGGGGTATATAGTACTTAAATGTTACGTATGTGAATGACCGTTGAACGGATATATGAAATATGTCTGTTGTACTTGTATTGAACTGTCGGTATTGAAAACTAATAATTGATATTTATTATCAATTACGTTACTTTTTGTACGGAACAGAAGTTATTTAATGAGAATTTAAGTTATATTTTTGACAGTTGATACCCAGGTATACTCTATCTATCTTGCATGCTACGAGTATGTATGGGATACAATGAAATTGAAAAAAACACATATTTTTTAGTATGATAAAATAATGATGAAAATTACTATTCTTCATAAAATGTAAAACATATTAGGGACCCGTATTCAAACGGTCTAAGAGCAGGCACCGATAGTTAGTTGAATCTTTCACGGATGCTGACGTTATAACAAATATACTATTGCTATTAAATAATAGAATAATATAAACATTTAAAGGAACTCCAATAAACTTGTCAAAATTTATATCTGAAGTCCGACTGGCATTTGGCTGGTTTAGCTGTAATTGCAAAGTAATCCGATGCGAAAATACTGCAGGATTTTAAAATAATAAACGATACATTAGATATACAATCTCCATTGTAGCTAATATAAGAAAAGAATAAACATTTATTTCATTCATTATACCGGCATCATTTTATAGAAACATCTTTCAAGATTGCTTTAATTCGAAACCATTTTGTCTAAAATGTTTAATATTGTAATATTGGTAAAAACAATTTGAGCAATTAAATACCTTTCATTGCGAGTTTCTGCTAACAAGCATCTATCGCCGTCGTAAATGAAAACAAGTTCACAGAATTTCCCTCTCAATGGGACTCATTCCCATTGAACAGATGAAGCCCAAAATTCTTAACAGATCGTGTTATTGTTCCGAGACCCCTTGACTCTTACAAAAATCATTTAAATTTGAATTATTACTGTTTATATAAATTATTTATTTTAAAAATTAATACTTTCGCTAAATAATAAAAAGTAAGTAAATAATTGTGTAGTAAATTATAAATATTAATTATATCTTTATTAGATGTTCTTTTGACTTTTTTCGAGGTCATTGTTTGTTATGCATACGTTGTTGTCGGTTACATAGCATTAAAGTAATAGTAGCAGTATCATTGATGCTCTTGAAATTTATGTGCAATTAGTTATTAATAGTTAGTTTTCGGTATTTTGATATGGATTTTCCAATTATTGAGTCGGTCTTCATATTTCTTACCTACATTAACTTGTTATTTTTCAACAAAATAATATGAAAATGTTGAAAAATCTTTCTTCAAATTTCATATTCATAAACATTTTTTAAAATAAAATAATATGATACAAGCTTAATTTTTCGAACGTCAAACAATTTACCACCGGCACACTAACCGGCGAAAAAAACTCAGTGGGACGTGTTTTTTTTAATCCAAAGTTTAAATCATATAATAATATGATCGCTCCAGGCTATTTCAAATGTATTATTGTAATGAATAAATGACAACGATACAATTGGAATAGCCTGGAGCGAGCGTTTCATTCTCAATTCGTGTCATTATTTATAAAATCGTTAATATGATAAAAACATTTGACGCACAAACGTCTTTTCAATTTTTTTTAAATTGTGAAATAGAAATTTCTCAGAAGTTATCTGGGATCCTATTGTTCCATATAAAGGCACATATTGGCACTATAGGCACATATTGTCTCATAAAATAACTACGGACTCGATGCAATCGAGTTATAGGTGCACTAAATTTAAATTTGTTTCTAGTATTATTAATATTAGAAGCCTGTCGTGGCGCAGCGGCACAAGAGTGTGACTGTAACCAACAGGTTCTGGCTTCGATCCCCAGTCGACGAAATGAAATATTTAATATTTTCAATTTAAATATTTAATATTTCATTTCTTCGCTCTGGTAATAAGGCAAAGCGCAGCGTTGAGTTCCGCCACTCAACACGCAATGCTTCAAATTCGGCGGAAAGTGGGGAACGGAATTGGAACGGAGTGTCTTAACACTAGGTTTCATTTCCGTTCCCTCTGCCTACCCTGCCTAGTGCGGGACACAGCGTGAAGCTGGAAAAAAAAAAGAAAAAAAAATTATTAATATTTATGTCTCTGATTTTTCTTAACATACATAACATTTGCATTAATGTATTGAGATGCAAGGGTTAATATATAAATTGCTTTAAATTTTTCCTATCAAATAGAAAAGCTAAGTTAAAGTAAGGTATTTAGGCTAGTAAAAGGTAATTTAATTGTTTTGTTACGCGGTATACTAATATAAAATTGTACACAACGTAGTCCGTATTAAATTTGAAAAACAAAAAAGTACTCTTATTTACTAAAAGACAAACGATATACGAGAATACGATTATTATTGAGAATTATTAAAATAATTAAGATCGATAACGATATATTAAACACAAGAAATATTATAAAAAAAAAAGAAAAGAAAACCAGCTCAAAGTAAAGTAATTTTGACGCTATAGTTAAATTGTCGTTAATTCGACCTCCGACCTCCGACCGCGGCGAGGACACTTTAGCACCGGTGAGAATGTGTTTGGGGAAGTAAAATTTCTAAGCCATATTTTCCCGTTGGAAGTGAAGTGCTCTATATAACATATTTTTTTTCGCTTTGTAAGCTTTTTATACGTACAGAGCTTTTGTTCAAAACTTCTATGGGCTTTTATTTTTTTCAAGTATTATTAAAATGCGACGTTAGTTAAGTATTGCATTATTTGGTAGATCTAGTGATAGAGCAGAGAACTTGCAATGAATAAATCAAGACTTACTATGAAATGTTTGTGGGCGGGCCACAGGACACACAGCACAGCCGGGAACTTCAGAACCTAATATTAAGACACTCTGTTCGCAATAAAACAATTCAGTTCTCGACTTTACGACAAATTTGAAGCAATGCAACGAATGTTGCGTGGCGATACCGAATGTCGTGCTTATTCCTGTTACAAGAGCGAACAAATGATAATATTAAGTAGTTTTTATTTCTCGACAGGGGATCGAACCTACAACCTGATATGTTTTCAGTCACACACTGTGCCCCGGCACTATGACAAGCTTTACATATAGTAACTGTATACCTAAAAAATATTCTACAAAATTATTATTATATAGTATCAATATTTTAATCTGTCTTCACAATTCTTAAAGCTCCATTGTCTCTCTTCATTTAGATAATATTCATTTCAATTAAAACAACAATACAATAAACAGTCGTCGTGCGTCACGGCACGATACTTGTTGAGTTTCACTTTCACTTTTAAGTGTTTTACTGAAGTCTCGCTCATTGTCCTCTATGTGACCTCCAAGTGACTTCGAAGTGATCTCGAAGTCCGCTGAATGTGAAATGACTTCATAGCGAGTAAATGTTTAAATTAAATAAGACCATTTCTTAATTTTAGTATTAGTAATATGATATTTAAATTAAAGATCATGGAGTTTGCAATTCGGTGTGAGCTGATAATCTCTCTTTAAAAATGGCTTTAAGTGTTGTGTCCTACGTTTGAGAATCTTTCATAAACCATTTGCATATTATTAACTTCTGCTCGTGATCTCTCTTCTTACCATTTGATTTATACAAATTTTGAGTTAATAGGTAAATGATTGATTTTGTTTGTGCGTTTAATTTTACATATATTAACTGATGTAAGCTAATGTAGCTTTCATTTTTTGTGTATCGTCCATGTAACGTCCATATAACGTGTCATTGGCGAAGTGATTAGTGCTCAACTGACTCGTTCGGAAGGTCATTATTATACAATACAACTGAGTGTTTGAGATCAGTATCATTTAATTTGAAATTTAAGATATATTTATTTATTAAATATGATATGTGATCAAAATATTTTGATAGGTTTTGAAAATTTCTATACAATATTAAAATCAGGTTATTATTCTTCTTTTTTTTTTTCAGCTTCACGCTGTATCCCGCACTAGGCAGGGTAGGCAGAGGGAACGAAAGTGAAACCTAGTGTTATGACACTCCGTTCCACTTCCGTTCCCCACTTTCCGCCGAATTTGAGGCATTGCGTGTTGAGTGGCGGAACTCAACGCCGCGCTTTGCCTTATTACCAGAGCGAAGAAATGAAACATTAAATATTTAAATTGAAAATATTAAATATTTCATTTCCTCGACTGGGGATCGAACCCAGAACCTGTCGGTTACAGTCACACTCTTGTGCCGCTGCGCCACGACAGGCCTCTTTAGGTTATTAAATAGAAATATTTGAGCAATGACCGACGATGTGCGAAACTAACTCTAACGGCATATCCAGTGGGCTCACTGGATATGCCCTTAGAGTTAGTTTTGAAAATTAAAAAGTGTTGTGTTTTAGTTATATCTTTGTGTGTTCAGTTATATCTTTTTTTAAAAAACGCGGGTAAAGCTGCAGGTTAGAGCTGACTATAAAATATATTGTAGTTACTATCAAAATGGAGTTCTGAAAGCTTCTTACATACTGGCTTTGCTATAAATTGAATAAAATATATAAGGAAGAAAGCGAAGACAAAATAACATTACTATAAATTGGCAAATTTTCCGGTCCGGGACTGTATGGTCGGGGTATGCTTTTATTATTTATACGGGTTACAAAATAAGATAGAAGTACTATTGCAAAATAATCTTGGGTATGTCATTGAAAGTCTCTCATGTGCGGAAGAATGAATGACTATACTACTTAAGTGCCAATAACATTGATATAGTATTTTGTTTACGAACTGATGTTTTAGATAGCTGTGTAATAGATTAAAATTTCTCGTATATTGACTAAAACAGCTTTATTGTATATTTTCTTCTATAAGCTTTATGCTGTTTCCGGTACACCCTCATGTCAACAGGGTACACAGAGGGAACTTAGTGTTAAGACACTTCCTCACGTTGAGTGGCGTAACGCAACGCAACGCTTTGCCTTGTTACCAGAGCAAAGAACAAGAAGGCAAGCTTAAGCTTGTTATATTTAACTCAGTTCATTTCAGTTTTATAATGTAGAACAGCACATAGTGCGTACTGTCCCACGTCTGGGCATACTTATATTTATATTATTATCTGAGAGGGATTACTTTTTAGGTCAGTCAGAAAGTCTCATCACGCGTAATATTAGCTTCTTCTTGCTTGTCCTTCTATCTTAGCTGCTTCCTATTGCTCTGTTAGGCAACGCGTAATATTTTAACAAAATTAAGCGAAAACTAAAAGACACAGTGTCTCGTCACTACGATCTGTCCCCTTTCTTATACTTTATTTAACAGAAATGTATCAGATCAAACTAAGTGCGTAATTTTCTTTCATCAATAAAATTGTGACGAAAATTGTACAGATTTCAAGCAAAATCCAGTTTTGAGAAAATTATAATATATACAGAAATTTCATTCGTAAAGAAAATGTTGCAAAATTTGCATTAATAAATTTCAGCAGAAACGCTGTTCCCCGCATACGAGCTACAGATTTATTCGAAAACTAAACTAATATAAATTATATTGTATTTAAAATATATTTATTTATAGTGGAGGTATAATACATTTATATTACGTTAGTATTATATTTGGTTGCACGATTTTAAATAATACTCTGCCGAAATATCCAATTTATTGTGGAGCTTCAAATTACAGAGATCAAATCGTAATAGGTACGTGTAACAAGAGTTAACGAAATAATTATAAAAACTAAATGCCGTTCGTTGCTTAATTCGTTAGTCCGTTTAACGACTAACCGGTTTGTAAATATTTAAAGACATACTTTATTAAATACAAAACTTATCGTTATACATGTACATCGTCCTCTAACAAAATTTAACATCTTTTTCCCGCATATAGTGCTTAGGCAACGTAGGTAACGTTGAGGTAACCTAGTCATAACGACACTCCGTACTCTATTTTCTGTTTAAAATATTAAATATTTAATGTCCTCGTTCCGGTAACGAGGTGGAGAAAACACGGTTCCGCCATTACTGAAAGAAATATATATATATATATATATATATATATATATATATATATATATATATATATATATATATATATATATATATATATATATATATATATATATGTATATATATATATATATATATATATATATATATATATATATATATATATATATATATATATATATATATATATATATATATATATATATATATATATACATATATATATATATATATATATATATATATATATATATATATATATATATATATATATATATATATATATATATATATATATATTAGTGGTACCGAAGTGCCCTAACGTTAGGTTCCCAAGTTCCCTCTGTCTGTGCCCTGTAAGCGGCATACAACGCGAAGACAAATAAATGAAAGTAATAATAATAAAATATCTTAGTAATACTCACTTCTAAAACCAAATACCGTGGAAAAATAATCAGATCATGGAAATAAAAGTAATGACATTATAAAAGGATTTAATTATATTTTAATAATAAATGAATGACCAATCGCATCGATCATTAGTGTAATAATGAATTACAACAAAAAATAAATGTTAACATTCCGGCCTCAATCAGTGCTCTCTTACTGCCGGAAGATAAATACTACTCCAATTCGTTTATTGCGTAATTTGATAGACATCGTGTCGCAATGAGACTAATGAACTAGAGCTTAAATGCTTTTAAAGGAAATAATAAAAACAAAACTTAGTAACGTAAAGTGATACATGATGGCGACATCCTAGCCGTACCCAGTCCCCAATATTTTCTTCCCATTGAGCGGCGGATGGTGATTTTTAAATGATAGCGACTGCCAATTGATCTTCAAAACCGATTAACGGGAAAATAACCTGGGATAGGATAGGTAGAAAGGACGAAAACGGTAAGTGTAAGAAGGGACACCACTTTTATGGACTGGAAGGAGATATAACATTGGCGGCTCAAGGATCCGGCGGCGCATACTCGTATGCGTGAAAACAAATATCGGACAGAATCCGAAATTGAACTTAACTGAGAAGAATACAGTATCTTCACTAATTGCGAGTATTTTACACGTCATAAGAAATGTTCTCGGTTCTTGTATATTTAAGAACCTAAATCTAAAAATATTATTTTTAATCTTCAAATTTTATGTAGGTTTTTCAAAAGAACTTTATATAAATCTAAATTAAAAAATATTTCATTTAAAAATAATAATCAAACAGAAAAATATTATCAGAAGTAATAAAGTATATGGTATAACATTAATCGATGTCCGTTTTCGGGTGATGGTCTTCTTAAAATGAATTTATTTCTAAAACCTTCTAAAAGCCGTATGAAGTTTCGGCTCTGGTGTAAAGTCACATAATTGCGCTAAGACCAAATAACCTTTCGACTGTCGATATAATAAGGTAAATTGTTATTGAATACGAGACTTTCTTAAACTTGCACCATTATGTACTAAAGCTTTACCTCAAAAGCGTTTGATATTCAATTAATAATTTCATTATACAAAATAGAAACAATTAAATAGCTTTTTGTTCTGATAATTAGGCGTTAAATTAACATACTAATTATATTATTTACATTGTGTGATCAATTACGATTGTAACACAATATATAGTTATTTTGTAAACATATTTCAAAGGCATTGCGTGTTCAATAACGGAATTCAACGCTGCACGTTGCCACGTTACCAAAGTTAGAAGATGATTATTTTTTATTTCCTTTTCATAGGAATCTAACCCTAAGCTTGATTGGTGAAGATCCACCTGAATGTTAATTCTAGCGAAGATCATTTTTTTGTATACTTCTAAATTAAAAACTTGACAATTTTAAAGCAGTAAAAGTTGTCTCTTGTAGTAGTAAAATATAAAATTCTTTGCTATAATATTTATGTATGTATTATACAATAAACATATTACAATAATAGTTTTTTCACTCTCATTCAGTAATTAAAACCGCATTAAAGATCGTGCCCGCACGAGAAGATAGGTTCGGGCCTCTTCGAAGTTTCAAATCTGGGATTAGTCACAAGAATATCGTGGTGTCAGAAAACCGGCATAAAAGTTTAACACGTAATTTATAAGATCTAGGCAAGATTTGTATACTTACGCAGAGAAACCAATATGAATTTAATGAAATTATTTACCTGAGTTAGGACTGAGTCCCAGATCACCCCTTTTCTGTCAACTATCTCTATTCCTTTTAAAGTTATTGTCGCCATGTTAGAATAAAAGTCACATTTTTGTTATGGTACTAAAATTATTTGCTAAATAAATCATTATTATTATTATCATTATTATAAAAAAAATCATAACAATTCTCCCATTACTGGGTTTTTTTCTTCCTAATTCGGACTTTTGGTCAAACACTAGAAAAAATATATAATAATATAATATTGTAAATAAATAAAATATATACATTCTTTATTTATTTAAGGGATAAAAATTTCTTACATGCGGCATGTGTTTAGAATGACTACTTTTTGTAACTGGATGTACAGTAAAGGATGTAAATCAAGTTGCTTGAGACAAGCATGCACTGTAACTGGTATGACTCCGGTAGAAGAAAGTACGATTGGGATTGTTTTAACTATATTTGCTTGCCATTGTGATTTTAGTTCAATAGACAAATCTGTGTATTTTGTAGTTTTATCAGTGTATGTAGATGAAAGATTGTGAGTGTTTGGAATAGCAATATCTATAAGGTAAATTGTTTTGTGTTTTTTAATATGTAATGTTATATCCGGACGATTATAATGAACTGTTTTATTTGTAATTATTGTTCTGTCCCAATAAAGTTTATACTCAGCATTATCTATTACTGATTGTGGTATATATTTATAATATGGAACGGTTTAATTTATTAGGTTAAGTTTTTTGGCCAAATATTGATGAATAATGCATGCCACCTGGTCATGCCGATGCTTATAATCCGTCTGTGCAATAGATTTGCAAGCTCCTGTAATATGCTGTATAGTTTCACTGGCGCTGTGGCAGTGTCTACAAAGGTCTATCTGGATGTCATGAATAATGTGTTTTTTATAATTACGTGTTTCTATTACTAGGTCCTGTATGGCTAGCATATATCCTTCCGTTTCTGGAAATAATTGGCCTTTCTTCAACCACGCGTTCGACCGAGCTTTATCGACGATTGGTCTAAGAAGGTCATCGCGGTGTCTTCCGTGAAGGGATTTTGCTTGCCAAATTTTAGGTTTCTGTTCTAAAGTGGTATTTTTTCACTATATTGTTCATTTTGTAGATTTAAAGGAGTATAATTACAATCAGATTCTACAACGGCTTTATGGAATACGGATAACTGTGCGCGATCGTGAAAGAATTTTCTAAGGGACGTAATTTGTTTATTATGTAACTTCTTAATGTCTATTAGACCTCTTCCTCCTTCATATTTCGGTACTGTTAATCTTTGAATGCAGGATCGCGGATGATGCTTTCTAAATTTTGTCATTTGCGTATTAATTGTGCGTTGTAATTTTTGTAGATCAGATTGTGACCAACGTATAATACCGAAAGAATATGTAAGTATTGGGACTACGAATGTATTTATTGCTTTTACAGTGTCGAGAATTGAGGTTTGTTTTTAGAATTGCAATTAATCTTTGTTTAAACTTTTGACTATGCTCCGTTTTAGTTTCTTTTTGGTGTATTTGTCTAGTTTGCTGATATCCCAAACATCTGTATCCGTTATCACTGTCAATTTCTCCGATTTCTTCCCCTGTTTGTAACTCGTATGTATTATTCTCTTTCTTTCCACGTCATATTGATTGCATTTTGCATTTATCTATTCCTAACTCCATTTTAATATCTATAGAAAACATTTGTGTAATATCTGCCAATTTTTTTATGTCTTGAATATTTCATGAGTAAAGCTTTATATCGTCCATATATATTAAGTGCGACAATGTGAACTGTATATCCTTGTGCTTAATATTGTAGCCTTTGCCAGTCTTGTTAAGCATATCCGACAATGGGTTCATTGATAGGCAAAACCAAAGAGGGCTCAACGAGTCTCCTTGGAATATTCCTCTACGTATGGAAATTGTTTCGGTTTCTATAGTTTCACTCTTATTGTTCAATTTTAATTTCGTAGTCCATTTTTGCATATTACATCTCTTTTCTGTAATGACTGAAATTCTGTAATGACGGGATTTATTTTGTACAATTTTAATATAAATAAAAGCCATGAATGAGGAACAGAATCGAAGGCCTTATTATAATCTATATACATAGTGTAAATATTTTTTCTTTTTGTAAGAGCTGGTTTTGAAGTTACTAAATCTATGATCAACCTATCTTTGCAACCTTGACTATGTCGTCGACATCCTTTCTGCTGCTCAGCTAATATACTGTTGGCATTGATATGACTGTAAATAAGTTCTGCAATACATGATGTAATTATTTTGTATAAAGTCTGTAAACAAGTGATTGGTCTGTATTTAGCTGGGTTATGAGTATCATTCTTGTCTTTAGCGAGCATGTATGTTATTCCCTGTGTTAAAAAATGTGGCAGTGTGTTAGGTGACTTTATGAAGTTATTAATATGATTAAGTAAGTTTCTTATACCAGTAATTATGTATCCGATCAGTCCCTGTTGCCTTCCAATTATGTATTTTACTGATAACAAATTTTAATAATTTTTCATCTACTGTATCAAATTCCATCAGAGGTAGTTGTTCGCATAAATTATTCTGCTCGTCTATCCAACCATTTTGTGTATGTTCTACTGGAACTGACCAAATCGATGACCAGAAGTTGTGAAGTTCTGACGCCGTAGGCGACTGATTTTTATTTGAGTTATTATTAGTACTTTGATCATTACTACTATTATCTTTACTTAATGATTTATAAAACTGTTTTTCGTTGGCTATGAATTGTTTATTCTGCACTTTTCTCTGTCTTGCTTTTGTGTATCTACGTAGTCGGTTTGTCAATGCACTAAGTTTTTGTTTTAGTTTTTGTTTTGTATCTAAAAATTCTGAAAGTTGTATATTTTCTGTTTCATGCTGTGTATGTATTTTATAGTTAAGCTTTATTTTATTAATATGTAATTGTAATCTGTGATTTCGATTTTCATGAATGAATTCTGTAATTCGGCCAATTTTAACCCTAAGATCTTTAATCCTATCTTCTAAGCGCATTTGCCATCTTGGAACATTTTGATTTCCTTGTTCTCGCTCTTGATCTGTATTTAATTTACTACCATTATGGACTGCTGCCGTATATGCTGAGCAATACGAAAGTGTATGTATGGTGCCAAAATCAGTATCAGTTCTTAAATGTTTGGGTAAAACTGTTAAATTTATGAAATTAACTATTGCGCAAAACTTTTTAGTACATTTTTGTTTCGGTATGAAAGGTCGTTGTGTTGGTGATATAAGACTAAAATCTGTATAACACTTATCAAACGTATTATCTATAGAACCTTTGTCTTCATCTGTAAGCTGATATATGAGTATATTGTTTTTATTTGTTTCATTGTGATTTATTGGTTGTAGTTTTTTCGAATTATTATTTAATATTTCACTTTGGTTTCCTGTATTTATTTCATCTATGGAATATAGATTTGGTTCTATTGTAATTGATGACCTTGATGTAATTGGGGTTTTAGTTTCATTTTCCATTATTGACATGATATTATCGTCAAATTGTAACTGTATTTCTTTTCTAATTTCTAACAATCTCTGTGGTGTGATTAATTTATTGTTTACAACAGCTCTTCTCTGATCTGCTATTCTTTGAACTGAGACGTCTGATATACTAGGGTGTTTTGATATTACTTCCTGTTGTAGTTGGATTCTATAGGCTATCATATTTTTTTCTAAATTAATTATTTTATAAAAAGACTTCATTATTGTTTCGTTTATTTCATTTGGCCATATTCTACGTTTAATTTGAGTTTTATTTTGTGACGTTTCATAAGAAATTCCTGCTTGTATTTCCTTTTCCAGTAGTAATCTAATATCTTCTCTTATTTCCTTGATTTTGTGTGTAGAAAGTAAGTTTCTATACATGATTGCCCTGCGTTGGTCACTTATTCTTTGTTTGGATACTTGCATATTTGGGATTTTTTCAGTAAACTTTGCATGAAGTGGTGTAAGGTATGAATTTATGTTTTTAGTTTCTAGTGATGTAAGTATGAAGTATGTGCGTACGATAAATATGTTCATTTCAACTGACCATTTTATCCGAGTACGCGAAACTACCGCAGCGGGTGCAGATATATTATCCATATTAGGCCTCTGCACAACGTCCACGACAGAATGAACTGATGAAGCAGATGATAATGAAGGTGATATGTAGAGTGAAGACGAAGGTGATGGAAAAAATTAAGTGAGTGTGGGTGAATTTGATGATGATTCGGCTGTAATATATTCTTCGACTGGAATCCGCCTGATCAACTCCTCGTCGCCGATGATTCGCAAACTGATACACCCAGCGTCGGCTCCAGGTGCGCCCCGGCGACCTCCGGGCAGCGGCCGTAAATTGTAACGTCTTTTCTCCATGTTTCATACAAAAAGGTTGGAAATTGTTACTTTGGGAAGGGTAAGCCTAGTTGGTATTGGCATTCTTATATTTTGTAACTATAAAATATAAGGCTAGATATTGACACCAGTTTTAAAAGTATCTCCTTCCCGTAAGCCCCACCACCACGACAAGGTCAATTTCCATGGAGGGTCATTATTATTATTATGAGACACGATATACTTTAATTTCACAAATATACGAATAAAACGTCTGTCTTTATAAGAATACCTGTTACAGAATATACGTGATGTATGAAGTCACTAATTACACGGCTCGTTTGATCGTTTATAATTACACAAAATAAGCCCTCAGAGATGAGACCTCTCGGACTCATGTTTACTGAACGCTTAGGTTTAATCATATTTTGTGATGTCTTGGTATAATTTACTTGCGTTATACTTGTATGTGAGTTGGGTAATTATAATAAAATAAGCGAGAAATTTCAATAAGAGAATGATGCTTGACATTTAATGAGTTTTAATGTCAAAAATATGATGTTTACTTTTACTTATAGAAAGAAGTTGCCATTAATGTAATTTATGGAAAAAAAAATAACGTGTATTATAGATTTGATTTTTATAAAAGATTTGCTAGCTTACTTAGCAAGTATATATATATATATATATATATATATATATATATATATATATATATATATATATATATATATATATATATATATATATATATATATATATATATATATATATATATATATATATATATATATATATATATATATATATATATATATATATATTGTTCTTGTTTATTGCAATATAAACAAAGTACTCTTTACTTACGTTATCTAGTTACACAAAACTATAGCTTTTAATGTACATCAATCATAAAACCTAGGAACGAATAGTTTCACCACATACATTGTGATTGTGTCATTTCCCCGAACATAGCTACGAGTATGTTGATTTATGTGATTATGTTTACGTCACTTATTATAACGAGTGTGGCTTTGTTTGTCCACTGGCTGACTGACGCCGCTGACCGTGTCGTACTTGTTGTTTATCATAAATATATGTATAAAACGTTCTACAAAATTCACTAAATTACCTAAACATTCCAAGAAAATAGAAGATTTCTTAGAGAAACATTATATTATATTTCTTAGAGAAACATTCTAAGAATATGCAACATATTTAAACTAATACTAACACATACTTTGACATGAATTACAATGTTTTTAAATGTCTAATAAGTTATTTTTGAACACTTTCAGAAATGTATTCAATGTAAATACATCTGTTATTTAATTTATTTGCAAGTACAATATGTAGTTGTCCGTGAGATTGCAACCGCACAATGGATGAGATCGAAAATTCCGAGTATTAATACTACTCTCTACTTCACAGTGAAATTAAATATTTTGAGATACACAACAAATATATTTCCTTCTTCAACAAAATGCTTGCTACGTTTTAGTAAGTTTTAATTGTAAGCATTTATAGTTTAAGAGACGTATATACTGTAGAGTATACGTTATACAAACGCCATCGTGGATTATCGACACGGAGTCGGAATGCAAAACGCAACGCTTCCTCCATACATGACACCATACATAAAATTTGGTAAAAATTATAGAGAAATAAATATTTTATAAAATGCTTATTGCGTACTAGCGTAAGCGATAATATTCAACATTTTCTGAAACACGTTTTTAGCTGATAATTTTTTACTAAAACTGAATCTCAGGCTGACTGACCTGAAATCCATCGGTACTTATATATCAACTTTATCGGGCGAAAAATTGAGGTTGGTGTAGTGAAGCCGCCGTGAACGAAAATTTATTATAGACTGAAAACATCTAAAGGCAATATGTTAGTAAACCAAGGTTTAACAGTTTTATTCCTTAATTAAATTTATGATATTATTAAATACTGGTTATAGAAGTAATTAGAAATTACTTTTATAACCATTATTTTATAAAATTACGTATAAGGCAGTCCGTCCTACAATCGGTTCCTCGTTCCTCGTATCTCGGTACAGGGCAGTTTCACGAAGCAATTAAGAAACTGTTGGCGGTAGTTAGATATAATAATTATATCCAATGAACGTTCGAAACGTCGGGTTTCCAAAAACGTTTACTACTCAATATACGCGATTAATCCGGTTAAGTGTTACATTTAAATGTGTAACAATCGCGAAAATCAAAGACATTTTTATTAGATTCATGGATTTTTTTTTAAATACAAATCTGCTAATACAAATAAGGCAAAGCGCGGCGTTGAGTTCCGCCACTCAACACGCAATGCCTCAAATTCGGCGGAAAGTGGGGAACAGAAGTAGAACAGAGTGTCTTAACACTAGGTTCCCGGGTTCCCTTTGCCTACCCTGTTTCGTGCGGGATACAGCGTGAAGCTAAGTGCTAAGTGCTAATACAAATACTATACTTTTAAAACAACCGCTCCAAGCTTTTCCTGTATATCAGAGTAGATAGAGGTTCTCCTTGTATAGTGATTAAACCTTAAGTCTCCACTCATCGCCCGTATTCGCTTTTTGTGAGGAATTAAATGAAGAAAATAATATGAAACAGCACTAATATTACATAAATATTATTTAGTTTTGTAATATATTACTTCATTTCTTCGATAATTTATTTCGTAAAAATTTGCAAAACAAGCCAAAGTATACATGAAAGTATATATAAGACTAATATATTAAACTATACACAACGTATATACAACCAGCATTATAAACAAAAGGCATGAATTAATTTCATAATAATAGTTATGAAACTACTTCATATTTCATTGGCCAGAGCCAGTTTTCACTAAAATGGCTTTCCCCAGTAGTTTGTCAAATTATTACGGCCTCACTTCACCGACCGTTGCAATGACTGCCAGAGTTCCAGAACTGTTCAATAACTTTTGATAATACATTTTTCTGCCAAAATATACATTTTATTGATTGTTTCTTTAAATTAACTTGCATTATTTGAATATAATGTTTTTCATTGTGCTGTCTCGAATGTGAAAAGTAGTTTATCTACCTTTTTATATTTTAATTGAAAAACTTACAATAATAAAATGTTATAACTGGGAAGTGCTTAATGTCTCTTTTAGTTAAACATCTTAACGCCAACTAAAAAACATATACGTTGATAGAAGGACAGACAGACAGGCAAATGGAGCACAGTGAATTTTATTAGAATTCATTTTGATTTTAAATGCATAACGTTTTCTTGAGAAGAACAAAGTAAAATTTTTATAACCATCCATATTTATATAAAAAAAATATAAATAATCTTGGAAAACCTTACCATCTTCAATCGTTAAGCCTTAACATCTAGAATCGAAAATGAAAAAAAAATAACAATTTTCAGTTGGCATCATGTTACATGATCAAATATGGCAAACATCAAAGAAGACAAAAATACCAATTATCAGTTGAACATTTTATTGCGCAAATAAAATATTTAGATATTTACGTATAGACTGTTTACATATTTACGAATAATAAATAAACCAATAACAAACAAAACATAGGTTCACTCCGTTAAAAACTTAGCTTTTCATTTTCTTTTATCTAGGAAATATACATTATGTAGCAATCTAATGTTTAGCGGAACAGCTCGTTTTACGTAGAATCCGGGAAATAAAGCAAAAATCCGGAATTCTTTTGTAAATATAATAACTACGTCGAACCGCGGCGATAAGTAAGTTTATGGTAATAAAATATTACAAAATTAGTATTATTAACTTATAACTTAGCTTTAAGCTTTACACATATTTTTAGCCTAATCCACTTTTATCAACATCTTCATACATGCCCTATGTGGCGGGGATCCTCACGCTTTGTTACTTCCTCCTGTTTTTGAAGGTCAACTAAGGTCTTCATTCATCACGCATTCACTCGAATTATCCAAGCTACATCTTATTAATTCTTATCATGAGATCCTCGCTAGTACCTGTTATTATGTACCGTATGTTTCCAGCTTAGAATAGGATCACCCTGATACTGAGTGACCTGGTGTCGTAAGAGGCGATTAAAGTACGTGTCTCTATTTCTTCTAGTATACACCAAGAAACGCAATAAAAATATCATATACCATATATCATACTGGATCGTTTGATAATTTACCTTCCCTCAGGACCATCGATGATGCGGCTTCGAAGGTCAACTGAAACTTCTACCACATCTTTTAAGACTTACTCTTACGTTATAATCGAATATAAGTTACATTTGCATGTTAATAAATGGATCATCACACAATGTGTACGCCCGTACTGTTCCAGTATTGAATATTAATCTGATCAAGCACTTAGCTCACGCTAATGCATTTTCAATGCGGCAGGCGCGTCACAGTCATTACAAATCATACAATATGAATGTACAATTTTCATATAATATATTCACATACACTTATGAATGTGCGAAACTGTTATTGTATAAAACTTTAGAGGAAAGATCCTAATAACAGATATCTCGTCTTTCACTTCCCGCGCCGATTCGGGAGATTTTCTGTATGGACATGAAGAAGATTTATTTGCATGGACGATGACTACATTTAGTGCATCACTTTTGCATCTGTTGTTTTTTGCTCAAAAGAATAATCTATACAATATTTTTATTTAATTAGAAGTAACTGTTGGTAGCTGATATTTAACACATTTAATGATAAATAGCTCTTTACATCATAGTGGTGCTAATCTCATACTAATACTAATTAAAGAGAAAAACGAGACTTGAAATTATTAACCTTTAGTATCCAAAAGTAACATAGTAAGCTACTAGCAATATAACTTACCTAAATCATTTAATATACGTCTTATACAAATATATGGAGGCCTTCTTGGCTCAGGATATTAAAATTGCGGCTGTAAACGCGACGGTTATGAGTTCAATTTCCATTGAGAAGTGAATATATAATGTCTTCACTTAATTATTCATTTCGGCTAAAAGTGAAGAACGGAAATATCCTAATGGATACGTTGTGGTGAAAGATATTTCTTTAAATATTATGTACGTGATCGCAATAAATATGAAGGATGATAAGTTATATGACTTTGACATAGGCAATGTAAAATGAACTAAGTATGACAAATAAGTCACGAAAAATTAAGCGAAAAAACGCAGGGGCAAATATTAAAGTATTTTGACATATTTTATCACTTTGGTTTTTAATATATGACCGATATTAGAAAATGAGTCATATAGAGGGGACGTGACGTCACTGCCTAAACGAATACATTTTTTGGACTAGTGGCCTCCGTGGAGCTTCACCCGCTTGGACTATACGAATATTTTTTGTTTCAGGTAAAATTCGTTGATTAATTTAATGTGGTTTTCTTATCACTTAATAAATAGTAATTTAAATCTTTTATATTTTGCTTGCTAAAAATGCCGTATCTCATAGAAAATATTCAGTTATTTCATATTTATATAGGTGCAAGGTACATTGACACACATTTTTTTCCCGCACAAACCTCGGCCCCGCGGTATTTCTAAGATGAAGTTTCCTATACGTATATAACTCTACGACCACTTTTATACTGTTATAAAAGTTCGAGGTAAATCGGTTTAGCTGTTCCAGAGTAATATCCGGTGCCGAGAAAAATATAAATAAGAAATATATTGTTTAATATGGTTTTAATTACTATATAGACTTGTACAGTACGATTATTTCGAAAGCACAAATAGACTGTATAAATTGTATAACTTTTCAACTGTATACAGTATACGTTTAAAAATATAAATTAATAGAAATTATAATTATTTCATTTTCAATATCAGGTTAACATGGATCTTTAAATTTTTGAACTATATCATTGAAAGGAAAATTTATCCCACGCTCTAGCGCGTGTAAATATGGAACATGTTGCGATATTGTGTCGCAATGAAACAAATAAAGTTTTATTTGTTTATTTTATATGTATATATCACAAATCCGTACAGGAAATAGCTTTTAATTTTCTATATTAAACTTCACTTTAGGTAAATCTATGCAAAATACGGCGTTGAGTTCCACCACTCATCACGCAATGTCTCAAATTCGGCGAAAAGTGGGGAACAGAAGTGGAACGGAGTATCTTAACACTAGGTTCCCAAGTTCACTCTGCCTACCGTACCACGTGCGGAATATAGCCTGAAGCTTAGTAAAGCTCACTTTACATGTTGATGATATTCCTACTTCAGTGCAGCTGAAGCTCGTATTTGGATTCTTGGTTTCATTTAATTAAATTATGGTTCAAATTCAAATTCAATTTAAATTCAAATCATTCTTTATTCCAATAGACTTTTGCAAGCACTTTTGAATCGTCACGGCTCGGAATGCGGTTCTGCTGAGAAGAGCCTGCAAGAAACTGTTGTTCATTGTGTTACAATGTCATTGTTTAATCCTGCATGAAATTCGAATGATTTTAATTAAATACATTTTTATCATTCATATACTCTTGAACAGTGTAGTAAGCTTTCTTGGTTAACATTGCATTAACTTTTACTTTAAATTTTTCCAGTGGCAAATTCAAAATACATTGCGGAATACTATTATGGAAACGTATACTCAGACCCATAAATTATTTATTTACTTTTTGGAGATAATAACTAGTAGTCATAAGTTTGTTCTTGTTTCTCGTCCTCATCGTGTGTCTGTCACTGTTTTTGTACTGTTTTTCCCTTTTTTTTTATGGAAGAGGCGGCAAACGAGCGTACGGGTCACTTGATGGTAAGTGATCACTGTCACTCCAGAGGATCTACAGGAGCGTTGCCGTCTTTTAAGGTGGATGGGCAACGGGGGCCGGCATTATCTAATGCGGAACGCAGTGGCCAAATCCACTACTTAACGCCGTTATCAAATGCCGGGGGTTGTAACAATCTGGTCGAGTCTGTCCATGCGTGTTGCCATTACTAGCAACGTGACTCTACCACACGCACTTTAGTCGCCTCTTACTGGCAGCGTGACTCTACCACACGCATTTTAGTCGCCTCTTATGATACCATCAGTACCAGGGTGATCATATTCTAAGCCGGGATCACATGGCAAAATTCTTTACATAAAAAGGTTGATCGTTTATATATAATAAAAATAAAAGAGGACCAAGAATAGAACCTTATGGAACGCCCATCCCTGGAGGAGATCCTGGCGATTTCACATTATTTATATTAACTTTCTGGATTCTTTGAGTAAGATACGAGGCAACAAGATCAAGAGCTGCGTCCTGTATGCCATAGTGAGAAAATTTTAGTAGCAAAGTTTCATGGTCTACACAATCAAAGGCTTCAGATAGATCGCAAAATACTCCAGCCACATTTTGTGATCTCTCTCATGTATCATAGATGTGCTTGAGAAGTGCAGCACCCGCATCTGTCGTTGACTTGCCTTTAGTGAAACCATATTGCTCGCTATGTATAGAATTGGTTCTGTGTATGAATAGTGAAATCTGGTTCCAAATATTTTTTTCAAATACTTTACTTTATGATGGTAAAATCGATATTGGTCTGTAGTTTCCAGGATCAAGCCTATCTCCATTTTTGAAAAGCGGTACTATTTTACTATATTTCATTAGGTCTGGAAAGGTACCGGTTTCTATACATCTATTAAAAATAAAAGTTTCAATCGACCTAGCAGCTTAGTCAATTATGAAAATATAATAATATGAAAGTAAAATACATAGGGTATTTTGAATTCCGCTAAACAAATTGAATTATGTAATACAGTGTCTTGAAATTAATCTGCCGAATCCGGGGAGCGGTATATCTGATGAAGTAAATGTGAAAACCTCAAATATCAATTCGATTAATTTATTTTCTTCCAATATCTTTTTTTTTCTTATCTTTTATTACACACAGCTTTGTAATAATAAGTTAAAAAATGTTGAGTTTCCTACACAATTTAAACAATGTGCGGACTATTTTTCTAGTAACTTACAACATAAGAGTTTGTTGGACAAACTGTATAAAGAGATTGTTTGTATATTAAGCGATGCAGCTTGTAAAAGTAGGACGTCAAAGGGCTGTAAAAGGAATTATAAGGGTATAAAAGGTTGGAATAAGCATGTTAAAGAATCTCACGCAATGGCCAGAATTAAGTTTTAAATATGGATGTCGTATGGGCAACCGACTAGTGGGCATATATTTGAGGAAATGAGATTAAGTCGTAGAATATTTAAATCAAAATTAAAATGGTGCATTCAAAACCAAGATAAAATTAAAATGGATATTTTGGCCTGCTTATACACGGCAAAGAAATTTTCATCATTTTGGAAAAGAACTAGAAGCCTAAGTAATACTCCAGGTCTTGCAGTTAGTGTGGAGGGTAGAAGTGACTATACCGAGATTGTAAATTTATTTAGTAAACATTTTAAAGTTAAACCTCTTAAATCACAGCCGGAAGTGAATGATGCTGAGTCTTGTCATTCAGAACCTCCAATAAGGTTAAATTGTAAAGAAATAAAAGATGCAATTAAAGTTATGAAGAGAGGTAAATCTCCCGGACACGATGGACTCAGCATCGAGCACCTTCAAAATGCTGGTGTACATCTGCCAGGAGTGCTGACAATGTTCTTCAATCTCTGTATAGGACATTCTTACTTACCACAGGAAATGCTGGACATAATAGTTGTACCTATTGTAAAAAACAGGACAGGAGACATAGCAGATAAGGGTAACTACCGGCCAATTTCACTAGCAACTGTTATAGCTAAAATATTTGACAGCGTACTCGACTCTCGTATCGGCGAATACGTACAGTTACATGAGTCACAGTTTGGATTTCGGTCAAAGGTGTCAACTGAGAGTGCCATTTTTGCATTGAAGCACGCTGTCAAATATTATACTGATAGGAAAACACCTATGTATGCTTGTTTCCTGGACCTGTCAAAAGCCTTCGACCTGGTTTCTTATAATATCCTATGGGAAAAGCTTCGGAGCAGCGGCATTCCTGCTTCACTAATATCTATATTGTCTATCTGGTATGATAATCAGAGAAATTTTGTAAAATGGTCAAATGCTTTGTCGGAGCCATACAAACTTGATTGTGGAGTGAGGCAGGGAGGTCTCAGTTCGCCTAGGCTTTTTAATATTTATATAAATGAATTACTTGTTAAGCTCAGCAGCACACATGTCGGATGCCATGTAGATGATATATGTGTAAATAACTTAAATTATGCAGACGATATTGTGTTGCTGAGTCCCTCCATATGCGGAATAAGAAAGTTGACATCAATCTGTGAAGGATATGTAGGGAAAAATAAAAGTCCAACATGTGTCCCTCCAATACAACTCAGTGGGAAACTGGTAAAGAGGATAACTGAATTTAAGTATCTGGGACGCATTGTTACTGAAAATTTAAAGGACGATAAAGACAGAAAGGGAGCACAGGGCATTGGCTATTAGGGCCAATATGCTGGCTCGAAGGTTTCCTGGTTGTTCATTGCCTGTTAAAATTACGCTATTTAAAGCTTACTGTCAAACATTTTACACCAGCGGCCTTTGGGCTAGCTCTACCCAAAAAGCAGACAATATTCTGCGTGTTCAATATAATAATGCGTTCAGGGCACTGTTGAGGCTCCCTTATTACTGCAGTGCATTAGGCATGTTTGCAGATGCTTACACCGACGATTATTTCGCGATAATGCGTAAAAAGGTGGCGTCGGTTATACAAACGGCAAGGGTAAGCACCAACAGTATCGTGAAGGTATTTGCAGATCGATTGGACGGGCCGACTATAGAAAGATTTATCAGGTTGCATGTACAAAATGTAGGCCAGACCATCCCTCTATGGTAGATCTTGCTTATATTTAAATTATGTTTATGTTTAATTTTTTTTTTTGTGTGTTTGTCTTACTAACATAGTTCTTAAGTTTTTCTATTGTACTAACCAACTATGAGCCTGATGTTGCTTGAAATAAAAGATTTTTATTTTTATTTTATTTTTATTTTATTTTTATTTTATTTTATTTATTTTTATTACCACTCTGCTCATATTTTATTATTTTAGTATGTCCATTATTGTTGATGAAACTTCTGGTGGCATATGTAGCTGTAGTACTGGCAAAGCGAATAAGAACGCAACTGAACTAAGTACTTTGAAAGAAACATCTGGTAAATGTTTTCTAGGTGAACCTATTTATTAAATTTCCAAAAAACTAAAATTATCTACATACACACACTTAGAAAAGAAAAATTTTTATTTAGAAAACGTATAATCATTTAAACATAGCGGGATGTGAGCTTATGAGTCTTAGAAACCGTTCAAATATAAACTACTAAACCATACATTCTGATCAAGATACGTGAAAATTCTTATACACTTGTTAAAATTTATTAACGTTGTTAATATCCATATTTTTACAAACGTCCGCTAACAAAATATTCCCAAAAGTAGAAAAATAAAAAACAAAGTAGATACCAACATGGTTGGAATGGATAATTTTTTGGATCTTCTCGTGGATATATTTTTGAACTTTTTTGATAAATGATAATTTATATTTTTGATTGATGAATAGAAGAAAGTTATGTTAACACTAGGTACCTAAGTTTCCTCTGCCTACCCTATCATGTGCGGGTAGCAAAATAATACTTAAGATGTCTCTAACTGTTTCATCGCGACGTGACTTCGACCAAATTATACAATAAGAGAATTATATGAGTATTACTTGACGTTATTGAAGTTCAGGCAAAGGGAGAGCAATGATTGAGGCCGGAATAATAACATTTGTTTTGTTTACGCAATTCTTTCAATTTCATTGACAATATTTACTGAGGATCTACTTACTTTACGTTTACAATAGAGCTTAATTTTGAGCTTTGCTTCTCTGTTGATATAAGTTAAAATGAAAATATGAAAACGTAAAAGACACTGTATGTGTTGAGGTAATGTGTAACTAATATGCTTACATTTATTGAAAGAAGAGGAAGGCAATTGAGTTCTATATAATTTATTTCAAAAACTTTAGATAAAAGATTGGCTGATAAACAAAGGATGAATAGAGACTTTGTGGTCCTCTTTTAAATTTCGGTTAGTTTTGAACGCGCCACACATCTGTGGAATGGCCTACGACATGGGGACCTTTAGATAGCGCGTCTACCTCCACCTCAAAGTCCGGTAACGCACCTGGTGTTACACGGGGCCGTGGCCGACGGTGATCACTCACCTTCAGGTGACCTGTACGCTCGTTTGCCTTGTCCTTTCCATAAATAAAAGTTAACAAATTCTAATAAACATTAAACGATAGTTCACTTTTATACTTCCAGGTTCTGAGTTCTTGTACGAGTATGGGCCACCTTAATTTTCATACTTTTTTCTTAAACTTTTTACAATATATTGAATATAGCCGGGTAGGTAGAGAGGACCACGGAACCTAGAATGAAGCTGCTCTATTCCCAGTGGACACTTCCGCATTCCCTTTTTCGGCTGAATTATTTGAGATTTTGCGCATTCAGAAGTGGAACTCAATTCCGTGTTAGACTCAAAATTAAAATCTCCATTTCCTTGAGATTCGAACGCACAATTGCTTACTGTCGCACGCTTGTGCCCTTGCGTTATAACTGGCCTCACTATAACAATTAGATATTGTAGAAAATCGGATATTAATGAAATATTTGTCAAAAGAGTTTTTTTTGGTTGTTTTTATTTCGCTTTGAGCAACTTTACATGTTAACATTCGAGTTTTATGTATATTTTCTTTGAGTGAAGAAACATGATTATAGAGGTGAATGTTAGCTCGTCATTTTATCAAACGTTTTAGGGAAATTGGCATATAAAAATGAACATAGTACTACTTCTGTCATTTTGTGATCTTAATTTAATGGTTCATATATATTAGCAGTACAAATAACCAAATGGTTGTACGAAAAACGAAAGCCTTCCTGCCTACTCTACAAGATGCGAGTTTAGTTTGGTGCTTCACACTGTAGAGGATTTACAGCAGGGTGGGTAGAGATTACTTTTTTCGAAATATTATATATCGAGTGACGCAACTAAACGTCATATTTTTAACATTAAAGTCATTCCAAATACTTTTTTCAATAAATTTTTTCCATTTGTGATGTATGAAAAATGATATATAGCTTTTGGGATGATTGATCGATTACAGTGGACTACCTCGTTTACCACTTCACTGCTCCTGAACAAAGGGTGACCTTTGTTTTTAAATATTTTTAAATTAATATTTCGTATATCGTATGAATAAATTTGAATATGAGCAGATTACTATATAAATTGATCATCTGAAGTTTAACTAGAATTAATAATTATTTCTTCAGCGTTGTGTTCCGCCATTTAACACGCTGTGTTCTTAGAAAGTGGAGAACCGAATGCCTACTTCTAGCAGGTAGTTACAAAACGTTTCTGTTATTCAACGTATAACTTATATATATATATATATATATATATATATATATATATATATATATATATATATATATATATATATATATATATATATATATATATATATATATATATATATATATATATATATATATATATATATATATACATATATATATATACTACTTATGCGTTTATATTAAGCGGGAAAGTAGATAAAAATTGACAAACAACATGTTCAGTTTTTAATATTAGTATACTCGTAAATATATAAGCACACTATACGTTCTTGTTACAGTAGTGTACTAACTAAAAGAACTTAACATAAAATATATACAGTAGCAAAACTTATTACGATATAATATTTATTTTACCATCTTTAGGTTACTTCATATCACATCTCACGCTCTACGTGACATTAAGAGAAACTGCAGTTATAACACTGTCATCTACGAGTCAGTGCGCTCGTAAAGCCCGTCTTGGAACAATAAGCGGACGTGAACCTAATCACATAAACAAACATAGTTATATGAGAGGAAATTACTTTACTCATAGGACCTGCTAATTGTATTGATGTATACTTCTTTAATCCAATTTCCGTGAATAGAGTGTCTTGCAGATCGACTCGTATATTATCTATAATACTTCCATAGTAATATTATAAAGCTGAAGGAAAATTACCCTTTTCTTACTTTAAATTTTTATTTTACAATCATTTTTTGTCATTTTTACATAATATGTAATCGTAATGTGTGTGGTGAAACAATTTGTTCTTTAAAATAATATTGAAAATAAAAGCTATGATTTTGGCAGGACAGGCAGGCAGAAGAAATTTGGGAAGATAGTGTTAAGTCACTCTGTTCCATTGCCCACATTCTGCCGAATTTGAGGCATTGCGTGTTGAGTGGCCGAAGTCAACGCGCTTTGTCGTTACCAGAGCGAAAAATAAAAATATAAATATATATATATATATATATATATATATATATATATATATATATATATATATATATATATATATATATATATATATATATATATATATACATATATATATATATATATATATATATATATATATATATATATATATATATATATATATATATATATATATATATATATATATATATATATGTGTATATATATATATATATATATATATATATATATATATATATATATATATATATATATATATATATATATATATATATATATATATATGTATATATATATATATATATATATATATATATATATATATATATATATATATATATATAATTATATATATATATAATTTTTATCTACTTATGCGTTTATATTAAGCGGGAAAGTAGATAAAAATTGACAAACAACATTTTTAATATTAGTATACTCGTAAATATATAAGCACACTATACGTTCTTGTTACAGTAGTGTACTAACTAAAAGAACTTAACATAAAATATATACAGTAGCAAAACTTATTACGATTTCCTTAAACGATTAAAAGAAAACCTTTTAAAAAAGTTTTGTTCTGTGAAATACGGGAGAAAATGTGAAGCGTGAAATAGAGGAGTTATTAAAAACTTTGCAGGAATTGAAAAAGTAATACTGCAATAATAAGTAAAAAAAATAGTTTTCTAATTATAAACATTTTTATGTTCAACATAAATTACTTTACGTTGAACGAGGACCAACTTTCATCATTCAATAAACATAAACGAGATTTATAAAGCATTAGCAATGTATAAGAACATCGATTCCATTATAAATGATGTAATTTCGTGAAAAGAGATAAGTCACGTATTATTGTCGATAGAACTCCGTCGTTTAATTGTTTTCATGCTATAAACGTTTATTATCCTTCGTATTTCGATCACGAACATAATATTTGTAGAAATTTACAATATATCTATAAAATATTATGTTTGTGATCAAAGCATTTTTGTAACTATAGGTATAATTTTCTTTCAGGTTCATGCTGTATCCCGCAATTGGCAGGATAGGCAGAGGGAACTTGGGAAGCTAGTTCGTTAAGACTCTGCGTTTGGCCAGACGTCCACAATAACGAGTATCCTAAAAATATTATTTTCTTATTACGCATCTTCTTACGGCAAGTTTAAATATATAATAATATATTTTAATGACTCCCCATCAATTATACAGACTGTATTCTCAATTTCTTTTATTGAATTGTTTAGTCTTTTATATGTGATCTTGTCTGTGTCCATCTTTTACTAAGTCAAAATGATACCGTATCAGACACTAATCTAATCAGATAAATTCCGTGGTATGATAGATCGATGAGAAAAAGTGCGTTGTTGAATTCCATCTCTTAACATTAAAGAGAAAAGATTTTCTTTTTATTACATTCATATAATATATACATACTACAGTAGTGTACTCAATTCGTAACTAGGGTTAGTAAGCGTTCTACTTCATTTCAATCGTTATACTAAATAGAAAAGTATTCTTAGAGCTGTCAGTAAGTTGTTGGAGATAATCTTAACTAGATCTTAAACAACTTTACTTTATACTTCCCCGGTCAAGTTAGTCTGAAACTTCGCTTTAAAACTTCTTCCGTATATAAAAGACTAGAAAATAACTAAATAACTTTGATTTCTTCAGCGTTTCTGTAAGTTTTTTTATCCGATTTCGCGATGAAAAGGAGATAAATGTGTCTTGCAGTCTATATATATATACTAAATTTTGCCTGTGGCACCGCCTGCATGATAGGGTATTGTAAATTGATCTTGAATGCTAATAACATATAGCCTTTCTCAGTAAAAGGATAATGAGTAACTAATATATTATGCACAGACGAAAATAGACTTAAAAAGTTATTTGAACTTATACAAGTTAGTAGGTTAGGGCGTGTAGAGAACTTCCAAAAAGGATGTCTCGAGAATAAATTTGAGCATAAATTTGTCATTTTCATATAGCATTTTTTTTTATCTTTATTCTTTTTAAATAGATGATGACGATGACGTATAGAATTTAGTGGCCACTAAGCACTCAATGTGTCTTGAGAATTTTGCATGGTTTGCTCTCCGACGCTGTATCGCTGCACCTCAGCAACTCTTTAATTAGTGTGATTACATATATTATAAAAGATTTATAATCTCAACATTTCACGCTCGTCTCATGCTAAGCAAGAGTAGTCCTTTACTTTGAATCCAGTCGTAATCTCTTTACTTAGAAACTGCAATTAACATACATTATGCTTGGACTTTGTGTTAGTTAATATCTCAAAAGAGATCTAAGGACCTTGAATACAAAATTGTAAGTTCTTTATTTCCATTTAATTTGTAATTAGTGACACATTTTTTTCCTGAAACCATACTGTAATAAAACATTTATAACTTTAATTAAAAATGTCGATTTATAATATTTCATTAATAGTTCAACGTACGTAAATAAAAAGGAAATTATTAACTTTTCGCAATTCCATATATTATCTCAGATACTTATATTAGATACTTTTTATATTAAATATTTTTGTCTCATCTGTCGTAAGATGGGGTTCAATTATTTTTTTCTGAAGCTAAAACAATCATGTTTACCTTAAATTATATTTAACTTTAAAGTTATTTAAAATTAAATATCATTAAAGGTAAACACACAAAACCTATATATTTCTTAGAATAAATCCAAATTTATATCAAACTTCAATGGACACTCGAAAACCCTTTACAAAATAATGAATCATAAGAAACAAAGGATTTTCTTCTTGAATAAATCCTTTCTTAATATAATAATCAGTTGACAAATGTCTGTTACAATATTTATATATATATATATATATATATATATATATATATATATATATATATATATATATATATATATATATATATATATATATTTCGGGTCCTAATTTAAAATATAAAACGTTACTTTGTAATAACCGCAAAGATATTAAGTATTTATATTTAAGTTTTATAATTATTTATGAGGGCTCTCGTCGCGAAGGGTGTTACTGTAAACGGACTCGAAGAAATTAGTTATTTAATAATTTCAAATTACATAATTAATATTTTTATTTTTTCGCTCTGGTAACGACAAAGCGCGGCGTTGACTTCCACCACTCAACACGCAATGCCTCAAATTCGGCAGAATGTGGGCAATGGAACAGAGTGATTAAACACTAGCTTCCCAAATTTCTTCTGCCTGCCCGTTAGTAACACAAAAGTAGCTTTTATTTTCAATATTATTTTAAAGAACAAATAGTTTCACCACACACATTACGATTACATATTATGTAAAAATGACAAAAAATGATTGTAAAATAAAAATTAAAAGTAAGAAAAGGGTAATTTTCCTTCAGCTTTATAATATTACTATGGAAGTATTATAGATAATATACGAGTCGATCTGCAATACACTCTATTCACGGAAATTGGATTGAAGAAGTATACATCAATACAATTAGCAGGTCCTATGAGTAAAGTAATTTCCTCTCACATAACTATGTTTGTTTATGTGATTAGGTTCACGTCCGCTTATTGTTCCAAGACGGGCTTTACGAGCGCACTGACTCGTAGATGACAGTGTCATAACTGCAGTTTCTCATAATGTCATGTAGAGCGTGAGATGTGATATGAAGCAACCTAAAGATGGTAAAATAAATATTATTTAATGGTAAAATATAATTTCATTTAATATTCATATAAATTAAATGAACTTGTAAGTTAATTCAGTGAATTGCACAGAATTGTGCTCAGCTTTAAACATTGTTTAATATATTTTTATTGTATAATACAATTTTCATGCGTCTGTTATTTATTTGCAAGTATAAGTAGTTGTACGTGAGATAGCAACCGCACAACGGATGATATTGAATATTTCGGATGTCAATTCCCGGTCGTTACTTCACTGTGAAATATTTTATTTCATTTAAATTTTCAATAAACATACATCTTATTCTCAAAAGATAGAGCTGCTTTATGTTTTAAGAAACCGAAGTCTAATTTTACCAAGAAGTTATTATTTAAAATTTGAAAAAATGTTAGACTTTATGTCTAAGTATTTAGAAAACTTAACCAATTAAGAAAACTTAGAACTATAATAAGATCTTTGACTTACGTGATTATTATACATTTTAAATGAAATAATTTAAATTGGACTATTCGGATTAATCACGGATATTGACTTATGGACATTTTTGGAAATACAATGTTTGGAACACTTTACCTTACTCACTCACACTGCGACGCTGAACAACTAGACGAGCTTTGACATGTGAAGACTGTTCTTCATCAAAGCAAGGTGCCAGTTCGGTGCCAGCTTTGTCAAAAGATAACAAACTATACACAGTAGAGAGTTATACAAACGAGAAATACACACGTGACTGTTAATGTGGCTTATCACATATATGTCAAACAAAGAGAAACTTCGATGTTAGGGTGAAGGAACACATTTTCGATTTCAAGAACTGGCATGTATCAAAGTCGTGTCTATATCCTTTTGAATGTTGCGCTTCTATTATTCTACCATTTTAGTGATTTAATTAGTTGTTTTGTAAAGGTGTTTATATCTAAATGTTTGATAAATCAACTTTACTATTATTGAAATCATGGTAGTGTAAGCAAAGATTTTAAATTGTAATCATCAATTAAAAAAATATACATGTACCTATACTACATTTAAATAAAAAATGCCAATGGGTTTAAAGTCTTATGTGATGTTTAGAGTGTCAAATAAATAATCATGTAGTATAATCGGGAGTAATCGATAATATATTATAATTTAGTCGAGCTCTCAATTCTTTTTCACGTTATATGTGATTTTTCTTTAATTATTATACATAACTTGAATATTTTCCACTTCCGGGACCGAGACCGTAGCAATTGGCGCTCCGTCCTCTCTGCCTTCCCCGTTAGGGATATGCCGTGAAGCTTAGTAAGTAAGAAGCCTTCACAATTACTTAACGATTACCTAATCTGGTATATGCACTTATTTTTAGTAAAATTCATTCAGCATGATCTAAAAAACAGTGAATAGTCACAGATATTAATTAACGTTAATTTCTTTGTATTTTTTAGTATCGTGTTAACACTCTTAATTAGAACAGTTGACTAAACACTCGAACTCGAATAGTTTTTCAAAGCGTCTGTACGACAGCGCTCTTTATGATCAAGCTCACGTGAGCGGGAAGTTTCAAACTAAAACTTGTAATTTGTATTAAACTTGCAAGTAAATTTGAATTTAATCTATATTGAAGATATTTTTAAAAAAGACCATATTTTAAAAATAGTGTAGAGGAATTAATATTATCTTATCTTCAAGGATGTACCTCACATAGTAAATTTAAAATATATTGCAGAACATTCTTATGGTGACGAATGCTCAGACGCACATGTAGGCTTTACAACTCTGACTTTGTTATTTTTACTATGAATTTATTTCTTGTCTCTTGATAGAATGTTGACGGACAAACAGAAGATGTAAGATTATTATATTGGGATTAAGGATTAATAAAATATTATTTTGAATAATAAATAAATATTGTATTTACATATCCCTAGCGGGGTAGGCAGAGAGAACGGAGTACCAATCGTTACGGTCTCGGCTTGCCTCTTTCGCCTCGTTCACTGTCATGAACCTCTTCATATATGCATCTCTTCTTCACTCACGCTTCATATATCATGCTTTTCACATGATCCTCCAGTATCGTAGATACCGTGTTTTCGAAGGTTAACCGACGTCTCCCCCTCCCTCTCATCACCACTCACTTTTTCTCCATAAATCTGTTTTACCATTCTTTCTTCGCTCATTCGCTCGACGTGCCCAAACCACCTGAGCACGTTCTTCTCCATTCTCAACATTCTCAATATGACCTCCACGCTAGTATACCATTAAGTGTATCTCTTCATTAGATATGTGATCAGTTAAACTGACTCTGTATATTCTACGAAGAGATTGCATCTTCATAGTAATCATCTTTTTTATATTATTTTTCCTTAATACTCACGTTTCGTTGACGTATACCAGCGTCGGTATTCCCCCGTGTATATTTCCTTTCTTCTATTATCTATTATGTATTTTTTTATAATTTCAAAAAGTAATATATTCTATAATATGTTATAAAATTGGAAAATTCTTACACATAGTATTTCACAATATTTGATCGAGTTCAATCGCAGCTTGTCTCGAAGCGATGGAAGGCAAGTTATAGTTGAGAAGAAACTTTGACATTTATTTTTAACAGATTGCACGGTTACCTGTAGGATTGTAAATATTATTTACTATAATCTTAACATAAAAATATGTTTATCTGGATTTATACTTTGTGTAAACGTTTAAAGGTTAAGCTTTTATTTTTAGCTTCACGCGGTATCCCGCACGAGGCAGGGTATATAGAGGGAACCTGGGAACCTAGTGTTAAGACACTCCGTTCCACTTCCGTTCCAAACTTTCCGCCGAATTTGAGGCATTGCATGTTGGCGGATCTCAACGCCGCGCTTTTCGCCTTATTACCAGAGCGAAGAAATGAAACATTAAATATTTAAATTGAAAATATTAAATATTTCATTTCCTCGACCAGGGATCGAACCCAGAACCTGTCGGCTACAGTCACACGCTTGTGCCGCTGCGCTACGACAGGTCTCATAAAGATTAAGTTAAATACTGAATTCAATTACTCGATACGCAGTGTGCCGAATATATGTCAAAAAGTCGTTATTAGAGTTTATTATTAAAATATCCAATATTATAAGGTCATAATTCCACGGGGCAAAATAGTATTGTAATTATATAAACAGATAAAGAATTAATTTAACATAAAAAATAGTTGTGAAATCGCTGGTGAAAAAGTTAACTAATTGCTAACCGAATTTGAACAATTGACACTATATCTACCGTCCCAATAGAAACAGCAGCATACATCCATAGAATCTTTTAAAGTGTATATATAAGAGTAACAAAAGACTTTTATTATTATGTTTATTCTATTGAACTTAAATAAACAAGAGACAAATGTACTTACAGGGACATTCATTACTAGAGCAGAAATAATAAAATAGAAGTAACCGTAGAGCAAAATGTTCAAGGTAAGGTAAGGTGTTGGTGGTAAAAACAAATCTAAGCCTAAGTTTAACTCATTTAACACAAATAATTATTAATTTAAAAGATTCTTTACTAGAGAGGGTGAAGAATACGATACAAGAAATGTTGAAACTTATCGGACATTCCGAATAGTTTTTTTATGTCAAGTTTTATCATAAAATACTTTGATTTCGTTAAAAAGCAACATGTACATTTATATGACAAGGGTATAATTAATATTGTTTTGGACGTTTATTGTTATGGGCTGATTTAGAGATATTTATAAAAAAATCTGAAATATTCCGTATGTTTTTTCTTTTTTTTATTTCTATTAAATAATATTTATTTTGCTCGCATTCGGGCTTCTACTATTTATTTTAAATAACTAATATCTAATCTCTAATTTTTGATCTTCAATACCATCGTTACTGTATTTTTGAAGGTCAACAGAAGTTTTCCCCCGGCTCTCTTACCACTTACTCTTGTTTCATAATACAATAAAAGTAATATATTACAGTTATTACAATGGACTATATCACAATGTAAACTCCCGTACTGTTCCGAATTAAGCAATAATCCAATTGACCACTTAATTCACGCTAATGTACTTTCAATGCAGTGGGCGGGCCCTGAGCCGCTTCAGTATCTACAGTTTATATATATTTATATATTTCTATTATAAGAAATAAACTGTAGAGGCCTGTCTTGGTGCAGGGGTACAAGCGTGTAACTGTAAACTAAAAGTTTTTGTTTACGTTTGGTGGACTTAAAAATATAATAAAAATGTTGACTTTCATACAAAAATGTTAACGCCTCGGTTTAACGGTCCATTCATGCTAACGATAAAGATGACATGGTGTAATAATCATTCATGTATTTGTATATTCGTTTTACTTAGTTTTATTGCATAAATATTATTGGAAATCATTATTTTATCACGTTTGTCTGACAATATCTTGATCAATTATAGTAACATAACGAAGTCATTCGCTTAAAAACAATAATGACAAAGAAAGTAAATAACCACTGTGTTACAACGTCTGAATATATACGAGTACAAGACAGCTGTGGGCTTCATCCTCACAAGTGGAAACGTATAATATTAGTTTTCTTGTTCTCATAACAAGATTCGTCTTGTAACCAAATGACGTCGACTAATAATGCAATATTTAGAAAATTAGGCGGAAAATGGGAAACAGACGTTCTACAATCACTGCTTTATGAGAAATACGTGAAACTAGTACATTATAATATTCTAAAATAAATGACATACTGTTTGAAATATATAAAATACATAATTATAACACAATCCAATTTCACTAGCGATGTAGAGTTAGCAGAAAATTATGACGAAATTAAATAAAATATATATTTTGGCACGAATACATATGTGTTATATAAGTTTATTAAAGAGGTCTAGAGCTCTCGTAGTCATTGCAACGACCGGTGAAGTGAGGTCGCAACAGTTTGACAAATTACTGCGGAAAGTGAATTCAGCGAAAACTAGGTATGTTAGAGCCAATGAAGTACTCGTATGAAGTTGATTCGAAATAATTACTCTGAAATTAATTGATACTCTACTCTACTCAGCTTCACGTTGTATGCCGCACGTGGCAGGGTAGGCAGAGGGAACTTGGGAACCTCGTGTTAGGACACTCCGTTACACCTCCGTTCCCCATTTTCCGCCGAATTTGAGGCATGGCGTGCTGAGTGGCGGAACTCAACGTTTTGCCTTGCACCAGAGCGAAGAAATGAAAACATTAATTTATATTTAAATTGAAAATGTTAAGTATATCGTATAATATCGGTTACAGTCACGCCCTTGTGCCGCTGCGTCACGACAGGCCTCGATATGATACCTTTGCTTATAATGTTTTAGTACTGTATACGTTTTATGTATTGTCGATTAGTATTATATTTCAATCCCCATTTTTGTCAATTTTACAGACAAGTCATTTTGACGAAACCTAACGCCACAATGAGGGGCTCAAGTAATAAAACTTAGTGAAATAAAACGAACTGATTGCATAAAAAATTAAAAAAGCTAAAATATAATATTTGGCAATTTCCAAGAGAGATCTTTCTTGGCGAGACGTTCTGAGCTGAGTGACGGAGCGGGAGGAGATTTAAATATAAAATCCGAGGGAGAGTCAAATCCACGAAGGTCTCGTATACAAATAGGCACATGTCTCACTGCGCTACGACGGCCTTATAAAAGTTTTCATGTAATTATACATAGGTTCTTTTAGTCTATATAATAAAATTACAGATATTGCGTTCGTAGCTGTTTGACGGCACATATTGCAATGAGTACTAATTTTAATGTAATATTATTTTCTCTATCGTACAACTTCTTTTGTGTCTTCTCCAGTCAACGTGACATTGCCGAAGTGATATGTGCTCAACTGGCACGCTCGGAACGCCATAATCAAAGCACCATACAATACCATACTAATTTTAATATGCTGAAATCCTTTAAATTCAATTTGATTTCAACATCTGACTTATGAAGCATTTTCGTTCAAGCTTATTGGAAAATAAAACTCTATGATTTAATTTTAATAACAAGAGTAAAACGTTTATATTTTATACGCTTTAAGAAGTACGCCAGCGTATTTATAATCAGTATATACAGGGCTTTATGGGCCCTCTTCCGCCGTATCTATCTCCACTCGTTACGACGAGCGTGTCCTTGGGTGGGCTATGCCCGGGGGAATACAAGCGCCTGCGTTTTTACTCGCAGGCGCAGGGGATAAGAGATTCAAAGACGGGATGAGCTGTATGCCACCTGGGCGGTCAGCCCGGCCGGGTGGGACCCCCGGTTGCCCGGGGGAGGCCCGGTTTAGGCGACCAAAAGTGACGTCATGATCACAAAACTGTAATATATTAGCTTCGATACGTTTGCTAATTTGCTATTTTCGATCAGTCAGATCAGATCAGATTGTTTCAAATGTAATATAAATTCATAATAAATCCAGAAAGGTCTATTTTATGGTAATTATAAAGTATGGCCTCCGCCGCCGTCGCACCTCTACCACTTAAGTCCGAGCTTAATGTATATTGCAGTTTCTGCGTAAGGAAATTACAAGGGGACTTTCCTACATAGACTGGGACAAGCTCACAGGTCTCTTAATGCTCTATATCAGGTATTCCAGATTCCACAAATTATACCCCATATGCTGCCCAGAGTTATTAGCTATACAACAAAAAAAAATATTAAAATCTGTCTATTACTTTCGAAAGTTAACGTGTGCAAACAGCCAAACCAACCAACATTTTTTTGAAAGTATTTTCTTCTATTATTCTATTATTTAATATTGAAAAATATTTAATGTACAGATACTTTTTATTATATGTATTGATAATAATATTCTTTCTTATCATATCTATTTATAGGGAATAAAGTAATGCTCATAAAAAATAACGAATTTATTCCGTGGTATATTTTTCTTAAAAATTGAGGAAAAGTGAAGAAAACAATAATTGGCGTTAAGCTACTGGCCTATACAAATGATGTGACTTCGCAAAGGCTCATTTTATTTTCTTTATTTTTTCACTAAAAATACTTGGTAACGATGTTGTTGGTACAAAACTAAAGAAAAATGTGAATGATTGTAGTGAGATTGAATTCTATCCTAGAGAATAATTATGTTTATATTAAGTCAAGTATTAGTCGCCCGTTACTTTGTTTACATGGTCTTTACTATGTTTGGATGTAAAATAGAAAATCTATCTTTTCTGTTTACGTATGAATTTCAAGTAGTCCTCTCTTAGGAATTTTCTACACATGCATAATTTGAAATAAATTTCTAAGTTCAGTTTCGCGTGTGGGTTATCTCACAGTTACTCGTTGATGGAAGAATATCTCAACAGTGTCTTGGGTATAACTATACATTTCAAGCTTCAGTGAAATGTCTACCTCTAATTGCATACGTACAAACTTAGCTCTGCCCATTCGCAGTTGTGATGTCGATATTGCAAATAGCAGACTTTGATAATGTTGAGTTTATTTTAATTATTTTTTAAATGTTCTATCGTATGGAATATTAAATACAATGTTTAGTTTTCAATAAAGAATTTTGATTTTCTTTATTAGTTGTTTTGTGTGTATTCATGTAGTCTTACAGTTACTCATCTTATAATATATTATTATATCACAATATCTTGTTACCACATTCAGTGCTATAATAAACACTGTGACATGTGCCTGTCATACATGTGTATGTCCTTCGTACCCGACGAAGTAGACGAGAAACAAATAGAAACTTATAACGATTTTAATAAATCATTTACACCCGTAAACCCTTACTGTACATGGCTATAATAGTAATAGTATTCTACAATGAATTTTAAATTTGCTACTGCGGGGTGTAGCGTGATGCTAATAAAACACACAACGTTTCTCCTCAACACAAATTACATTTAAATTTGTTTTCTAATTAAATTCAAATGACATCGGTTGGTAAGTAACTTTTATGAACTTTACATAGTTCGAGTTTGCAACCGCTCAAGCGAGTTTGTTTTCAAGCAGAGCTGTAGTACATTCGCTTGGAACTACTATTTAGTTCAAATATTTAATCAATCGTGATCAAAAGATGTAATCACTTTGAGTAAAAGTGTACCTGACTTTTTTTCATCTTCATATCAATGTAGGCGGAAATAAATGATATTCGTATGTCAAGACTCCATTTCGTGCAATTTTCGAAACATCACTCAATACTTAAAATATTACATATTAAATTGCGGCACTAAGCTCCTCTTACTCAGATACAAATAGACTATGTAACTATTATTTCCTACTTCACGCTTTTATGTCCTGTATCACGCACATAGCAGGGTGGACAAAAGGAACTTGACATCCCAATTTTAAGACACTTTCTGCCGAATTTGAGGCATTGTGTGTTGAGGGGCAGAACTCAACGGTGCGCATATTAAATATATCCTTTGAAAATATTTCACATTTAACTTCAATATATTAATTTTTGCACCTCTTTGTGTGGGGATCGAACCCACAACCAGTCGTTTACGCGCGCCACGCGCTTGTACATACAGTTCCACATATATATTTATCATCATGACAATGAAATTCACGTTAAGTCGCTAAAAGGATTAATTTTGAATAAAATATTTTCCTTCAAAATTAAAATTAAAATTCTCATTATACATTAAAGAGTTAAAGTTATTTGCTCGCAAACAAAACGCCGCGACGTGAGTGTATTACTGGAACAATAGAGATCAGTAATTACGAATATTTTCATCCAAATAATTATTTGAGAATTTATGAAATGAATGAATCAATTTGTTTTATCCAACAAAAATATTTAACTACAAATTTAATAAGATCTGTAAAACTCTCTCGTAATCATTTATCAAAGCTTGTAATTATTTATCAAAGTGTATCTACTTACGAAAATGAATTGTAACAAAATTGTTATAATAAAATACTAATTTTTATCAACACTTTAAAAAAGACATTTGGAAAAGAGAAATATTTATTTGGAAAACGTATAAAAATGTTGCTTAACGTGATTTGAAGGCGCTCTTGGAAATCGCCCTGATAACTCAGCCATATGTTCATCAAGCTCCCTCGAAGTAATTATACGGCGTTACAACTTATTTGTGTTGTTACAATATCATTAATAACTTTCTCAAAATAATAACTATTTTTTTGAATAACACAAACAACAAATTTTAATAACAAATTTCACACCAATGGGCCCGAGAAAACATAAAGTTGTTTAAGATCTAGTTAAGATTGTCGCTAAATTATTAACACCTCGAGGAATACTTTATCCACTTAATTACTTTATAGTAACAATAGAAGTAAGGTAGAACGTTTCTTACAAGAATGTTACTAAGGTGATTTCATTGCAAATGTAAATGTATATTTTCCAGAATCCTTAGTTAAAGCTCAACATACTGGCTTTTACTAGAGGCTCTGGAGAGGTTTAGTGGTGGCATTCACCACTGTTCTTAGTCTCATCAGAGCGATCGTAGCGGATTGATCTGATAGACATCCATCCATCTCGCACGTTATTGTCTATACATACATAAACACCATCTGCACATATTTATTATGAGATAAAATATGTATATCTATCGATATATCAATACGAGATATTTATTTAATATATTAAATGTAAATATGTATAAATATGTAAATATCTACTTTTGAATCTTTATTGGACTTAAATAAGTTTACTAGAAGATATACCTACTAGTGAGAGTGACTATTGATAAAGTTTAATATTTTACGTTTATTTATTAATCGAAATATATGATATGAACCAAAGAAACGAGACAAATTATTATTTAACAATATCTTTTATACATAATTTCTCCAATTATTACGTTCGTGATCGGAATATATACACGAAAACGATTAAACGACCAAGTTCTCTCGACCCAATGATACATGGCTTATCTCATTTCACGAAGTTAGATTATGATAACAGAATTGATTTTCTAGTTGTTAGTCGCTTTACTGATCTCGATTTATGTGTTTTAAAATGTGTTCGATACTATATATATATATATATATATATATATATACATATATATATATATATATATATATATATATATATATATATATATATATATACATATATATATATATATATATATATATATATATATATATATATATATATATATATATATATATATATATATATATATATATATATATATATATATATATATATATATATATATATATATATATATATATATATATATATATATATATATATATATATATATATATATATATATATATATATATATATATATATATATATATATATATATATATATATATATATATATATATATATATATATATATATATATATATATATATATATATATATATATAAGAAAGATAGTCTTTATTCAACGTAAAATATTGTATTTTCTTTTATGGGTATTATTTTATATTTTGCACATTTGTTTTATGTTTTCTAACTTTCGTCATCTTTAAACACAATTTCATATACATTTGAATATAAATGTTATTTTGGAAAAAACTTGCCTTAATATTATTTATGTGCGTTATTTATGTAAGTGCTTACTGTATTTCATACTGTGGGAAATCCCCTGGGAACTATCAAGTAATCGGGAATATTACGTGAGGTTTTGTATTAGGTTTCAAGGCCCCAATAAAGGAGCCTAACAACCTTGTAGGCGCGAATATGTCATAATTCGATGAACAAAATAAAACATTTTAAAAATATTTTATTTCATAATTCATATATTTTATTTTTCTAAACTTGTACGTCATCCAATTTCTTGTAAGTCTGCTTGGTCCAAATGAAGTTTTTTGAACATAAAATAGATACTTCGGAGAGCAGTTAAACAATGAAAAACGTGTAACAACAAAACATGCCTAATAACAACAACTAACGCCATTATTTATCTAACAATACTAAAGTAATAAATACAATAACAATTAATAAATGTTGATCCCATTTTATATCTTGATCAATTAATCTCATATACTTGATATAGATGTTAAGAGTAATAGTTAAATATCCTTAGCAGAGACAAGATCCATTTGTAAACAATAAGTATATATTTCAATAGGACGCTACAAAACCGCTAAACTGCTGCAAATGTAACGGACAAGCAAGTATTATTGGCGAGATGGGATTTCACTTAAGCATTATATAGAGATCGTAAATCATCCCTTACTACACTTACCATTCGTTTCGTCAGGACTTGTGAATGCCGACGTTAAAAGTGTGTGTGTCTTATAGATATTACTACAAATGTAAGAAATGTTTTACTCCTTAAAATATTGTGTTTGTTTCAATGAAAACAAAGAGTTGAATGTCGTATTTAACTATAAAACTTACACTGAAATTAAAAATGCTTTAAGAAATTTTAAATAAAAATTATATTTTTATTTGATTCAAGCACAAAAAGTAAATAATACGATAATATACTTATACATTTACATAGATTTTCGCATTTATCCAAAAAGAAGAGCTATTCATTCACGGTCTTTTCCCAATTCAGCACCCCTAAACACTCACGTGTCCATAACTCGGCTTCGAATGCGCTGATCCACTAGGAATAGATCAATCATACTTCTCCCTTCCGTCCGCTCCCATGTCTACATGTGAATTTGTCTGTGGTCTAACTTCGTGTTTGCAACAAACAAATTCCTTATAAGCTTTCCAGCCTTATTCATTCTCTTATCACCTTACTTCCCTAGCACTCCTTCGTTACCGCTACGGGCAGTTCCGACACATCTGTTCAAGTTCAGATTTTCATTCTCTTTAACACTACTTAGAACGTCCCTGACACTCTCCCAAAACTTCTTGAGTTCGCATAATGGAGCTGAGGATACCGGCGAATACGCCACTAACAAGAAAGTTATTGTTATTCCCCAAACCAGCTTCGGGTTGATCACCTAGCACTCACGTATCATTGCACTAACCAATCGAGAGGACAATAACACGCCTACGCCTCGACTCCCTCGCTCGCTCTCTGGTACGACGGCCCCGAGAGCGATCCGGTTGCCAGGTAAATCGGTCGTGGCATTGCCTTCTCACTTGGTCTCAGTCACCGCAACGCTTGGCGCTCCGTTCTCTCTGCCTACCCCGCTATTGATATAGCGTGAAGATACGTGAAGTAAGTGAAGTGAAGTAATTATCAACACTTATTTTAATACATATCGAGTGGGGATCGAACCCAATACCTATCCCATATAAAGTCACATGTTTGTACCTCGATGCTACGGCAGGGAAAATACAAAAAAATATTAAAACTATTTTCCACCTGAATGGAATTCACATCTTCTAATCGTCAAATTTACATCTTCTCAATCGCTTTTGCGGTTGGATACTGCACCATTACGCCACAACGGCCTAGTCTAGTATCATAAAGAGTCCATAAATTATTTGAATATTTATTCTTATTATCAATTTATATACAGGTAAAGCTTTATCAAAAACTTACGCTAGCTTTAAAAGTTATTACACTTCATGTCGGTAGTTTCAATTTGTAGTGTTTTTAATTAAATTATGTAAAAATATGTATTTTTAGGAAAAAATACCAAGTTAAAATACTCAAGTATCTTAATCAACAGTGTCTTAATATTTGATCCATCCTAGGGTTTATTTGCCTAAACTGTTATGAGTGCAATACAGTATGATGCTAAAAATACATTCACAAGTATGTGAAACGTACATAAATGAGATTAACTTTAACCTAATAGATGACTTTATAAATATTGTAAGATCATCTGAGTTACGCTGCCCCCAGTAGAAATAGATCAGTATTCTATATGATATGATACATAAAATATACAACAGTAGTTATTTAAATAGAATACAATGCTCGAGGCTGTTATGAATTAAGAACATTGTACTTACATAAACATATTTATTGTTCATGTTCAGGCAACTGAGAGAGATTAGAATACAGCAACCGAGCGATTACCTCTCGTCATGGCTGGAGTTTTTGGGAAAAAATCACATGTATGAAACTTATTTGATAAATAAGAAAAATTTAGTATTGTTACTCGTTGTAGTTGAATTTGTTTCAAAAAAATATTAATCATTTTTCTTGATCCATTTTAATCTCAGTCATTTTACGTCGTAAGTATTTGTATGTCGCAAACTTTTGATATGACCACATTCCATAAAATTTCGAAGAATTTCAGAACTTTATGTTCGTAATCGAATTTGAATAGGATTATTCAAATTAAAAGTTTTACATTATTAAAATACAATTATATTTTTTAAAACGTTTGATTTTTGCTATTTTTACATTTTTTATATAAAAATCTTAACCGGATTAATTGTGTTTTTCTTATAAATATGAACTTTTGGAACCTCAACGTTTCAAATACTTTGGCGTAGTTAGTTTAAGTTAGCGTTCATCTGTCAGTTGACATCATTTTTATATCAAACTGCTAATATTTCTTTAGCTGTGAATGATAGCCGTATATTAGATAGTAAAGTTTTATGTATTAGACAGTAGGTTTATACAGAACAGTACCGAAGTCGTTATTTCTGTTCAGCCTGGTCTTACTTTTTATTGAATATTTAATTCATATTTGTAATCTTACATGCTCAAGTCAGCTCTACTTCTACAAAAGTTGTATGTAGCTATGCAAGATATTGTAGTATTTTATATCAAGCAAGGGTGATGATTATATTATTCTCTTTTTTATTATTATTTATATCTCTTTTTTATTACTTTTTTTTATTATTATAGACCTGTATCTGTATTGCCATAGTTGAGTAAAATATAAAAAAAAATATTTTTGATCAATTATCTTTATATACGAATAGACGTAGTATTTTAAATAATGCACGATATGGTTTTACTAGATGCAGATCTACAACAGATGCGGGAGTTGCCCTCCTTAATTACATTTACAACGCTTGGGAAAACTCACAAAATGCGGTCGGAGAATTTTGTGATATGTCTAAGGCTTTTGACTGCGTAGATCATGATACGTTATCAGATAAACTTAGCCATTATGGAGTAAATGGCAGTGCTCGTGATCTCATTGCTTCGTACCTGAGAAACAGGATTCAGCACGTTACCTTAAATAATGTTAAGTCTTCTGGTAGCATTCTGCGGATGGGTGTCCCACAGGGATTGATTCTAGGGCCTCTTTTGTTTTTAATTTATATAAATGACCTCCCCTTTTGAATAAGAATATTTTGATTTTGAATTTGATTTTATAATTCCGTATCTCTTGGAAACCGTATAAGTGCTCTGACCAAGTAAGCCATACTGTCTCATCAAGCTACGTTGAAATTATTCTATACTTGTTACAATTTATTTAAGTTGTTAGCATCTTTGTAGAGAGATTTTTACATATTTCCGCTGCCCAAAGAAAACCCATAAAATTTAAGTTCAGTTTTTATAAGAAGACATTTGGGTCATTCTTTTAAGTTTCCAGCTTTTCTTGAGCTCCGCATTTTTCGCCCGCATGGATAAATACAAATATCTGAGAGTAGAGTAAAGCATCAACTCTGACCGCAGAGAGACTGATCATTACATCGAAACCATTAACGTACACTAATATTTTCTATTACCTTTCTCGTTAAATGGACGAAATATCTCACACAAGAATATTTTTATAAATCCAATCCACTACGGCCAATAGGTTGTTAATCTAATAATGAATGAAGATAATAGCTATAGTTGTGGCGAAGATCCACGACAGGCTTCAAAAACTAAACAAGCTCTGCACGAGCGGCTATTAACGCGACAGATTCAATAGAATTAAATATTAAATATTTTATCCGGCAACAATGTAAAGCGCGGCGTTGAGTTCCGCCACTCTCAGAGTGAGTGCCTTATTATTGAGAACGTAATCTCTTAGCAGTAGGTTCCCAAGTACCAGAGAATACTAACTACAAAAGGGTAAGCAGAGGCTAAGCCTGCCATGTGCTGAATCCATGATGAAACTGAAAAGAAAAAAATATGAATGTATGTTGTAACGTTTAAAACTTTAAAACATAAACTTTTTTCTTATTTATGGATTTTCAGTAACTTCAACAGATTAAGCAGCACGCGTTCGGAAGTTCTAGAGTTCGCCGGTTTTTTTTACCGTGGAGTCGCAGTGTGGAACTGCGAGTGGAACTGGGAGTGACTTGAAAGACGTTTATTATTTTCATTTCTCAATTCAGGTAGACATGAGAAATATTAAGATCCATCACTCAACATGTAATGCCTCAAACTTTGAGAGACAAATGAGAAGCTTTCCTTTGTCTACCTTTCTTTATAGGAAAGCGTAAATAAATAGCACTAATCAAATTAATTAAATTATTAATAATATTCGTATAGACTACCTAACAAGAGTACAGTTGATTTCTCTGTGGTAGCATGAAACCGTGACATTTCCAAAGAATCTCGACTCGAACAATATATAAATGTGAATAAACAATATATAAATGTGAATAAAATAACGAAATCATATGCTGCTTTGAATATTTTGATGTTATATTTTGACTAACTTACTAACTTACTAACTGACTAATCGGCTAACTGGCTAACTTGCCTTTAGCTTATTATTGATTTCTTTGAGTTTTCAGCACTAATTGAAGCTTTAGCGAACACAAGTTGACACGGGTGTAATTTAAGATCTTTTCCCAAAATACGCCTTAAAGATTCCTAAGATGGCGAGTAATTCACGAATCACCATTTTGAATTGTTTTGTGTGTTGTTTTTGAAACGCACGCTGCTCACCGGTGTATTGCTTTATAGTAACTAAATTTCCGTGCGCGGGCAGCCAAGTAAGCAGCCAAGAAGCTGCTTACTTGGCTGCCCGCGCACTTGTCAATTCGTACGCCTTTCTGGCCCACCCTGTATATATTTTTCTAAAGGCATCCTTCACAAAAATAATTGTATATTCGATAATATTATTGTAAATAATGTATCGTTTAAAGAAATAAAATAGCAGCATCTAAATTTTGTTCAAACACTACCTGTAGTTAGATGACCAGCATACGAGTAACCTACCGTCGTACAGTTGAACTAGTACGAAGGATAGCATTGCTCCAATAATACTGACTCATTACTGACTCTATTTTTGTAATAGTGTAATAAATAAATAAATATAATTTAAAAAAATAACGGCTGAGAAATTGAAGAACGGAGATACTAAAATATTGTCAAAGAATATATAGGACTGAGAACGTGACGTTTTATTTCAACCTAAGGTTAAGCTGCTTATGATGATGACATACTCGTAACAACAAAGTTTTTCGGACCTTTAAATTTATTTCCTGCTAAATAGACAAAATTCTTACTATTTCATGGCACCTAGTACCTGAGCATGACTTGACAAAACTCAAAGGTAATATCGAAAGAAACCTTACCTGGAAATAAGCAAAGTCATTTTAGCGTAATATTGGGGAGAAACATTAGATATTCAAAGCCTAACGTTGTGGTTTTAACTGTGTCATTATTAACTGCTATTACACATCTATTCCTTGACTCCCCCGACCACTTGATGGTACACTTCCCTACAAAACATTGCCTTTGCTTGTCGCTTACATTTAGTCATCTCTGTCAGTCCCACTGACGTAACAAGCGTATAAGACTTTCAAAGTAGCTTGAATTGTGGGTTAACACTATAATATTGTATTTCTCTTTTGCAGAAAATACTTGTTTCATAATTTGATTGATATGTTTAGAACATCATGTTGTTCATATTCTAAAAACCTCCATTACGGCTTACTTTATTAGATTAAAAGTAAAGTAAAGTTCAGCTTTACTTTAGTTCACAAAGTAAAGCTGAACGTGTAGTGATGAAGATTCAGTATTTTCAACATCTGAATACAACATTTTATTAAACTATTTGTGGGTTTTTATGTAGAGTAAGAATGTGTAGTAACTTGGCACTATATCTGATAACTTTGACAATACATCTTTTAACATGTTACATAACAATATTTTGGTGGGATCGTTATCACAGTTCAATGTTTACATTATTATAGTATTTGCTATTTTATTGTAAATCTACTATTTATTATCGAACCCTTCTATTGTATAAAAGAGATAAATATTTTAACAGTTTAAATTAAACATTAATTTTCGTAACTTCCAGTTTTCAAGTCAACAACATTTATTTTCAACCTGTATTGAACATCACACTGTACCCACTGTCCATATTTCCTCGGGCGCATATATGTAATCCGCAACTCTCATTTATATCCATTTGTCTATGCGAGAAAAGCCGCAGATAAACGCTGTACATAAAAAAGCTTTGTGTAAAGAAATTATTTATAATATAAGCAGGTTTAACTTAAATATTACCACATGCGTCCAGTAAAAAATGAAAAACTACAAAGTGGAGAAATCTTTTTATTTATTTCTATATAAATTCCAAATACATTTTTATTCTTCAATATCAATGAGTAAACAGTATTTAGTGATTGCAATTACATCTATTAAATATTAAATTATCAATTTACTTAATATTTGGAAATTGTTGTAATATTTAAATGAGGTGTTACATTCGTGCATTTGCTACAGATTCAACTCTGGGCCCGTACGTTACGATTATAACTAAGTATGATACCAGCATTCCAAACATCTGGAAACCAAAATAAGAAATATCAATTCCTTTTTAATTAGTTTAAAGTAAAAATATATCACATATTAAAATAGATTAATATAATACATGTTATGTTAATCTATTTTAATATCTGATATATTTTTTCTGTCCTGTTGAGGCCTGTCGTGGCGTAGCGGCACAAGCGTGTGACTGTAACCGACAGGTTCCACGTTCGATCCCCAGTCGAGGAAATGAAATATTTTTTTTTTTCAAATTAAATATTTAATGTTTCATTAGTTCCGCCACTTAACACGCAATGCCTCAAATTCGCAAAGTGGGGAACAGAAGTGGAACGGAGTGTCCTAACACTAGGTTCCCGGGTTCCCTCTGCCTACCCTGGCTCGTGCGGGATACAGCGTGAAGCTATTCATTCATTCATATATTTTTTTCTTTGACGCGTATCTACTCCTGAGAAAGAATCCCGTGTTATGAGACTTCATTTTCGCTTACTGCCATATATTAGACACATTGGGTCTTCCCTCATTGTTGGACCAACTTACTCATTCCACCAGGAATTCAACGCCTCGAATCTATCAAAGCAGTGAAAGCCCTCACATCAAAGTGAAGCATAAGATTTTAACGTTAAATAGTTCTTCTAATTTACTGCCTCAAACCTGAGCATAACTGATGGAAGAACTCAGCTGGACTATTGCATGTAGTATGAGATCAACAGATACTTAAGAATTTCTAACTAAAAATAATGTTTTATCCTTAACCTTTAAATGCTTCTCATTTTGTTACAATTTCACCGACCGCCGCCGCCTAAATATTTGTAATCATTTTACTTTTAAAAGATAGTCATTCTTTCTTTAACACATTATTAAATACTAACAACAACCATTTGGTTGTTAAAAAGTTTTTGCACAATAACCTTCATCAAAAGCGATCTATCGATAGTACACATGTCGAGCGGTGAATATGTGGTCTTCTGCAGTACCAGTACGTGGTGGAACAGATCTAGCTCATTGTGCAGAGCCAGATGGACCTCGTTCTCACACATCAGATATTGGATCAAGAGTTCCGTACGCTCCAACTGTAAAACACGATCTTGATAAATAATTATTTATTAATACGGTTAATATAATTTATCTTCTGGTTACTGCTGTTTTTTTTTTATAAATCAATAATAATACAAACTTCTATATGTGTTTGATGAAAGGTATCAACGAGTAGAAATAGACCCAACACGTGACTGAAGTCATGGTAGAGAAGAAAAATTATTTCAAAGTTAAAATTATCTGCGAACAATTTAAATATACTCGTATGTATTGACTTGCGATAGCATTTAATATTTCCTGATAAATAAATAAGTCATATGATAATAAAATCCATTATATTATAGTAATAAAATATTTTTATTTTTGAAATCAAATAATTTTTGATGAATATTAATGAAAAAATGATTAAACATACTAAACTAAAGTAATAACTCTAGTAAGTCTAGTTCATAGCCAACTACATATACAACATTGCGCACAGTGCTGTCGTCAGACTATACTGGTTCCTTGTGATTAGAGCGCAAATATTGTTTGTTTTTTTAATTACATTTTGTTGTTATTGTATCGTTTTATGTAATTGTATAAACACTAGCTTTCGGGAAGCCGGACGCAATATATGCAGGCAGTGTTTGCTTTCACACGGCTCTAAATTATTTTAAAGTGTGTTGTGTTTGTAATATTGCTTAATTTGCAAGAAGTGACCCGCCCGCGGCGCCCTCTTTAATTACACTGTCATATTTACTCATGTCAATTATTTTTTTGTGTTGTAAAAAAATTAAATAATTAATTTTAAGATAATACATTAAATACTAAAATTTCAGGTAAATAAATACAATTTTTAGCACATTTGTTTATCTAAGTATTTTAAAACAAACACTAAATGACGGAAAAAAGTTTCAAAAATATAATTATTGAAATATAATATGTAAATCGAATTTTCTATTTCTGAGATTAGCGTTTACAAAGGCACAGATATACTGATAAACAGACGTACAGACAAAAATTTAAAATTAATATTTTGGGCTCTACAATATTCATAAACGTCCCGGAATCTGAGAAACGTCCCGTCAATATTTCAAAGATTACTTTCATATGTTGCCCATTGGACGATCTGGTAGGTAGTCATCTCAATACGCAGCGTGTGGACCAACAGAGCCACTATTAGCAGCAGTCCGTTAACGTTAGTTGTGTCTCTGATAATTTCGCAGATGATAGCGTAACTTTTTGATAACCGACGTATTGTATACTCAACAGACTGATTTACAACACGTGTCGCTGGAAACAGAATCACATTTTTTATATAAACTACCTACGTAAAGATTGTGAAGAATTTACTAGTTAGTTTGGACTAATTGACAAAAATATATAAGGCATTGAATACTGAACACTTTTTAAAGAGGTTTTTTTCTAGATTTAAACATTATATTTAAATAATGAATAGAATATACAATTAATATATAAATTATTTTTTTGAAAAAAAGTGAACTGTTATGTGATCTCACCTGCGTCAACTGTATGTTCTCGTTTATTAGTAATGCTACGTAAATTCTTAAAGTGTGCTGTCTCATGTTTTGAATACACAAAAGCCAGTTTCGGTTTAATAGTCTTGCTATTCATACACTCACTCTCTTCTACATAGAACAAAATAATTTTAAATATCATTTAAAATAATATTCAATACGGTGAACATTGTCCAAAAATGTGTTTTTAATAACGTCTAGATAATCTCAAAAATCACTTGACGGACCTGACGTCGTGAGTTATGCCGAACAGTAACGAGCACAGCAGCGGTTTCCGCTATTACAGGCAGAGCCCACCCCGCCCCGATACGACCCCGATACGAATGGAAGACTTTATCAGGGGCATGTGACTGTAAACGTTACAAGTTGTGGGTTCTTTACTCGAGGAAATGAAACATTTAATTTTGTAAATGAAATATTTAATGTTTTAATTTTTTTGCTCTTTCAGAGCAAACAAGAAATTGATTTTATAGTGGGAAACGGAAGGAGGAAGATGGAGTATCTACAAAATATGTGGTTGTACTAATTAACTCCGTGAAGTATAAGCCAATTCCTTACTGTCCGGTATTCTAACATGGTATCGAATTTAAAGATGTTTCACATCAAAAGTTTCAGCAAAAAATTACCTTCGTTGTTTCTCTCAATAGACAATTGGTGTAGAGTTTCATTTATATATGTTAATGTATCCAAGACTCTACCAGAAAACAAGACTACTTGCAGATAGCACAGTTCCACCCAAATATGCACCATTACCATCAAAATATTAAACAAAGCCCCTGAAAGAGTTACTTTATAAAACTGGTATTTAATGAAAAACATGTCATTATTTTAGTATAATGTAAAATAATTATTTTAGTATATCAAAACGTACATTTCGATGCATTAAATGACTTTTTTAAAAAGCAATCCGATGCGTGCATCGCAATTACTGCCAATGTATATATCAATATAAAACAATGGGATTTTCTTTCTCCTAAAACACTATCGTAAGGAGAATTTTTTTCATGGATCTGAAAGAATATAAATATCAAAATTTATAGAAATTGACTCTATTTGTGCCTATAGCTTGTTAATTGTCGTTGTTAGCGTAATAAAGACATTATCTCTTTCTATGATAACCTTTTCTATTTCATAAAGTATACAGTAGAAGCATGACAGTCAAATTAATATATCTAAGAATGTCTTATTTTCATTGAATATTCAACCAAACAAGAGAAAATTACCTTTACTGGGGTTAAAACCAATGAGAACTGACTACAGATTATTGTTAATTGATCCAGTAGAATCAAGTATTTTAAAATGATAAAAATTTAATACCGTATTCAATTTCCTGAGATTTCGGACCATAGAGGCAATCCGTTTTCCCGAAGTAGTGACTCCTATTATAGCATTCATGTGCAAGAAACAAAAGCTGATCATACGGATGATGTCTAACGTCATCAAGCTACTGCTGTAGTCGTTATTTCCTTGTATAATTTTGCTCATTAAGCATATCATTATGTACGAACCTGAAATATACTTAGATTATCCGTCGCTGGTATAAATTATAAAAAGAGGCCGTTGCTAGTATAAATTATAAATAGTATATTTGGCTGTCACCTGGATATGTGTCATGAACCGTGATCGTCTGACAATTTAAATTTTACAGATCATGTTAAATACATCTTTAGCAACTTCATAAACGGGGGTTGTTTATGAAGTTGACGTATTTATTTAACTATGTGTTAAGTATTTGTTACAATAACAGCTACATAATAACATACATCATCAGTAATATTTAAATTGTTCTACGATCAGGGTTCATGACATATATCCAGGTAACGGACAAACAGACGAACGGATTGACAGCGGACTTTAATAATAGTCTCCCATTTAAAAGATAATAGAACTATATAGAAGTCTTTTTTTCATTTAACGTTAAATTGAAGCGCCTCGTCCAACATCTTAAGAGTTTATAGCTTAACTGTTGGATCAAAAACCAGAATACTGCCAGTATTACATAAGACTGTGCGTATTACAAGGAACCTTCCCACCATGGAGTCACTGATGTTCTGGCACCTTCTTTTGCCATCAGAACCTTTTTTTACATTTTAAAAAAAAATATCTAAGGGGTTTTAGAAAAAAATATTGAAATGTTTATCAAGTTTTTAGAACAATAAGCCTCAAAGTATTGGAAATTTATAGGGTTTCATGGAAAAATAACCTCTTACTTGTCAGAAATGCAATTAATAAATGAAGTCAACCTAAATGTACCTATATCTTTAAAAAAACTGTATGTATCGTAAAAATTAAATCGTCCAAGTAAAATACGTAATATCAAGTTAACAAAAATGCTCGTTAAATAAAAGTTACTATGCCAAATTGAATAAAATCCTAATATGAAAAAATGGAAATCCACATTAAACAAAAAAATAATCAAATAAATCGGTAAAAAATCATAATTACAACGTACTTGCATATAAAATATATATCAACCGAATTGAGAACTTTCTCCTTTTTAAAGTCAGTCAAAAATATGATAACAATACTTACTTACAAGCACAACTACGATTACTCCTGAAATAAAGAGTGGTTTCGACACCCCATTTTTGGCTTTGCGCGAGTAAGGCGCGATTCCCAACACACGCGACAGGCGGATAGCGATACCGAGCGTGCCCTTATCCATTTTTAATTCAACCATTTAAATTATAATTTTGTCTAATAAAAAAAGATTAATAATTAATCATCTACTGATCAAGTAAAACAATCATATTTTGCATTACGCAAAGTGAACCTAGTGTAAGACACATCCAAAGTCCAGTCAGAACACTGTGACGCTCTTTGGCTTGATAATTATTTCTACTAATGAGAATTGATCCTATAACCAACTCGACCTGTTCTACTGTGAAAAGTTGAAGTCTCGTAAAAATTTCAGTCATTATGTATAACATATTATATTTTTCAATATTACTTTGTATGTTCGCAATCAGTTTCTGGTGTGCTGTAGTAACAATAATAGCAAGAAAAAGGTTATATTGTGGCATGAATTCTGACGTTATCTGTAAAATATTGAGATTTAATAGTCTGTAAATATATACTAAAATAATGATCGATCATTAGTTAGTGCGGAGTAAACAGACAACTATAATTTATATTTACTGATAATATCATTACTAGCAACATTTTATTGTAATGTTATAGATTTAACGTTGTCATGGTGCGACTGCAACAAATGTTGCAACACTCTTATTTATATTTTGATTTAGATTAATTTTGATTTTAAAACGAGCGCTTCTTTATAGTTTAGCTTTAGAGCTTTTGCATGGGTCGCCAATTATTTCACCTTTTAAACTACTCATGAAATACTACTCTCACGAAGGCAATATACGTACTAGATATACTTACGTAGATCACTCCGTTTATTGATTTTAATATTTTAAATTGAAAATATTAAATATTTCATTTCGTTGACTCGAGTTACACTGCCTGGTTTTTGAGACATGCGATATGAGAGTGTTGAGTGGCGAAACTTAACGGTGCTTTTTATACCAGACTGGGGAAATTTAAATTCCATTATTGGGAATTCGCCCACGACAGTTCTGATTATAGTCAGATTCTGCCGCACTGCACTAGGACTCTTATCACTAGTTAATCAAAAGTTTTTTTTTTCAACGTAATTATAAATGACTCGACAAGCATTCTTAGTTCTAGCAACAATAATATATTTTTATATTAATTTATATTTATAAGAAAATAAAAAAAAAAATATATACAGGACAATAATTATTTGTTTTTATTTCCGACAGATTTTTTTTGCCTTAATAATATAATGATGAATACAAAATTTAAGACATTTAAGAGCATTTGCTGAGCTGCAGCATTATGTATTTATTATTTATTTATTTATTTATTGATCCACCAACGCTTGTTTACATCACTTCATACAAAAAATGGATAAACAATACACAAAATTATATCTAGATGCAACAAACACTTATAGGCAGATACGCCATGCTCAAAGACTAAATAATACTAACCTACTAAGCGCCGCCAACAAGATACAAAATAAAAGTAAATAATTAACAAATGAAAAACAAAAACCAATCAACTTTAACATGTACCTACATGCTTAAGACGATCTGAGTTTTGTCTTTAATATTGATTTAATTTTGCCGGTAGGATCTGCGTTAATGTCAAAAAGGTCACTGTACTCATTAACCAACTTGCAAAGTCTAGGAACAGGAGAGTCCGATCTAAACACTGTTTTCCGGGGCGGTGGGTAAAGGAGGGTTATTTTATTACGTGGATACCTCATTGGTACCCGGAATTTAAACTTATTGAGTAGCTGAGGACAATCAATTCCATTTGTGAAAATTTTCGATATAAAAAATAGATCTAGCTGCCTTCTGCGTTCTTCCAACGAAAACATTTTGAAATATTGTAACTGCTTATTATAGGAAGGAATACTATTTTTTGAAATTCCATTAGAAAATAATAAGTAACGCAAGAATCTTTTTTGTATGCGTTCTGTTACGAGGATTTCGTTTAGAGTCTTTTTAAAAAAAGATTTATTGAATATAAAAGATTTATTTATTAACTTTAATTAAAAAATAATAATATGAATAAGGCTCTATTGGCAAGTGTCAAGCGCGGATGATGGAAACGAACTAAACTAAAAGTTACGTTAAGTCTAAAAGACTCGCAAAAATGCTGACATAGGAAAATAGGGAATTATAGGAATAAGGACAATTACATACATAGCTAGTATATAACAGCCCCCGGGGATAAAAGTAAACTTACCCCAGTAGGGTTAAGTTTATGTGACTGTAGTTCGAATTCTAGGTAAGGAAATTGGGGTTCTGGCGGATTCGACAGCAACTTCTGAGAGTTCTGCAGTGTTAGAAATATTAACATGACTTCTTTTAAGAATATTTTGACATTTGCCAGTTTTTACAATAAATTTATAAATGAATATTAAAATTATAATCATTAAAACAATACACATTATAATTGTAGTATATGAATAATATTGTCCATATAAAACAATGTGAGGTTTCTTAATTAAACCATCTAAATCCGGTAAAATATGATTAATGTCCATAATTTGGGTTGAGATAGAATCAAGGTTAATATGGGTTAAATTATAAGTATGAATGTAAGGTTTTGATTTTAAAAGGTTTCAGAGTTACAACAAGAGTCATTTAATAAATTTAAATTTGTTATAATGGGTTGTAAATTAATTATTTTCGTATTTACCGGTATGAACCTTGAGTCTTTATAATATGCGATACAGTTTATCGGTAAATTTAAAATACCCGTGCCGGATATTATTAATTCTGTATTATTAGAATTCTCACAATCAATAGAAAGTTTAGATGGTTTTGAAATTACATATATCCACTTATTATTAGATAAAGGTTGCCATATATCTAGGTGACCTTGTAGAAACTTAATTTTACAATATGAAGGAACATATTTTAAAACTTTTGAAAATATCTCCGATTCGCAGATCGGTGTAGTTGAACTAGAATAAACATTTTGAATATTACAAATATAATCAAACTTACTTATTAACTTACAGCTACTTAGGTTATCTAACCTACAGTAATATGATCTGTCTCGAGTTATGGCTAAATATTTAGTTGAAGGAATTATCGTTGAATAAGTATTATTAATAACAGAAACAGGATAAGGAATATTATGATATAAATAATACATTTTAGTATTTACTAATGGTAATTTTAAAACAAATACAATTTTGTTATCACTATAATACGTGGCAATTTCGGAAACATTCATTAATATGTAAATATTCTCTAAAGATATACTTACAGGAAACTGATGATAATCAGCTACAAATCTATAATTTTCTGCAAGCTCATTAAACAATTTTTTAGGTGTTATTATGGATGGATATAAAATATTCGTTTTTCCAAACATAATTCCATTTATTACATCTTCTAATTTAAAAGATAGAGTTAACAATGTACTTTCTATCGTGTTTAAAATTTCATTTATTTTTGATTTTAAATATAAATTATCTGACAGCAAACTTAAATTATGTTGCGCGCGAGATAGAGCGTCAATTGCATTGTTTAACTGTTGCTCATTTGCATTAAACTTCTTTAAAGTGTCTTTCGTGGACGAAAGAGTAGAAGTACTAACTAATATATTTTCTTTCATTAATTTAGATATCTGTGTTTGGTCATTTTCCACAGTTTCAATGGCTTTACTGTATCGAATGGCATCATTTTCATCCATAGTACCAAAAAGATGCTTAAAAACGGTACCAACACCACTAAACCAAGCAGACCTTTTTGATCTAAATTCAATTAAATGTGAAATTGATTCGAAGTCACGAATTATGTCATTATATCTAACTAAAAGTGACTGATGCATCTTAAGACATTCGATATCAGTGTACAGAGCACTTTGTTTACATAATAACTGAGAGGTACTTATCACACCGTTCAAGTTTTTAATTTGCGGATCCATGTATGAAATGTCTATTGGAATTAGTACGTTTAAATAACCATCTATTAGTTTAATTGACCCGATGGGGTCGAAATATATACCGGAAGTATTTGTAGACGTTTTGATGAAGGCTTCCTGTGCAGAAGACAGAAAACTGCAAGCAAGCAATTTAATTTAACTTAATTAGGATATACTACTTTATTAGGATATTTAATTATTAATATTATATTATTTACTTTAAGATAAGAGAGATAAAAATACTTAAAAGAGTATATTATATATGTAAATTAAATGTATAAACTTAACTAATTACCGAGCTAATTTGACCTCATCGAAATGATGGGTGACGTGTCGTCTATTTATTAAAAGAGTTAAACTATTTCTTCCATTTACTTTTATTATTTTATACGGTCCCTTCCATACTGGGGAAAGACCTTTACGCAACCGGACATGGTTTTTTAAATAAACATACTCACCAGCGTGGTAACTTATTGGGCGAGTATGCTTGTCGTAATAAGCTTTGGAGGATTCCTTAGATTTATTTATAAAGTCAATAGCTCTATCACGAGTATATTTGAGACGATGTTGTAACATTCTAACATAGTCCGAGTATGTGGCGCTTGAAGCAGATTCATAAATTGAATTTGGCAGAATTGGCTTATGGCCGAATAGAAGTTCATATGGAGAATAGTTAGTAGTAGAATGAATTGCTGTGTTATAAGCTAGCATAGCTGTATATACATATCTAGGCCAATTATCTTGTTTTTCAGACACATAAGATTTAAGGTATTCTTTTAATGTAGAATGACTTCGTTCTAAGGCGCCTTGTGTCTGAGGGTGGTAAGGAGATGACCATAATTGTTTAACTTTCAGGAATTTACAGGTTTCTTTGAACATATCTGAAGTAAAGTTTGTGCCTTGATCTGTTAGAATAGTTTTTGGAATGCCAAATAATGATATAAAATGAAGTAAACAATCGCTGGTTTCTTCCGCTGTGGTACTACGTATAGGATATGCTATTGAATATTTTGTTAAATCATCCTGAAGAGTAAGAATGTATTTAACTTTTGCAGTGCCAGACTCAGGGAGTGGCCCTACAATGTCGAGAGAAAGTCTTTCGAAAGGAGAAGTAGATGTACTGGTTATTTGCATTGGTGCTCGATTACTTTTTCTAAGAGCTTTATTAGTTTGACAAGAAGTACAATCTCTGACATAGTTCTCTATTTCACTACGCATATTTTTCCAGTAATATTGTTCACGGATTTTATTATACATTCTAGTAGCACCAAGGTGTCCAGCAACTGGAATATCATGATTTTCACGTAAGAGTTTTAATACTTCTGAGGGACTGGGATAATATATTTTATTTCGATATACATTAATTTCAATGTTAGTGTTATGGAATAAATGTGTTATTATGTTATAGATTTTAATGTATGTATATTTATCAAACGGGTTTTTGAAATCAGTAATACTTATTTCATTTATAGGTTCAATTTCATTTATAAGATAATCTTTAATATTTTTTATAGATTCAAAGATTTCACTATAAGTGCAGGTATCGAAGTGATGTACCTTAGTAAAAAGAAAATAATATTCTTTGCTGTTATGAATAAGCTTTTTAAAAGAGAGTAATGTTCTCTCTGAATTAATAAACGATTCCCAATCTGGTGAATTTGACAAGATCTCCTGAACGTATGGGTTAGATTCATCCAGGTCGAGGGATGTAGGTATAATTAGGATTTTGTTTTGGCTTTTCAGTATACTATCATTATGTTCAATGATTTTTGTAGTATATTTTACCGTTGACGGAATTTTTAAATATTTCGTGTAATTATTAGCCGACTCAGATAAGTTTTCAATAGGATGATTTTTTACATTTGGGTTTTGAACATTTACATTTTCAGGTTCAACAGAAGTAGCGGAATTAGCGTCACCAAGAGGGGAAATTCCTACATGGCTAGGGGAGTTCGTAATTTGAGGGTTAATTACAGGACCAGGGTATTGAATATTAGGATTATGATCATTACTTTCACCTAATATCTCTGAGAGAGAAGATGGATTAATATCCTCAACCACAGGGGAATTAAAAGGAGCAGGTAAGTTATCTGGACTTGGGAGAGAAAGAGGGCTAAAATCAGCTGATTCTGCATTAAAAGGACTGATATCTAATGGACCGAGGTCAATTAAATCATTTTGAGGTAAGTTTTCAGGATTTTCAGGTAAAACAGGATTAACAGGATATCGAGAAAGCGCATCAGCGGCTGAATTTAACTTACCCTTTCGATATACGATTTCGTATTCAAATTCCTGTAACTGAAGTCGCCATCTTTGCAATTTGCTACTGGGGTCAGTGTGATTAAAAAGCCACTTTAATGGACGATGATCCGTTATGATGACAAACTTCCGACCAAATAAATAAGGTCTGAACGTTTTACAACCCCAAACTATGGCTAAAAGTTCTTTTTCTGTGGTGCTATAGTTGACTTCACATTTATTCAACGTCCTAGATGCATAAGCTATAGGATGATCCTTTCCTACAGGACCTTGGGACAGAATGGCGGATATCGCGTAATTAGATGCATCACAAGTCAGGTTGAATGGTTTTGTGAAATCGGGATAAATAAGAACTGGAGCTGTGATTAACTTATCTTTAAGTTTTTCGAAGGCTAATTGCTGTTCATTTGTCCACACAAAAGGAGTATCTTTCTTTAAAAGTAATGTTAAGGGCTTAGAGTATTTAGAAAATTCTGGTATAAACCGCCTATAATAGGATATGAGACCTAGAAAGGATTTAATGTCCTTTGGACATTTTGGAACAGGGAACTCTTGGACTGAACTTATTTTATTTGGATCAGGTTTTAATCCATTTTCAGTAATTATATGTCCAAGGTAACCGACTTCTTTGCGTAGAAATTCGCACTTATCAGGCTGGAGCTTGAGGTTAAAAGCTCGTAATTTTTGAAAGACTTTAGTAAGATTCTCAATATGACTTTGCAAGTCATGGGAATATATAACGATGTCATCCAGGTAGACGAAACATCTTTCACCCTGGAGACCTGTGAGAACATTGTTCATTAAGCGTTGGAAAGTAGAGGGTGCATTTTTTAGCCCGAATGGCATTGTCGTGAATTCAAAGTGTCCTTGAGGGACACTGAAAGCGGTTTTACAATCATCCTGAGGAGACATATTTATTTGGTGAAACCCTGACGCAAGGTCAAGTGTTGAAAAATATTTGGAATTGCCTAACTGATCTAAAATTTCTATAATATTTGGAATTGGATAAGTTTCACCAATAGTAATATCATTTAGCTTCCTGTAATCTATTACGATTCGCCATTTCTTCTGACCAGAAGCATCTATCTTCTTAGGAACTATCCATATAGGAGAAGACCAGGGAGATAAGGAAGGTTGGATAATTTTTTGATCCAACATTTTCTGGATTTGGGAATTGACTTCCTGCTTGTGGATTTCGGGAAACCTATACGATTTAACGTTAATAGGTTGGTCAGAAGATGTGCGTATCTCATGGTGAATAGCATCAGTAGAAGTAAGAATGTCGTTTGGAAGATGAAAAATGTCGGAAAATTTGGCACACACGTCCTGAAGGACATTGCGTTCTTCAGAATTCAAGTGTGAAACGCGAAGAAGTTCAAGAACCTCATTGGTTCTTTCTAAACACGACTGGTTGGTGTCGTAAGACTGGAAAGAGTGATAATCTATAGGGTGTAAAGTTAGTGAAAGATTTGAATTTAAATTCACTGGTTTTTCTGATGTATTTAAAACGGTAAGATTCACTCGGTTATTATCTTTGACTTTCACTAAACAATTGGCAATAATAAGTGTTTCACTTAAATGCTGGTCGAGAATAAGACCTTCTTTTAATTCAGGATTAGTAACTGTACATTCTACTGTGATTTCTGACCTAGGTGGAATTTCGTAAGTTGGGTCAGTGAAGTTGAGTTTTATCTTGGCGTTATTTAAATTAAGGACATTTTGATTATAATTGATTGCACAATGGAAAAAGGTGAGTAGATCATTACCTATGATGCCGTCATAAGGTAATTGTAGTTCTTTTACTACATGAAATTTAAATTTTATTAATTCATTTTCAAACTTAAGATTTAATAAAAAGTTACCTATAGTGGGTATAGCATTTTCTTGACTATCTATGCCTTTTAAATTAATTATATCGTTTTCCAATTTCAATTTAGAGTAATATGGAATTGAAGATTGTTTTAGAAGACAGACGGATGATCCTGTATCAATTAAGAACGTAAGAGGCTTATTAGAAATGGATGTCTGCACAACTATGTGGGGTAGAGATATTTTATATGGTATACAGGATATCTTGTATACTTTGGTTTCATGATTTCTTGAGAGAGTCTGGGTGCTTACTTGGGGCTGGTTACCCGCGTGACCCTTGGCTATAGAAGTTTGGACACATGTTTGGGGCTGGTTACCCGTGTGGTCTCTGGATATAGAAACTTGGACACTTGCTTGGGGCTGGTTACCCGTGTGGTCCTTGGATTTAGGAACTTGGACACTTGCTTGGGGCTGGTTACCCGTGTGGTCCTTGGATTTAGAAACTTGGACACTTGCTTGGGGCTGGTTACCCGTGTGGTCCTTGGATTTAGGAACTTGGACACTTGCTTGGGGCTGGTTACCCGTGTGGTCCTTGGATTTAGAAAAGGTGTCATTGAATTTTATGGGTATAGTAGAAGGCTGAGATTTGGGTCTCACGAGACACCTCCGTGAGCCCATTGTTAGTTTAAATTATCCTGGAATTGGGTATCATCTGTGCTAGAAGATGGTATTTGAGAATTATAAAATGCGTCGTCAATGACAATGCAATTAACTCGTGATGGCTTACTAAATTCCTGTCTAGGACGCTGTGAATATTGAGGTATTGAAGAAACCTTGAATTTGTTATTATTATACTCTCTTTTCCTGCAATTTTCAATTACATGACCATTGGTTTTACAATATCGACAAAACAAAGATTGATAATTTTGACTAGACTGATGTGGATTTTGAGGTTTTGGACTATTATTCGGAGCTGAGAACCTAGGATGTTGTGGTTTAGTAGGAAATCGTTGATTTGTTACATTGCCACTATGAGGATTACGTTTATTGAAAAAAGCTAAAATCTTTTCTTCGGATGCTGCGAAATTAATTGCTTCATTTAGATTACTTGGATTCTTACTGCGGACTAGGGTAGAAATTTCCGGCTTAAGGCCTAGTAAAAATGAATTAAGTGCTAAATCCTCCATAGCTGCTGTTCGTCCAATTAATTCTATATCCTGTTTGTTAGATAAAGTAATTTCGGTTAGTAATTTAGATAAACTAGTTTCAATACGTAGTGCAAATTGGTTAACGGGTTCGTTATTTGACTGCCGACACTCCTGTAAGTCAGTTAAAAGATGGGCATAGTGTTTCCTCTCTCCGAATTGTGTTTTTAAGAAGGAACTTAGTTGTTCCCAGTCTTCGAATTCTTTAATAGAACAGGCTACCTCGGCTTTGCCATCGAGTTGAGATAAAATATATTTAAATAAAATTGATTTCTGGCCTTCACTAGCTAGGCTGATTGCATTGTCACAATTTGTTAAAAATGAATTTAATTTCTCTCGTGTGCCATCAAAAGGTTTAATAAATTTAAATAGGGTTGCGATTGTTAATGATTCTACTTTTTCCGACTTAACTTTTGATTCCTTGATAGACATTTTATACAAAGTAAATAAAATTTAGTAATAAAAATATAAATTCAAGATACGGTGTAATAGGCGGATGTACAATGGCGCTTAGTCGCAATTAAGACTAGGTGGTCTGATAAGCGACGCTACTTAATAACAATAATATTACTTTATATTTATGACAGTTTTTTGAATTAATATTGTTTTATATAGATAATTATAACAGGTAATTATTAATTTATATATTTATATTAGCGTTAAAAAAACACAATCACAAATCACACACTAGATTCTTGAGAAAACTTCGAAGCTGATGAATAAAACAGGACTTACAGTAGACTGCATATTGTAGAGATGAACAGGAACATACTGGACTGGATACAGCGTCGAATTCGGCAGAACATAATATTTAGCACAGATGCACAGGAATCAGTTCGACAGGATAATGCGTCGATAATTTATGAAATAGGGTATTGTAGAATGAGTTCGTCTTGAGCACTTTTGACACTCGCGAAAAGTATGTTAGTTTTCACTTTTTTCACTATGCTTTTTCGTTTTGAAAAGCGAGCCTGATCGAAGACGTACCAGGGATACCTTCACCATCGGTATCCCACCGCTGCCACCAAATTTGTTACGAGGATTTCGTTTAGAGTCTTTTTAAAAAAAGATTTATTGAATATAAAAGATTTATTTATTAACTTTAATTAAAATAATAATATGAATAAGGCTCTATTGGCAAGTGTCACGCGCGGATGATGGAAACGAACTGAACTAAAAGTTACGTTAAGTCTAAAAGACTCGCAAAAATGCTGACATAGGAAAATAGGGAATTATAGGAATAAGGACAATTACATACATAGCTAGTATATAACAGTTCTATAAGTAAAGAATGACTCGCATTAGGTATGTCATTAATAAATATGGTAAACAAAACTGGACCAAGATGAGAGCCTTGTGGGACACCAGAAGTAATTTTCAGAGACTTAGAGTGAAACCCATTTACCACTACAGAAAATGTACGACATTCCAAATAAGATTTGATCCATTTTAAGAAATTACCAAAAATACCATAAGCATATAATTTTTTTATCAATATGTTATGTGGCAAACGGTCAAAAGCCTTACTAAAATCTGTATATATAACATCTACCTGCCTATGAGAATCCAGAGCCTCCGCTAAATTTTCTGTGAGATCAACTAAATTGGTACATGTTGACCGATAAGGTACAAAGCCATGTTGTTGAATGCATAAACTCTGCTTAAAGTGATATTGTAGAATGGGACAGATGAGTGATTCTAGTATCTTTGCAAGAGTAGATAAGATGAAAATGGATCTGTAATTTAAAATAAGATCAACACTATTCGCTTTATAAATTGGAACTACTCTTGCTTTTTTCCATTCCGATGGAAATATACCCGTTCGTAATGACATGTTGTATATAATTAATAAAGGTTCAACTAAATAAGTAGCACATTTCTTTATAAACACAGGCGGAATCCCATCAGGGCCGGCACCTTTCGTCTCATCAAGATTTTTTAGCTTTTTTAATAGAGTATCAGAGTCTATTATAGGTAGTGTTAAAAAGAGACTGTTATTTTCAATATTTTCCAAGCAATCTCTGAAATCCGTATGTTCAGGGGTATTATTATTGTATACGGATGCAAAGTGCGACGCAAACATTTCACAAATTTGTTTACCGTCAGAAGTGGCCACAATTCCATCCGTCATACAAATTGGGTAAGAACTTGTGCCACCACGTTTCGCTTTAATGAATGTCCAGAAATAATTAGGGTTCCTTGAGATATTTTTTATGTTTTATGTTTTTTTCTGGTGATTTTATTTAATTTAATTAGATACTTAAATAATTATATTCACCGGTAAGTTGGTATAATGATATAATGCAATGTCAGTGTTCATTTAATTTTAGTTATGTTTTGTTAAAATAATGTTAGTACAATAAACGTTTCTTGATCATAAGATATAAATAATAGTTCTTCTTCAATGCATAATATATATTAAATTAACATTTGTTTATATATATGGTTTCCAAAAGAATGAAACTTAGTACACAATATTCTATAGTATAATATAATAAATGTCTTATGTCTTTGCATAATGCATTTAGCATTATGCAAAGACATAAGACATTTATATTTACAAAAAATATCTTTACCAAAAAGATCTTTTAAATATTTCTAGATATATCCATAATAACACAATTTAAGCTGCATGACCATGATTACTGTTACTTCCCAATAAGCTATCGGGATTCGCAAGATCCAATTCTGTAAATAGCTTAAACCAGGCAGCTTTATTATCTTTTTTAGCTAATGTCTTAGTAGCTGGCTGGCTGGTTCTCTTTTGTAATAGAATGAACTGGCGTCAACGAACTTTCTAGTAAGGTGGTGTTTAATTTCTGTAACAACTGTGAAGGCATAAATGAACCAAAATTTGCTGGCATATCACAGTAATTCAGTCAAATCTTCATTTATATGGTTTTCAGTACCTGTTTTTGATATACCTTCTGCAGTAGTGTCAATTAAATTAGTACACGTAGATGGTTCTTCAATAGCTTTATCATTGGACGGTTGTATTTCTTTATCAACTTGAGCAGTTCCTTCAGTTTGTGGCTTATCTGATTTTTCATCTTTGTATTCATCTCGAAAGAATAACATCTGGCCTATATCTGGAACAGACTCTTCCTGATTACCATCTATTTCTCCTAAACTCTTTAAAATACAAAATTCATATTGTGGTGTGACTTTCATAGTATCCACAGGAGCCTGTAAAGTTTGAAAAGTTTTTGTTGTGAAATTAAGAAATGAACTTTGATAGTTAGACAGTACATGTGAAAACATAGTGCACCTTGCTGTTGCTAGCAAATCAATCTTTTGAAGCACATAAAGTAATAATTTGTCAAAAACCTTCTTACTTTCTCTTCTAAAAACCTTCTTTTTTTCTAAAATTATCCAAGCCACATCCAATATCAGGATCCAATTGAGCGCTCGTCGATTTTATCCAACTATAAGTAAGTGCAGCGCGATATTCAATACGAGCTTTTTCCATTGCAGACACTGTTGCTTTCATATCTTTAACAGCACGACATCTGAACGTTTCTACTTTATGATAAAGTCGCAATAGTGGTGCTCTTACTGATAAACAAAAGGCTTTCGACTCGGTAAGATGACTTGTCCTTTGGAAAATCCTTTTAGAAATGGGCACTCCGAAACATCTTGAGCATATGTTGCGGAATCTCTATGAAGATGGTACTGCGTCAGTAAGAACAGATGACGTTTTGTCTGATGATTTTCATCCCAATGTCATCGCTCCTTTTCAACATTTATATACAGCTTATAATGAGAAAGACCTTGAAGATTGGACGGACGGTGTGAGCATAGGAAGCCACAAAATCTCAAACCTTCGCTACTTAGACGACACCATCCTGTTTGCGACCAGTGTTGGTTATATGCAACATTTTTTGCAGAAAATGGAGCATGTTAACCTTGGTTGTGGCTTTAAGATAAATAATTCTAAGACCAAAATTATGATTATCGATCGAGCAAATAATAACTCGCCAGAAGTAACACAAAATGCAAGCTGCGAAGTAGTATCATCGTACGTCTATCTAGGAGCTTTAATATCTCATAATCGTGGATTCGTGGATGAGATTAAGAGACGCATGACATTTTATAGGTCTACCATGGAAAAACTGAAAAAAGTTTGGAAATGCCGTGACATAATAAAGGCGACGAAAGCACGGCTGGTGCAGGCGCTTGTGTTCCCCGTGTTCATTCTTGTGGCAGAGACCTGGACCCTATGAGAAAGTGAAAGAAAGAGAATAGACGCTGTAGAGATGTGGTGCTGGAGGAGAGTGCTCGGAGTGTCGTGGACTGAGCATAGAACAAATGAGTTCATACTCCAAAAACTGAAAGAAAAGCAGTGTTTATCTTCCATTGTCCAAGCCCGTGTACTTGTTTTTTTTTTTATGGAAAAGACGGCAAAAGAGCGTACAGGTCATCTGGTGTATAGTAAGTGATCACCGTCGCCCACGGCCCCGAGTAACTAACTCCAGAGGAGCTACAGGAGCGTTGCCGTCCTTTAAGGTGACAGGGCACCGGGGCCCGGCATTACCTAATGCGAAACGCAGTGGCCAAAGCCACTACTTAACGCCGGTCTTAAATGCGGGGGTGGTAGTAATTCGGTCGAGTCTGCCCATGCGTGTTGCCATTGCTGGCAACGTGACTCTACCACACACACACTTTAGTCGCCTCTTACGACACCATCAGTACCAGGGTGATCCTATTCTAAGCCGGAATCACACGGCAAAAATACTTACCTTCTTTGGGCACGTATCTCGCAAAGGAGACGAATCTATCAGGCGTCTGGTGATACAGGGAAAAGTGGAAGGGACACGAGCGCGCGGTAGGTCTCAGGCAGGCAGATCAAGGTGACTACAGACAAATCTTTCCACGAATGTGTGAGGAAGGTGACAGCTTGTGAACCGAGCCACTAGAACTGGTGTCGACCATTCCGTGGCGACCACGACCACTCTGCCTAGAGAGTTACGAGCAAGAAGAAGAAACTGATAAATGCTGCTGGCCAGAGTATGAGATAGCTCTACCAGCTGATATCATATGTTTTCCTACTGCATCACCATCTTTGCCTGCATCTCGTAAAAACTTACCTAACGCATTCTCTTCTTGCGCTAAAATACAAAGCCGCTCTTGATATTGATCTAATACACGCTTTAATTGTAAACAGCTATCAGATATTGATCGAAATAATTCTAATTTAGCGTCAAGTTAGGCATGGGAAGAAGCGATATACTTCTTCTCCTTTGTTGGTAATCTCTTTAAAACAGTTTTTTTCGTCACCCAATATTGATGTTGCATCATTTTTATATCACTACTCAAATAAAATGCTCAAATATAATGATAATGATATATTAAAATATATTGAATGATAAACTCATCGTTGTTGCCGAAAACCGGGATGAAATATGTATAACCAAAGACTATTTGATATTTTAATAAATTGATTAATATATATAACCGTAAATTACGTTAACTTTTAACGTCGTAATTTTAAAGGTTTCCCAAAGCGAGCAAAGGAGAATCTGAAGTACTGTATGATAATACACGGTATACTCTTAAGAGAAAATTATAAATTAACAACTTTTCGAAGAACTATTTTGTTTTGTTGACGTACTTTAGCTCGTTGAAATATTTTTATAATAATTTTAAAATACAAAATTGTCTCTAAAACGAGCGGTGACGAGCTCAGCTTTGCTTCATTTGCAGCTTACTCGAAAATGATGTAGAGGAATAATATTATAAAGTGATAAAACGACAGAAAAATTATTTATTAAGGTGTAAGGCGCTCTGGTAACCTCGTATGTTTATACGTATGTCTACACTAATCTTAGTGGTTTCATTGATTTTCTAAATTGTCTAAAAGTTTATGCTTAAATATGTATATAGAATTTGTTTTGCCGTGATATTGTTGTTAGGAAGCGAATGTAATGTAATAATCATTAAAATTATAATGTAGTCTTTTGATAGGTCGATAGTTGGCAATATATCAAAAATGTATGAAAATTGGCACAACGTTACAATCACTCGGTGAATCAAGTACGGACGCCGCATCACTCGGCTTGAAGGCTAGATAATTTTGAACCAAAGATAACTTCTAAAGTATTTCTTGTAATTATGTAATGTAGTAGTTTTAATCTAAATAAATTGCCAAAAGTATATAAGGTTCTTATAAATATAAATATTATAGTCCTGAGATACCAAATTATAGAAAAAGTTTAGAGGTTTTTTAAAAGACAATGATTTTGTATTCGTATAAGAGAGGGAGGGGGAGACCTCGGTTGACCTTCGAAAACACAGTATCGACGATACTGGAGGAAGGTCACGTAAAAAGCATGAGGACCCCCTGAAGGGTATGTATGAAGAGGTTGATGACAGTGGACGAGGCGAAAGAGGTATGCCGAGACCGTAGCGTTTGGCGCTCCGTTCTCTCTGCCTACACCGCTAGGGATATAGCGTGAAGCTAAGCTAAGCTAAGCATTTTGTATTCGTAAAACAATAAAACTCATGGAAAGATTAATAAATAAATAATAATTAATAATTCATTTATCTACACTATGTAAAGTATACAAAGCCTTAGTTAATATTTAGGTACAAACATTTTGACTTACAATCATGTGGACTAATGCTTGTACGAAGCTCTGATCTTGTCATAGTAGAACTTATGGGACATATGTAGAACTTATTAGTACGCGGTTAAAAGTAAAGCTGTAAAAATTAAGTGTAGTTAAGCGGGTCGGTCAAGGTTCACATCACAATCATATACACAGAGTTACTTTATCATTTATATTATTAGTATAAATTTTGTTTCACAAAAAGCACAAACTTAGTGGTTCGATATTAATGTCCTTAATATGTATGTGACCGCTCATGTCTTTTAAATTATAACTTTATTTCTTAAAAACCAATATATAATTATTTTATATGTGAATATTGTATTTAGTGGATTATCTTAAGAATATTCATATTGTATTGTAGATGTGAGATACGCTCGTCGAAGATATGACTATAATTGCGGCGACATTTAGCTATTGACATTAAGATATTTGTGTCTTTGATTTTCGCGATTGTTATACATTTTAAATGAAACACTTTTAAACGAATTAATCGCATATATTGAATGGTAAACATTTTTGGGAAACCCGACGTTTCGAACAATCCGTTTAAAAGTGTTTCATTTAAAACGCGATTAATCCGTTTAAAAGTGTTTCATTTAAAATGACATTAAGATATTTGTGTTCTGTTTTAATGGTGAGTGTACACTGCGCTTATGTTCAAACTAAATAACTATATTACTTTCGTCGGTATTTACTGTCAATGAATTAGGCAGAAATGTAAAGTTTTTTTTAAATTGCCTTTTTAGTTCTTACTATGATCGTACACACAACCTCCCTTTTTACAGTCACACGCTTGATCCCATCACGCTTGATCTATATACTTGCTGATATACTTACATATATAGTTATTGATATATGTTTAATAATATAGTTTGTGTCGTAGAGTACATCTCGTGCAGCGTTTGGCGCTATGTTCGCTCTGGCTACAACGCTGCAGGTGTAATGTGAAGCTGGTCACTTAAAGAGATTACTTAACTAAATAACACATAAAATTTTAAAATAAATTTTATTATAAATAGTGCAGCATATTAAGCTTTAAATAAACTTTTATCAAAGAAACACGATTAGTAGGAGTTTGAAGATTCATATTTGTGTGGTTATTAAAATTTTGAAGTCAGCCGAAGCGAGTCCAACCTGTAAATAAAATAGAGATTAGAATATACTGAAGGTGGAAATTATTATGTCTGCGGAATAAATATGAAGTAAAACGTCTTTATTACAAATAAGAACAACGGAACGAACTCTTACATATCTTTATTTGCAATCGGGTCGAGTCTAGGTCCATACGTTATTACGATAACTAAGTATGATATCAGCATCCCAATGATCTAAAAACATAAATTATATCTTATATTTTCTTATTTTCTCTATTTTTCTAATCTGTAGAAAATTAATTATTTTAAAGCAAAAAAAAAAAAAATCTTTTTGTAGTAAGTACAAATCAAAATAAACATATCGTTACAAAATGATTTCGTTGGTTGACCTTAAAAAAATCAAGAGGTAATTCTGGAGGAAGATCAGAGGTAAAAAGCATGAAGACCCGAGAAGTATGAAGACGTTAATGACGGTAGACGAGGTGAAAGAGGCATGTCGAGACCGAAGCATTCGACACACCGTTCTCTGTGGCTTCCTCGCCAAGGATACAGCGTAAAATCCTGGTGATGCTTGAGTCATCGTTTTTATTTGATTTCGTAAGGAACTAATAAACACGATAAGGAATGGTCAAAGCATAAGGAAGCATAGAAAAGAGGTAACTCTATTCTCAGTTTACTTTGACCTAAATGTATATGGCTTCGTGCACAGATAGAAATGGCTGGAAAAAAAAGAGCAGAGGCATTTAAAAACAATAGCACAAGGTGACAGAAGCCTGTGCACAGCGACAGGTACACACGCCACAACGAAAAAAAAGCCTCAGAAGAAGAACACTAAAAGGACCAAAAACATCAATTAACTTTGAACTTAAAAAGAAGTTTTTACCTTCACTAAAAGAGACCTGTCAAGTGTGCACATATTGAGCGGTGAGTATGTTGCTTGTAGTAACACCAGTACATGCTGGAATAAATCTAATTCATTGCTCATAGCTAACGGGGGCACGTGCTGACATTTAAGACATTTCACCAATAGTTCTGTTCGCTGCATCTGCATAAGTAGTTGTTTTGTAGACATTTATATATTGCCAGAAATGCTGCCGGAATTTTTGAGGGTGAGCATGAATCTTCGGTATACTTATACTCTTCCAGGTTCACATATTCACATGAGATTGACATTTAGTTGCAGTTGCAATATCGTTATATTTTTAGATTGAAAACTATTGTAAAATTTATTATTATTTATTTTCATATAACAGAAAATCATAACTTTCAAGAATAAATGTAAAAAATAATAGAATATTGTCGCACTAAATGTAATTGATACCTCATATGCATTGTAATAGATATGAAACATATACGTTGTTATTACTATAATCAATACTTCATGTTCTAACTAATGTTTTATTACAGGTAAACCAATAATTATTTGATAGCGAACGCAAGAAAATCTTTACGGTTTTCAATTTAATGTTTTAAGTACAGTTTTCGATATTATGTATTTTGTATGTAGGTATATATCGCAATTCAACATACGGGATTGCGCTATGTGACGATTCCCACTAAATTGCAATACACACAAGCCGCTTAAAACGAACTCTATTTATAAAATTGATAACTACGTACGTATTTGACGTCTAAAATCTAAGCCAGACGGTCTATTTAATAGGGTAAACAGAGGCCTATCCGTAATTAGATATATCTCAGCTTCCCGCTGTATCCCGCACGAGGCAGGATAGACAGATGGAACCCGGGAACCTAGTGTTAAGACACTCCGTTCCACTTCCGTTCCCCGCTTTCCGCCGAATTTGAGGCATTTCGTGTTGAGTGGCGGAACTCAACGCCCCGTTTTGCCTTATTACCACAACATTCATTTCTTATGAAACATTAAATATTTAAATTGAAAATATATAATAATTAATTTCCTCGACCGGGGATCAAACCCAGAACCTGTCGGTCACAGTCACACGCTTGTGCCGCTGCGCCACAACAGGCCTATATATTATAGTATAATATCATTAAAACATATGTACGTACAACATACCTCTGCATGTGTTTGATGGAAAGTGTCCACCATTAGAAACAGACCTAACACGTAACTTAAACCGCGACAAATTAGAAAAATTGCTTCTAAGCTCAAATTATCTGCAAAATATAACAAAATATACAAATAAATAAAAGAAATTCTTGAAAAAATATTAACACGAAAATAGAATTTTTTAAAAGTTACTTTCATATGATAACCAAAGAAAGATGTGGTAGTTAATTAGTTCTAACTGCATGATATGGTGCAGGAGAGCCATTATCAACAAGATTCCATTAACATCAGTTGTGTCTTTGATAATATAACAGATTATCGAGTAGCTTTTCGATAACCGACGTATAGTATACTCAACAGACACATTTATATCTGGAAACAGAAATAAACTTAATCTTTATTACAGTAGCAGAACAACTTTCTAACTAGTTGCTTATAGGATTCTTTTAATCAAGTAGTGCATTAAATTTCACAATAATTTATAAACCTAGACTACAAATATTCTTACTCGGTAAATAAATCGTGTATTTTTTTAGGTTTTATGTTTTATCTAGCTGAGTAGCCAGAAAGAAAGAACTACCAAGGGATAATCTCTACATATCTCTTTGGGCTTGTCTACAGTCATCTGAGTTATGCAGACTCAACTCTTTATAAAGAGGTTTTATACACGCTATCGGAGGGCTTTGTTATGTGACTTTTCTCCACTATAATCGATACTATATTTTCGAAGGTCACCTGAGATCTACTCCAGGCTCTCTTATCATTCACACTTCCTTCACAAATCTTTTTTACTTTTCCTTTCACTCACCCATTCTCCCAATATACCCACACCACCTGACTTCGCATATTCTGCGAAAAAATCACGTATACCTATTCTTTCTCTTTTTTTAAATACTTACATTTCACTGTCGTAAAGTACGAGCTCTACATTCTATATGACTAAATGTGAAAATATTCTGAGTTTTCACCGTCTCACGAATAAACTAAAATTCTGTTAACTCACATCTTAATTTACTTGTTCTAATTTACTTCCATTTACAGTATCTTGCATTCTAGTCTTTATTTATTTTATCACTATCGGTGGCCAATGTTTGCAACTCGTATTAAGATGATGCAATGCAGAATGTTATCTGTACGTAGATAATTTACTTTCAGGCTACATACGGTCACTATCGTGTCACTTTGTTCCTGGTTAAATTATAGTACCTGGATGACCGAGCTTTGCTCGGTATTTTTTTTTGTTTTTTTATAAATTGTGTTTTTTGGAAATTATATTTAAGTACGAATTACATACTAATAAAATGGTGAAATATAAATAATATTTTTCGATCTTAATTACAGAATAATAAAAAAAATATGAACTGGTTATTTAAAGAAAAAAATCGTGAGTGCAATTAGTTTGATATTATATTAGAAACAAATACTTAATTTTTTACAGTTTATCAATCAATTACGTAAGTGTATGTATATTTATGTCATCACAGTTTTAATTTTGAAATCGGATTTTATTCTAGTACTTCTTTCCATACTATATTGCGGGTGTGTCGAGGATTTTCATTTGAAAGATTGACTTTTAACGTAGTTGGTCGCTTAACTCTCGAAAATGCCACATATAACATGCCATGCATGAAGACTGGACTTGACTTTAAGTCAACCCCAACACATTCGAAAGTTTGCCCTTGGGATTTGTGAACAGTCATGGCAAATGCAGATCTAACGGGAAATTGGTGACGCTGCATGGTGCATCCCAGTTGTCCTTTTGATGAGTCTAAAGTTATCCTTGGTATATGTACTTCTTTGCCGGATTGTTCACCAGTAACAATTTTTGCCTTTATTATGTGATTGCACAGACTTGTGACCATGAGTCTCACACCATTGCATAGTCCTTCTGACACGTCTAAATTACGCAACAACATTGTTAACGCATTTTTTTTTCAATTTTAGTTCGTGTGGTGGCAAGTCTGAAATGTTGATACTATTGAGAAATTCTGTTGTAAATTTAACTGCTCCTTCAGGTTGATCTTTCATTGAGTAAATAAGCAGATTATTTACTAAAATTAGGCAACGGCGAACTGACTTTAAATGCTATGGAAGAAATTGAATTGCCACAGAATATCATTTCAAGCAACAATCTTATTGATGAAGTATTTGGTAACTGCTTAGCCAATGAAAATTATGAGGAGACGAAAGATAGAGCAATACTTGCGCCTCTTAACAAAGATGTTGAAAAAATTAATGATGATATAGTTGCTAAACTTCCCGGAGAATATAAAACTTACTATAGCCATGACTCAATGAAAGATCAACCTGAAGGAGCAGTTAAATTTACAACAGAATTTCTCAATAGTATCAACATTTCAGACTTGCCACCACACGAACTAAAATTGAAAAAGGCATTGAAAAAGGCGTGATATTGCACAGCTGCAGTAACGGCACATTTATAAGTCGGCAAACAATTATTAAGTTCTAAAGCCCTACGTCGTCTTCCGTCTCGACGTCTTTGTTCTTCTAATCGGTGCTTTCGTTGTTCGTCATTTTCAGTAGCTACACGATGTGCCGCACGCTGCCGCAAATCTCGCAGACGACGCTCTCGTTGTTCGTCATTTTCAGAAGCTACACGTTGTGCCGCACGCTGCCGCAAAGTTTGTAGACGTCGCTCTTGTTGTTCATGATTTTCATTTGCTACACGTTGGGCCGCACGCTCTCGTGAAACATCTAAATCATAAGACCTTTCTGCTCGTGCAATGTCAGTCAAATTTTGCAAGCATCTTACTTTAGCAGCACGTGTGGGACGAGCAGAAACCTGATTATTTTGATTAAATGAGTCTTCACTGTGAGAAGTTTGAGAATCCTGATCAGTTTGATGACGATGCTCTTCTAGGTGTTCTTGAGACGAGTTACGGCTTCGTGAAGTTAGATTGTTTATAAGCGTTTTTTTCCAAGATCGTTTAGGCATTTTTAAGTGAACACGTGCATTAAGAAGACACAAAACAATATAAACAATTAGTCTAACCTCAAAGCAAACAATCATTGACTTCGTTACTTAACAACGCCATCTGCTGGAACTTTAATTATTCGCCAAAAATAGTATTATTATTCGCCAATGATTATTCGCCAAAAAATAGTATTATTATTCGCCAATGATTATTCGCCAAAAAATAGTATTATTATTCGCCAATAGATGTCAGGAAGAGTCATAATAAATTGGGACTACTCAAACGCCTCCTATTTGTTAAAAAAGTAAGTTTAAGTCGATAAAACACGAATATGACATTTTCTAAAAATGATTCCTAGCTAGATCGATTTATCGCCCCCGAAACCCCCTATATACTAAATTTCATGAAAATCGTTGGAGCCGATTCCGAGATTCCAATTATATATATACAAGAATTGCTCGTTTAAAGATATAAGATTTTAATTGAATTAATTTATGATTTTGTGCATACATTATAATTGTTTTATTTGTACTTACCTGTATTGGTTAGATTTACTGGCCAATATTTATAATTACTTAAATTCTCAAAATTTGCTGCATCGTCTTTAGAATACACGAACGCAAGTCTTGGATTAAGCGTCTGGTTATTCACATATTTACTTTGTCCTATATAGAAAAAGTTTCACGCCGTTTAAAGTTATGCCAACAATCATGATAATGATAATAACGAAAGCAATATATTTATTTAAAATGTAAACAGTTAGAGAAACATTACCTTCACCACTTCGCTCAGTAGACAATTGGTGCAAAGTGTCATTTATAATGTTTAAAGTTGTTAAGACTCTTGTAGAAAACAAGATTATTTGCAGTAGGCACAATTCCACTAAGACACGCACTGTTGACATAGAAATCTCGTAAACTGAAATATTATTATAATTTCTTTTGATCGTAGACACAACCAAAATCATTTATTATTCTACGATCATAATTATAATAATTATAATAAACTACTGACATAATCATTTTGAGAAAACTATCAGACCGACAAACTTGAGATCAAATATATGTATATCATATGACTATAATTTTTTTTCTATATACTTTAAATTCATTTGCATTATTATACGAGTAGAATTTTTTGCAAAGTATAACTCCCAGTACACAAATAACTACGAACAGGAGAAACCAATTATTCTCCTGGTCAGATGGTTAAATGGGAATACCAAATTAGTTTAAGTGGTGCCCAGCGTTGAGATCAGATATAGGAATAATAATACATACGACAATCAGCTTATAAATGAAACGAGGCCATGTAGCTTCAAAGGTATAACGTAGATTAAACTTCAGAAATACAGTGTTAACGAAGCGAAATCAGTGAAAAAAAAATGGATATTTGAAGGACTGTGTAACGAACGACTGTTGAGTTTCTTTTCTTTCCAGAACTGCATTCAAATTGCTTGTAATAGTCTATATCAATAAAGGATGATAATAGTAGGGGAAGTAAACGACTTGTACCGAATGGTAACGTTTTAAACCTTCAAAAAGCGTAAAGGTAGAGACAAAATCACAGTCCTTTCTTCCAAGTGAGTACACTATTTAGAAAAGAGTATTAGAAATATTGAGTTATTATTTTATAAATTATTGCGTTATTACTGTTTCATTAACTCTTGTTTTTCCGGACAAAACCACCATTTATTTTAAATATGAAAATAGCTTTATATTCTTATATATCCTAAACTATTAGTTAAAATGAATAAATAATAAGATGAAGACACGTAATAAATTGCCAAGCAGTATATGGAGGTATAGTTACAAGATCAATCTCACAAAATTATAATATTTGCAATATATAACGTAAATAACGGGTAAGAAGAGGTTCCAGAAGTCCAGTTTAGAAGTGGTACAATTCTATTCTGGCGAGATGCAACAACACATATGTACCTATGAGTTGTTTATTGTAGTCTGACTGAGGGGTATGCAAATAGTCGCCATTCATATTTTTTTTTAAAGTCACTTTTCTAATGGTACTTAGACTCCTTAAACAAATTTAACGGTACCTTAATGATATAAATTCGTTCAGTATTTCTAGAGATAACAGGTAATAAAAAAAATTATATACATACAAGACACATATCCCTTGGGAAAACATATCGCTTGCTTGGCAGTCGGGAAAAACGAGTAAGTTAAAATGGCCTGATCGATTCTTCAATAAAATATGCTGATTTGTAATGTCATTTGACACAATTGACTTCAAAATGAAGGCAAAGTAACTGTAAAGCTGAAATAACGCAGAAAATCCACAAATTGTCGCAAATAATGGCGCTTAAACTAATTAGGCTTAAATCACTTGATATGCACTTGCAATCATTTAGTTCTTTTAAGTTATATTGAATAACGTACAAAGGTTTGATTTTTTTAAATAACAATCCATCACGCGCATGGCGATAATCCCCAACATATATATCCATACAAAATAATGTATCGTCTCGTTTTCTGTTACACTCAATTGGTTAGTACGAATATTTTCATGGATCTGGAAAAGATTTTTTTTATTAAGCGATATATTTTTAGATTTTTTCATAATGGATTATACTATACTTCTTACTATAGTTTTTCTCTTATTGTTTATTATACTTCAATGAAATCATGTCATCATAATATATGACTAATTATCTTTTTTGCAATTGGTTAATTTGAAATTATTACCTTGTCTAACTTTTTTAGATTTCGAACAATATGCGCAATTCTTTTCGCTGAAGTACAAACTCCAATCATTACAACTATCACAGATAAATAATTGATGAAGACACGGATCATATCTAACATCATCATGTTTTTTCTACCGTCATCATTTGTATTTATAATTTTAACCATTAGGTAATGCGCTATATATAAACCTGAAATATTGACTGTGTTGTTTACATTTTCTCAGAGATTACTATGACAAATGACTTATTGTAAAGACAAAGAATTTAATAGAAAGGGTTAAAGATCCAAGTTAGTGAAATGATATAAGAGAGAACAGCAGTAGACGATTACATATTTTACATGATTATTAATACTTTAAGTTAACTGAATGGCTTTATAATGTTTTGCATACAACTTATCAGCATAAATTTTAAATACATTTAACGTAATTTGTCTTCCGTTCCTCTTCCGATTAATATTATGGTATGATAATATTTAAAATAAGGCTATACTTAAATTAATAACGTTAAAAGGTACTTACTTATCGATGTTACTGATATTAAACCTAAAACAAAAATCAGTTTCGACACCCCATCTTTGGCTCGGTGCATGTAAGGAGCGACACCCGCTAAACGTGAAATGCGGATGACGAGGCCAAGTAAGCCTCTCTCCATGTTAAGTATATCTTTAATTATATATAATATTATGAAATTATTATTTTTTATCAATCTTTAGTTGCATTTCAAAAAATGCAGGTAGTATTATAAACAAAAACAAAATAAGCAAATCTATAAGTCCTATCACTTTTTCCGGGAAGTAACAATATAAGCAAGGAACTCAATATTCAGTAAAGAACTCAACCCAATGCTTTGAGTTATTTAAAGAACTGTTCATATTTTTATGTTCAGCTTTACGTTGTATCTCTGACAGGGATGGTAAGGAAAGTAAACCCTGGAAACTAGTGATAAGACACTCAGTTTCGTTTCTTACCTTCCGCCGAATTGATGCGTTGAATGTCAAATAACTCAATTCAACGCTGCGCGTTGCCTTGTTAACTAAGCGAAAAAGTGTACATATTAAATATTTCATTTGAAAATATTAAATATTTCATTTGAAAATATTAAATATTTCATTTGAAAATATTAAATATTTCATTTAAAAATATTAAACATTTCATTTCAATGATACCAGGATCTGTTGCTTTATACACGCATACGCTTGTGTGGAAGAACATTTAACATAAACATTTTTTATGTAAACGTTGATAGAAACCATTGCAGTTGAAGTCAGTAACTGTCCCATTTCATTACCCTGATATATAAATCCGACAGAACACTGAGAATATATAAAAAAATATTATTAACCTTGTTTCCAAATTCAAATCTGGTGTGACTGAATTAACGTTACCAATTCAAGCAATATAATACACCATCAAACCTAATGATCCTGATATGTATCAAATAATGAGCTACCGGGTGTATATTTTATGATAGATTTTCATGAATATTATTATTTACTCTTTATTATTTACTGACAATATCATTACTGTCAATATTATTATTTTTTTTATGGAAGAGACGGCAAACGAGCGTACGGGTTACCTGATAGTAAGTGATCACCGTCGCCCACGGCCTCGTGTAACTCCAGAAAAGCTACAGGAGCGTTGCCGTCTTTTAGGGTGGATAGGCACCGGGACCCGGCATTACCTAATACGAAACGCAGTGGCCAAAGCCACTACTTAACGCCGGTCTTAACTGCCGGGGGTGGTAACAATCCGGTCGAGTCTGCTCATGCATGTTGCCATTACTAGCAACGTGACTCTACCACACGCTTTTTAGTCGCCTCTTACGACACCATCAGTACCAGGGTGATCCTATTCTAAGCCGGGATCACACGGCAAATTTTAATGTGATGTTGTCAAATCTATGACGTCATGGTACGGGTAAACTGGTATTTTTTCTAGTCATCCATATAATTAAAATGTATTATTCAAGAAGTATAAGGTTATAAAAATATGAATTATATTTTGTCTAATTTTATATAGAAAATAACCTACAAAAATTAAGTGGTGATAGGTTATATTGTAACAACTTTTACCTTTCATATAAAATACGTCATTCATTCTTGGGCGGACGTATTTTAAATATTTTTAATTAAAGCCGTGTAGATGTTGTTTTTCATTTCCTCGAGGGAGAATCGAACCCACAACCCGTCACGTTTAAATACGCACTTTGTGGCTCTGCGAACAGTCAGTTCACACTAAATTTGAGAAATATACACTAATATAATAATAAACTGATCAGTCTCGATTTAAATGAATTATATTAAAATAGTTTGAAACAATTAAGGAGATAAACGCATGCAATTTTTAAAGGATAATATTTTTATAGAAAATGTAGAATTATTTGTCTCATAAGGTAAAGCCAGTGCATGCAAAGTAAGCGTTCAATAAGCTCATTTTTATTTTTTCTTAAAAAACCAAAACTCTTAGACAAACCAAAAAAAGTCGGTGTGCCATATAACCCCATCGTTTAAAGTTCTCTTTCCCAATAATTACAGAGATTGCAAAAGATAAATGCAACTTTAATTACATGAACTATTCAGTGTGCATTTGACCTGAAATTTCGCCTACACGCTTGGTTTTTGGTAACAATGTACAACGCCATTTTCAATTTGATTCACAGACCGTAGCGTAATGTTGATGTATTATTTTCAAATTAAAAATTATTACAAAATGAATATCAAAAAAAAGATAAAAAGAGCGCAATAATGTAATAATATTATTTTAATTATTTCTCTTCGATATTGGTTTGATCATATATTCGAATGTTCAAAATCAAAATCAAAATCAATATTATTCATCAATATTTCCTTTAGCAAAAAGGCTTCAAAAGCCATCGCTAATAAATAGTAATGTATATATTCCATTTACAGCAATCTATACGCTTAGTCAATACAACAATGAATGAAATTAGTCTGTTAATATGCCCTCTATCACATCTGAAAATAGAACTGTGGACAGAGGAGACATTCTGCACAGGTCTCCATCAGAACACCGTTTGTGATTAATGTAGCGTACAGGGTTATATTGGACAATCTGGTTTGATAAATAAGATTACATATTTATAATATATAAAATAAGTTAAAACGGAATCATAAATATATGAAGTATGAATGTGTATTAGATGTTAATCTTAGAATATGATTTATAGTTACGAAAGTAACATTGCGTGTCTATATAATTTATGAGGCTTGCATTATTAGTCAGACGCCGCAGTGGCGCAGTATGTATAGTATGAGTAATAAAAAGTATCTACCTTTATATAATAACTTAAACTTTACTTTTTTTCTTGCTATATTTTCGTACATACAAGTATAGGAAAAGATAGAAAACACACAGTACTCCAGACTCCCGTTATGGGTTATAGTGAAAAAATGTATTTTTATTACCAATAAGAGAGTACAAAAATGTCAATGTAGTCGAGTGATCGATCGATAGATCAGAACGCATGGCTTAATAAGCTACGTGCGCTTGGACAGTATCCTAAGGCGGCGGTTTATGTCCCAGTAGCTTTAAACTTCGATATGGTTTAAATATTTTATACGTAATGTATAAAATAAATTAAAAAAAACGGAACAATTATTCAAGGATTTCTGCTTTATAATATTAGTATAGACCTTACCAAACTTTCCTTAACATTAAGTACTTGTTTTATTTTAAGCGGTCCTTAAATAAAATCATTGTATCAATAAGAAATAATGAATATAGAGATATAGAAATGTGTGAGTGTACGTATAAGACGTGTCTGTTAACTTAGCATTAAGACGGTGTGTCTCGTGTGACGGACCGTAATTTTCGTCAACTTTTCGAGACATTGAATTTTAAGTGAAGGAATACAACACCGCGCTTTGTCTCGATACCAGAGTTCATTTATATTTTATTTAATACACTGAATCTGCCTCGGCTTAATGGCACTACCTGTGAAATTTGAAGCAAATGGTTCGATCCCATCCGGGAGTATGTTTATTCTTAATTTATTTTCATTTGAAAATTTAAAAAAGAAACGTGGAGTATCTACTTTTACCAATATATTCAAGATTCTCAATCCTTAGGCAATATAAAATACGAAAAATTAAGTACGATTCAACTAAGACATAAAATCATAAATAAAGGTTTTAATAATTTATAACAGAAAAGTTCTAATTTCCGCCAAAGTTACTCCCCGGAAGTGAAAGCCTTGTTATAAGCGAAGGTCCTTTCAACGAAAAAGAAATAAGTTTGACTACTCCCAGTATATTTTGTCAAACTACCTACATAACTTATATTTGACCCTTTTAAAACTTTTTACTTATATTTTACCGAATAAATGAGCTTTGACTTTTTAGTGGTGTAGTAGATCAGTGCTTGATCCTAAGATCAATAGTTTATGGTTCAATTCCGCAGAGAAATTAATTATATAAATAATATAAATAATAAGTATTTTTTTAATTTAGTTGGAATGAAAATATATCTAGAAAATAAATATATAATATAAATGCATCTAAAATACTAAGTATCCCGAATAGTAGTATATATCCCGAATAGTAGACAAGAAATATTATAGTGAACTGAAACAGAAACAAACAGAAACAAATGTCAAAACTTCGACAATCTCCTGGACTAAGCCAATAAACTAATTGACAAACTACGTTAAAAGCTGTACAAAGAATGACTGAATCAAGTCTCAATAATTATACAAATGATATATATTTCGTGGTGGACCAAAAGTTTGTTTAGGTTTGCAGCATGCGTTAGCGTCAGAAGCATGTCAAGATTTATTATGAAAAAAAAAAAAAACAAATAATTTCAAAACATAATTTGTACGTCAAACAATTTACCACGGATACAAAATCAATCTCAAATTAAAATATTCTTTTTTTCAAATTGTCTTTTGTTTTCATCTTGAAATGAACATGAAGCTGCCACCGGCTCGGAAGGATTTTTGTAATCGTTTAACTAAATCATTGACATTGAATTGCCTCATATTCAATAAACATCAGTTCCGTACATTTTCATGTTGTTAATAATATTGAACAGTATAATTAGCTTTTCTTATTACTATTTTTTTTAAATGTATGCAGCTGCAAGCTTAGAATATATTGCAGAATTTTATAACAAACGCATAATTGCGTATATGTGGACAGCCACATCAACAATCAATCTAAAATATTTACAAACTTTTTGGAGGTGAAAATTTGGTGTCACAAGCTTATCTTTATTTCTTGCTTCTATTTTATATCTGTCGTCATTTTGACTTTAATTCAAAATGTTGTCGGACCAACAGAATATTACATTGAATGGAAGCTACTACCTCAGATCTGAGAAAAACTCTACAATTAGCGGCACATTTTTTCCAAATCAAATATGTAAAGGTTCACACTACTTAGTGACAATGATATATTTGAAAATCATTGATTTTGGTCAAATCATTAATTTTTAATAATGTATTGAAATGAGAACTTATAAACTTTTGGTGCCAAATCTTCTATAAAAGTAATACTAAATAAAGAGAGGGAAGGATTTTTTATTTAAAAGCAATCATTATTTAATATAAATTATTTCTTTAATTATATTTAAAATACACTGGAAACTAAGCTACAACAGCTTCAGGGGCCTTTGGCAAATGATTGCCCTCAGCCTTATAGCCATCGAGGCCAGCGCTGTACTTCGTCACGTAGGTCTTTCCATCATCACCGATGTAAGAGACTTCTCCTTCAAAGATCATCACATAGCCAGATCCATCTGCTAAGGGCACGAGACGACCTCGCTCTGTGACTACTGTGCCTTCAGCTGTCACATAGCGGAGAGCAAATTGTCCGAATTCGTCATGGACCTCCTCGTGCTCTAGAGCTGGGAGCGCTCGTCGGGCTGCGACTTCAGGGTCTACCATTGGAGCAGCAGCGGCTACAGCCAGTAAGCCAACGAAAGCCACAAACTGTAACAAAGTCAATTTAAGATTGTTCAATTTGTTTATAAGTGACCATACATAAATTAAATAACCTTAATTCTGAAGAAATAAAAAAATACTTCACTACTAAAAATTTATAAAATATGTTTCTTACCATTTTCATGATGACTGTTAATTTTCTTATAATATTGTCAGTACTGTGCAGTTGTACAAATGTAACTGTGCTTAATGCTTTGTAGAACCTAATTTATATACTAAAAGTTTATGTAATAGCAGCCATTAATGAGCTAATTTACTTAATCGTAATTATTAGTATAATCGTCTTTAAAATGTGTTTTTTAGAAATTCGTTAGAGTATCTACTATTTTTAAACATTGATAGAAATAAAAACATAGAAACTTTAGAATAATAAACGAGGCCGATGCAGTTGTGGTTGATTGATATCCCACTTACTAATGTAATTGAGTATTTCATATTTTATTTTCTTGTTCTAGTACGTAGGAAAATACGGCATTGAGTTTCACCACTCAAAATTCTATGTCTCAAGAATTTGACAAATAGTACTGAAAGAATTTGTCCCAGTAGGAACAGAATGTCTTAATACTAAGTTCCCTGGTTCCTTTTGTCTACCTTTAATTAAGAGAAATACTGCGTGAAACTAAGAGGCAGACGTGTTACAGGGGTAAATGCATGCGACTGTAAGCGTCACAGGTTGTGGGTTCTATTACGACTCAAGGAAATGAAATATTAAAAAAGTACTATTAATTGTTATTTAGTTTATTAAATATTTTCATTTCTTACTTTACTTAGCTTCACGCTGTATCCCGCACGAGGCAGGGTAGGCAGAGGGAACCCGGGAACCTAGTGTTAAGACACTCCGTTCCACTTGCATTCCCCACTTTCCGCCGAATTTGAGGCATTGCGTGTTGAGTGGCGGAAATCAACGCCGCGCTTTGCCTTATTACCAGAGCGAATAAACGAAACATTAAATATTTAAATTGAAAATATTAAATATTTCATTTTTCGACTGGGGATCGAACCCAGAACCTGTCGGTTACAGTCACACGCTGTCCACTGTGCCAGTGTACTACAATGACACCTGGTCAGGCGTTGTTTTCCATTATATTTAAAGCGTCACCTATTATAAAGATATAATAGTATTAAATTTGTAAGAAAATTGCTAATATTATATTCTACATCAGGAAAACAATAATAACAAAACCTGCTTACAATATATACGAGCTCGAGCATCAATAGGAATTAATTATCGTATATGAGTGTAAAAACAAACAAGGTTATTTTACCAAGTATTGACTTAAAAAATAAATGGTTTATATTTATAACGAAAAAATATTGGAAAACAGTTTCTGTTTATTCATAAATATCAAAGCAGCGATCCTTCCAGACGCGAAGTGAACGCCGAACATATTAATTTATCTCTCATATATCACGTGTGAAAAGAAAGTCAGTGGCAATCGATCAATGGCCTTGTCGAGATACTTATATAAGCATATTTGTTTAGTATAGATGACAAATTTGAAGTAACATATTTAAAATGAAATTGGCATATAGAACGCAATTTACAGTGCCTAATTGTAATCTAATAAATTAGTTTCATTTCGTCACTTTCGCATACAGACTAACTGTGGCGTTGATGTCCACCACCTAAAACGACATATCTACATATTCGGATGAAAGTGAAAAACAGATTCTTGTAACATTATTTCATTCCAATCTTGACACTCTTAGTGTAAGCACGCTTGTATTGCTTCGTTATTTTGTACAGAGTTATTCAAACTTTACACAATAGAAATGTATATATGTGCGAGTTGTCAATCAGAACATAGTGATGGTGCTGTGTGCAGCGTTTGCAAGAAGCATTATGATTTTCAATGCTCTGGAATCACTGAGGCTGGTTATCGGAAACTGGGGGACCGTAAAAGTACATGGCGCTGTCCAAAGTGTAAGGCTGGGCTATCTTCAGCACCTAGTCCCCCACATCCCCGTACGCTGGACCGAATGCAGGAGCAGATGAATCAAATTATTCTTCAATTAGCACCGTTGGCGTCGTTGGTTAAAGATGTAAAAGATATAAAGACTGAAGTCAGCGATTTAAAAACTTCACTTGGAATGGCACATCAACTTATAGCAGATTTCTCGGGTACTGTTAAAAACCTAGAAACTAGGTTAAGTAAAGTTGAGAAAGTAGCCTGTGAGGTATCCTGTCTTCGCGAAGAAATTGCCAGGCTTAGCAATGAGCTTCAGGATCGTGATCAATGGACCAGAGCAAACAACGTGGAGATTCGGGGAATACCAGAGAAGAAAGGTGAAAACCTTTATGAAATCGTCTACCGGATTGGACAACTGTACAATGTTTCGATTACCAAAGAAGAAATAAATTACATAGCGCGTGTTCCAACTCGTGTTGCAAAGACAGAGAAACCGATTATAGTCGCGTTTAATAATCGCTATCGCAAAGAGGAGTTTATTGCATCCGCCCGCAAAATTAAGAAAAACAATCTGTCCGACTTGGGTTTTAAACAAAAAGAAGGGAATTTCTACTTAAACGACCATCTGACACAAAAGAATAAGACTCTTCTAAACAAAGCTAAGTCACAAGCAAGGGAAAAGAATTTTCAATATGTTTGGGTGAAACACTGTAAAATAATGGCTCGTAAATCTGATACTTCACCGGTATTTTTTATAAAAGAAGAAAAAGATTTACAGAAATTTACCTAAATAAGTTTGATGAAAACATTTTGATATTTTTAGTTTTACATTTAATCATTTTAAAATTTATAAAAGAAAATTACGTTATATATTTAATGTGTTATAAAAGTTTGAGAACCGCATTCAACCTCGAAGTCTTATGTTCACGTGTTGGGTGCAACAGCTTGCACACGCAATTTGAACAAGTAAGTGCGCATTCATTTATGTATTTATCATACCACAATGTGTGTGTCAGCTCTGTAATAGTGTACATTATCACATGCAACTTATGCTGTCCCCGACCATTATTGCTTAAAGTGCTCATTGATCATTTGTGCTGTTTTGAATACACATTTATTTACAAACTACCTGATTTGTACATACATATCTTATAGTAATTATATTAATAATTATATATATCTTATAGTAATTCTACCTATCGACTCACAATATATGTCATTATTACAGTTTAATAATTTATTCATACAATTAATTCTAATACATGTAAACATTATATTATCACGATTATTATATTATTGCATCCCCCCGCGCGGAGTGGTTATAGTTTTGTATATTATTACCAATTATACAAGTTATTCTCATTTTAGTTTTCAACACGTAATTACTGCTTTTTTCGTGACCTCGGTAACAATGGTATATATATATTTTAATCACTTTTTTAAATCGATTAACATTAGTTTTTATTATTTAATTATCAAACATGGCTAGTAATCTCAATATTTACTATCAGAATACTCGAGGCTTACGTACTAAGAAAATGACGTTTAAAAGAAGTATTCTACTTAATTATTACGATGTCGTGTTGCTCACAGAAACTTGGTTACTTGACGGAATTAGAGACTTAAAACTTTTTGATGACAGATATGTCGTATTTCGGCGGGACAGAAATTATTCTACTGCAAAAGAGGTTTATGGTGCTGGCGTACTGAAAGCTGTACGTCGCAATATTGCTGCATCACACCGCCCCGAGAGGTCTTCATCTGCTGAAGATATCTGGGTAACTGTTATCTATAGGGACCTAGGCGGCAAAATCGTGAATATGCACTTCTGTTCTCTTTATTTATGTGACGAAAATTTACGATTTGCTTTTAATTCACAATTGACCAACTTTACTGACAAAGTATCTGTGATAATGGACAGCCATCCGAGTGATGCTTTCGTAATAATGGGTGATTTTAATATGAACAACATTCAGTGGTGTGTCGATCAAGCTGATGATGGTTATCAACCCACGGGCATACAAGGAGATGCACAAGTGTATTTCTTCGACACATGTACTGAGTGTAATCTTAGACAGTTCAACTATTGTTACAATATTAATAATAGGCTCTTGGATTGGGTACTATCTAATGTCGATTTAGCAGTGTTAGCGTGTATTTATCCTTTAGTACCTGAGGACGCTCATCACAAATCATTGGAAATTTTGTTAACTTCAAATAACATAAAACACCTAAAAACCAAGCCAAGAACAAAATATTCTTGGCATTCGGGTGATTTTGAGTCTATCAACTCTGCGCTGCTTCAAATCGATTGGCATAACATTTTAATTAGTCCTCCACTTGACGATGCTACTGAAATATTTTACAAAATTTTACGTGATCTGATTGAAAGGTTAATACCACATAAATATTTTGTCCCAAATTTGTTTCCCCCATGGTACACAGCACCATTATAAAAGCTTTTACGAGAAAAATACAACTTTCTGAAAAAGTATCATATTTACAAGAATGTCAGTGACTATGAAACGTTTGCATTACTTCGTAAAAGGGCAAAGGTGCTAGAAAAAGACTGTTTTGAGATGTACATTGGAACGATAGAAAGCTCGATTGCTGAGAATCCTAAAAATTTTTGGAGATTTGCGAAGTCAAATAAAGGTGGCACCAATTTGCTTCCGTCTACCCTCACATATGAAGGGCAATCATTTGACTCCGGTGAGGTTATATGTAACCTATTTGCCAAATATTTCCAATCAAATTTTTTAGATCCTTCAACCTTAGATAACTCACCTCAAAGTTTCTTCGATGATAATGATCCACCTGGCTGTCTAAGCAATATCAAGATAGACCCCAGGTCTATACTAAAGTTGCTAAAGTCAGTTGATCTAACCAAAGGTGCAGGACCGGACAACATACCGCCTATATTTATTTCAAATTGTGCAGATTCCCTAGTAACACCATTAACTTTACTCTTTGAAAGATCCATGCGAGAAGGTATCGTTCCAACAGTATGGAAATCAGCCTTTATAACACCGGTACACAAAAGTGGATCCAAGAATGATATAAAAAATTATAGACCTATATCCAAACTATGTATTTTTGCTAAAATTTTTGAACGGACAGTATACTCACAATTATATTCATTCTTAAATACTACTTTTATTACACAGCAACATGGTTTCCTAAAGAACAGATCAACTACCTCTAACCTCGTATGTTTCACAGAATACACGTCACGTAACATGGAGTCAGGAGGTCAGGTAGATGCTATATTTACTGATTTCAGCAAAGCATTTGATCGCATCGATCATACAATATTATTACAAAAGCTTTTTAATGCTGGAATTCACGGTAACCTCTTCAGATGGCTTACATCATATGTTAAAAACAGAACACAAAAAGTTGTTGTGAATGGTTATGCCTCTACATGGAACAGGATATCTTCTGGTGTTCCCCAAGGCAGCCTGCTCGGTCCGTTAATGTTTAACGTTTTCATCAATGACATTGGTTCATGCTTTCATTTTTCTGAATATCTCTTATATGCTGATGATATGAAAGTCTTCAAAAACGTCACGACAGCGAATGATTGTCAACTGATACAGAAAGACCTTGAAAGACTAGAGACTTACTGTCGTAAAAATAAACTGGACTTGAATGTGGCAAAATGTTCTGTAATGACTTTTACTCACAAAATAAATCCTATAACTTTTTCTTATAAGATGAAAGGATCTAAATTAAAAGATGTCGAAAAAATTCGTGATTTAGGTGTATTTCACGATAAAAAATTATCGTATGCAGCACATATTAATAATATTGTTACGACTGCCTACCGCTCTCTAGGATTTATCAAACGCTTATGTGCGCAGTTTAAAGGCGTAAAATCTATCAAGATATTATATTGCGCGTATGTACGTAGTACCTTAGAGTACTGTTCTCAAGTATGGAATCCTACCTACAAGATCTATGTGAAAAGGCTGGAATCTATACAAACAAAATTCATGCGATACATTCAGTACAAATGTGGAAAATATGACAATACCTACGATGATAGATGTAGGAGACACCATATATTACCATTAGAAGTAAGGCGTAGGATAAATGACATAATTTTTTATACTAAAATAGCTCAGTCTTTAGTGGATTGTCCAAATCTTTTACAGCTGATAAGCATTAGAGTACCTCTTAGATCTCTCGTTCGTGATGTTCGTAAACGTTCTTATTTAAACATACCTTCTAGTATAACCAACTACCGACAGAATGCTTTTTTCGTTCGAACTGCTATTGCAATTAATAATTTGGACTTTGCGGTCTTCGATCTATTTATTACTTCACCTAATGCTATCAGGAAAACTATGACTTCCCAATGGTTGAATGTGGACTCGTTATAGCTTCTTGTGTATATATGATGTACTTACGTAAATATATCATACATATATTTGTGTATATATTTTTTCAAAAGGTTCAATTTATTTTTCTTCTTTTTTCTCTTATTGTATTTTGTGTACTATGATAATTTACCATACAATAATTTCTGAAGCATGCATTTAGATTTATATAAGCGAGGACATATAAATGGTGTCTAGTTATATTTTTTGATATTGTTACTTTTTGATGTATTTGCTGTTTGTCTTCCTAATAAATAAAAATAAAATAAATAAATAAATAAATAAATTAATTTCACTACCTCGCTATGTGTGGGAAGTTAAAGAAGACCTTAAATAAACATATTTTAAAAATAATTAATTAAAATAAAGTTATTGTATATTGTTATATGCATTATTATATTATTTATACCTTATTGAAGCAACGTTAGCGGGATTTCAATCCGCGCCTATTTAGAAACCATCCAAGCACTCGGACCATACTCGGTTCTGATATAGCTACGTCGAAATACTTATACTCTTAATACAACTTATTTATATTATCTTTGGGTAGCTAGTGCTAGTAAATTTGTAAAAATACTCCTACAGAGATGCTAATAACATAAACGTGTTGTGATGTCGAATTTCAGTAGGATATTCATTTTGAAGAATCACAGATTCTACTATTATAATATGAAGAAATTGAAATATATTTAGGGACGTGGGTAATTTAAGGAGATTGTAAAAGTAAAACAGGACCTAAGAAAAATAATCGACTTGAAGATCGATATGAAGAAGAAATAGAGTTATAGAGAAAATATATAACAACAATAGAGGTGGATCAGCATGCGGAAGTTTCAGCAATTCAAATAGTTAGCCATCCAAGCTGACGTCTACTGTCAGAAATATGATCAAATTTGCACAAACCGAAGATAAATCTAGTGTTTACATTTCGCAAACGCTTTGGTTACCTTTATTGGGATGGGATAAGCTTTGGTAGCACAAGTCAGCATAATCTAAAATCGGCAACAGTAGTGAATGAGCGAGACCGTTCTTAGCGGGTAGGAAATATTTCCATTAGCGATCCGATCATCGTGAATAGTTTTCATCTAAAATTATATACATTATATACATTTCATTTTATTTTTGTAATTTTATATTTAATTTATATTTTGTTTACTATGGCCTATGAACATTGTATAATGTTTCTTTTTAATTAATTTCTCTTGTAAATGACTTTGTCGAAGTGAGAATAAAGATCTTTAAACCGAATTATTTATATTGACCAATACTAATAGACATGTGTGTTGTAACATAATCTTAACGTTCTCGGTATTATTATAGAAAATGCTCTATCTTAGTCAACGTTTGGACTAAGATTTAAATCGACACGACAATTTCAGTCAAGCATTATCATTATGTAATTTACTTGAAACACGAATAGCTTCTCAATTTGACGCTTCACCTTTTATACAGTATTTAGCAAACCAGAATATACTGTTAGGACACTATGTTCTCCGCTTTTCACTCGAACTCCAAACATGGCGTGACGGAGATTAACGCCGCGTCTGCGACCACCGCAGCTAACAGACAAGCACTATCTTAGTGCAATATGAACATTACTAATACGGCATGGGACAGTTACATATGTACATATTGTAATTTTTCAAACTCAAACACAACTCTAAATAAACTTTATTTAAATAGACTATTAATAGCACTTATAAATCGTCGAATGAACATACATAAAGCTGCCGCTCTTTTCAATTTCAATTGTACAGTTAAGTGATTACATATAGCTAGCAGCATCTATCCTGCATCACATTCAATACATATTAATTCAATACATTTTTATTATCTAAATAATCTTGAACTTTTCTTGCTATTATTGTTTTTAAATTTATTGTAACTTTATGTAGCAACAAGATGAAAATAGTTTACATAATTTTATTATAGACACGTGTACTCAGACCTATTAATGAATTATTAGCATTTTGGCGGCAACAACTTTGTTATGTTGTTGGACAAACAGAATATTATGGCGTACGTATTGTAAAGCAATTGTAAGCTACCCCGACGACGACGTCACAACGCTCCGTCCGTGACGCGCCTCCGTAAGCCACTCAAGTCACCAGATTGCATTGCCTGTAGATAATTCGACCCCTTCCTCCTTCCACAATGAACACAGAGTCGTCGCATTAATAGTTGGACCTCGTGAAGTAATGAATAAAACTATAATTTTAAATTACTTGAAGCAAACAAAAGAAACGTTTCATCGTCTGAGAATATCATTAATATCTATTGTACGTTGTTTGTATATAAAATATATTAAAGGAGTCCCAGCGGCCGCTGCGGGTATGTAATTTTATCCTATATTTATATGTAAACTGAACGAGCAATAAGTAACCGTATCTGGTTATAAATAGAGTACTTTTTGCATTACATTTCTAATGTCGTTGGGTATTAAATGTCTTCTATGGCGTGCAGCAACAGAAAGGTTTCTTTATTTTATAACTACTCAGCGTCACGCTGTATCCCGCACGAGGCAGGGTAGGCAGAGGGAACCCGGGAACCTAGTGTGAAGACATACCGTTCCACTTCCCCACTTTCCGCCGAATTTGAGGCATTGCGTGTTGAGTGGCGGAACTCAACGCCGCGTTTTGCCTTATTACCAGAGCGAACAAATAAAACATTAAATATTTAAATTGAAAATATTAAATATTTCATTTCCTCGACTGAGGATCGAACCCAGAACTTGTCGGTTACAGCCACACTCTTGTGACGCTGCGCCACGACAGGCCTTTATTTTATAAAACACACTTAAATACGTAAATACGGCTTCGACGAGACTTACTCTACTGTACAATGACTGTATTGTGAATTAATGTATAAGTTATAAGAGGATTATAATTATTTTAAATGAAACATAAGGCACGACGTTGCGCAGCGGCACAAGCGTGTGGCTGTAAACGATAGGTTATTAGTTCAATCCCTACTCGAGGAAATGAAATATTTAATATATTCTATTTAAATATTTGATGTTTTAATTACTATGCTCTGGTACAATTCTAAACGCAACGTTGAGTTCCGCCAATCAACAAGCAATGCCTCAAATTTCACGAAAAGTAGGGAGCGGAAGTGGAACGGAGTGTCTTAACGTTAGGTTCCCACGTTTCTCTGCCATGAGTGCGGGATACAGCGTGAAGCTGAGTGGGTGAGTAAATGAAATCAATTTAACCGGATTAATCGGGTATATTGAATATTGTACATTATTGAAACGCAATGTTTCGAGCACTTTGCAATAGTCCGTGGTGAAAGGTAACTGAGGTAGAATTCGTCTGTCAGTTGATATAATTATTATTATATCAAACCGCCAATGACTTCTTAATTTCTTCGCGTACTGCCCTGGATTCTTGCAAGATGAACTAACTTTATCTTGCCCTCTGGCATAGTGAGTTTAAAACTAAGAAAGTTTTCAATCGTCTTCTCTGTTGAAATAAGGATATTTTTATATTTCAGCCTAGCCTTCCGGATCACTCAAGGGATATATATCTTCTGGTTAGCGAGGATGTGGGGTTTACCGAATCCAATGTAAGGGTTGGGTTAATTCACTGTATGTTCACATACTACTGACTTCGATACGTGTTTTTCAGAGAACAATTCCCATCGATATGTAGAATTTAGTAACAAGCGCTCGCAAAATTAATATAATTATTTAAAGTACGACAAATTCGAAAGTACGAAAGTATGAAATCTCCTTTTGAATTATAAAAATATGTTCCTTTCGCCAATGTAAATGTTATTTACATAAATACGAAAGTGTCAAAACAAGAAATAAAACATTGAAAGATACACGTATTGTGTAAATTTCTATCTCGGATCCATCCCCGACGTATTATTGTTAAACGGGACGTTTTGTGTCCGCTCCCTCGAGGCCGGCGGCGACGCGATGACAAATAAATGCAACTTTTAATTAAAAAATGTGTCAATACTGTAGAGACGTGCGAGCTGCGTTTAACAAAACAAATTCACTCAAACCACTTTGATAGATTAATTAAGTATTAGAGTAATTAAGTATATAATCATATATTTTCTGTGACTATCAAAGCGGTCTAAGTAAATATTACTTTTGTAACACAAATATGTAGTATTTTGCAGAATATTGAAATATTTTGCAAATAAAAAATATCGTAAATTCATATAACGTAAGTATTATTAAAGTATAAAAATTTGAATATAAACTCTATGACATCCCCGTGCGGGTGCACACCGCGTAGCGCACTTTGATCCGGCCTGGATTTAAATTTATTTTTTATGTTGATATTGTATGCCAATAACGAAAATTGATCTCATTCAGATTTTGAAATTAATCATATTTATCTCTAAATAAATTATTACAATATGTTGAGAATTCTGTTACTCTGTTTTATTTCTTCAGAATTTTGCTGTAAATCTTTGCCCTGAGCATGACACCTTATGTTGATATATTTCCTACTTCATAATCTACTATATGAGTAGATCAAAATGTATACAATTGTATTACGTGAATATAACGAAGACATTGAAAAGCAGAGTAGCCTTTATTAATTGTGGCCCTCGTGACGCAGTGACACAGTTTCTATTGTAAACTAAACGGTTTAAGTTTTAATGTCTGGTGGAAGGAATTAATAATTTTATTTCCTTGCTCCGGTAAGAAAATGAAGTCGATGATTTAGTACCTACAACAATCGATATTTCCAAAAATAGTATTAGTGCCACATACTCTGTAAAAATTTGTCCATTAAACATCTTTCAGGCATTTATTGTGAGTATAAGCCATCAGTCGCTGTCGTTAATTAAAACAAATTAGCAGAAATTCTCTTTGAATATAAATGAAACAAGATACACCATACTTAATACATTATGTTATTGTTCGAAAAGTCTCTGACTTTCAACTTTTGAAATAACAAAAGACCCCCGCATTACCTATAACTAATGTACAGTGAAATGAGGTTAGACCGTTATATATGAAATAAAGACTACTTCTTTTGCAGGAAATTTTCTTGGTCACACCGTGAGTATTTTGTTGTTTACAACATATTTTAATTAAATACTTTGCACTAAACAGGGTATTTCTAACTTATTTAGTATATTCATTTTTAATAATATTTTTTATTGCAGAAATTAGCGAGTTTTAAACTAAAATTATTAGACAATTTATCGAAGTAAGCATTATATATTCATCTCTCATCAATTCATTAAACATAGATACAGTTCCTATGATTATTAGGTATAAAAAAGAGCTAAAAGAATGAAATAGAAGATTTCTTACATCTTTAAATGAGCGATGCTTGTTTAAATCAGTTTAACTAGCTTTCATTTGCAGAACAAGTCTTTTTCTGTGTGTTTACGGGCTATTACTATAAGATATCATTAAAATAAGATGACAACGTAATAGTTTAGGTCAATCACACAAACGCGGAAACAGAAGCGTAAATTTGCTTAGTTTAGATTTTTTTTTTTTTAATTTATAATTTATATGTAATGTTTAAAAAAAGATTTACCAAAAACTACCGTTTAGTTTTATTAACATATAAAGTGCCATGATATATCATTATTATAGTGACGGCAATCGTGACTTAAAGACATAACTGTGCTGTAAGGGACTGTTATGTCAACAGGATGTGAATTCGATTCTACGAAATAAAATGTTTGATATTTTCATATTCCTCGCCACCACACAACATAAACACAATGTCTGAAATCGGTCATCGAATGCCGAACAGACTGCGGAATACATTATACATTATATACACAAAATCAAAAATACATTATATACACAAAATCAAAAAGGAAAAGTGAGTGGAAAGAGAGGGAGGGGGCGCCCTCGATTGACCTTCGAAAACACAGTATCGACGAAGGGAAGTCACGGAGTCACTAGAGGAAAGTCACGTAAAAAACATGAGGACCCCCCTGAGGGCATGTATGAAGAGGTTGATGCAAGGGGACGAGGCGAAAGAGGTATGCCGTGGCCGCTCCGTTCCCTCTGCCTACCAAGCTAGGGATATAACGTGAAGCTAAGTTAAGTAAGTTAAGTCAGACAAAATCTAATTTGCACATTAAATTTAAACGACAGTAAAGCACGCTCAGATATTCAAACTATTACACCTGCAGTGCTCATAATAAAATTCATTTATACTATATTCGAAAAATTAATTTAAAAATGTATTACAACAATGGTCACCCTCTGTTTAGGAGCAGTGAAGTGGTAAACGAGGTAGTCAATCATAGCAATACCTATATATTATTTTTCATACGGCGCAAATGGAATATATTATTGTTTAAAGAAAAAAATCTATTTGGAATGACTATAATATAAAAAAGATAATTTCTAATGTATCCTGTTATATTTTATAAAAAACTTAAGATTTTTTTTTTATGAGAATTAAGGTGATCTATACTCATACAAGAACACAAAACCTAGAACTATAAAAGTGAACGCTCGTTTAATGTTTTTTAGAATTGATTTACTGCGTTTAAAATGACTGAAATATAAAAGGAGACCACAAAATAGCTACGAGTATTTATCCTTTATTTATCAGCGAATCCTGTATTACCTAAAGTTTTTGAAATAAATTATATACAAGTCAACTGCCATCCTCTTCTTTATACATGCGGAATACGTCGATAGTCTAAGAAGTCACACATTAAATTTAAATCGCAGTTATGGTCAGATGCCTAACATAATAATAGTACATTACAAAAATTTTTACTTTTTAATATCTGTTGTTTTTGAGGCCTTATAGAGTTACATTATAAGAGAGATTAAATATAACGCTCAAAATCTTTAAAAAAAGTAATTGGAAAAATATACAATCTGGTAATTGTTGTTCTTTTTATTTTTCAGTCTTAATTTTATGTTTAGTTAGAATGTCTTTTCAGTAGGTTCACAAGTTTTTTTTCTGAAAAAGTTTTTTTTTTTTTTATTTGAAATTTATAAAAAACAAATAGTTTTTATTGGAATGATTACATACTTTATGAAATAATAAATGTGAATAAATGAAATGAATGTATAAGTATTATAACTATCAGCTTCGTCCACTGCTGGATGCCTCAAAATACTCAAATATACATTAATATATAAAAAATATAATGTATATACGCTACAAAAATTAAAAAAAAAAAACAAAAAATCATATTCCTATACATGTAAGTTACATAAATCAAATTACCATTTTTATCTTCATTAAATTTTGCAAAAAACTAATTACAAATCTTAGAACAAAATAATTAAATTTATTTCTGTTATATTGTTGTTGCATCATTTACAGCACAATCATTGGCTAATGATTCTAAATAATGCTGTTAAAGTCATTCTCATAATTCAATTATAACACATTTAAAGAATTAGATTAAGTAATGAGGTGTCATTATAGTAAAGTATATAAGAGGCTGAACGTTTTTAATTTTATCAGTTTCACAGCAAATTAGTTTACTTTAGGTCTTATAAAGAGATATTTTAAGACTTTTCATAAAGTTTGAAAGTAAGCTGCCGAATACAAAGGTAAATAAACAATAAAAATATATTTAATAAATACCACGATTTAGAATTATAAATTACAATCATAGTTACAAATTTTAAAAATTAAAAAAAATTGTATAAAATACTAATTTAGTATGATTGACAACTATAGTTTTTAGAAAGTTTAATAAATATCTTAATATAAAAACATTAACGTTCTTTTTCAGATGCTTCTTCCAATAGTACTTAGTTTGGTTGCGTCTTCGTTAGCGTTACCAGCACTTGAGGTACATACGCCACCCGATGCTCTCGTGAACAATAGTGAACATGCTGAAATAATCGAATACCTGCCGAGTAGTAGTGAAAGACTAGAAGAAGAGAAAAGAATATTGGAAGAAGAACGGAGAGTGATTGAAGAAGAAAAAAGAATCATAGAAGAAGAAAAAAAGATTGAAGAAGCAAACAAAATTATTGAAGAACAAAATAAGATTATTGAAGAAGAAGAGAAAAAAATACTTGAAGAAGCAGAAAAAAGATTAATAGAAGAAGAAAAACGATTAAATGAATCAGAAAAATTGATGGAAGAAGAGCAAAAAATAAAAATTGTTTTATCAGCGGTACCAAGCCCGCCAGAACTACCCGCTGTAGATACATCTATCTATTCAAATTTCTTAAAGGCTGAAAAATTAGAAGATTCTGAAGACGCCTCCAAAGATGTGAAGCCTTTTAAGTTTATGTGGAAAATTCCTAGAATAATATTTCCAGGACGCTTCCTAGTTTAAAATTTGAAATAATTAACCGGTAAAACTTATGATTCTTGTATATATATATTTATAATAAATATATTTATAACACACATATTGCTTACTTGTACCAATGTGTTTTAACATATAATAATCTTATCAACCAATTTATAGAATAAAAAATAAATATTATATTACCTGATGCGAAGTTCGTGAAATCGTTGATTTATAATTTTACTATACACTGCTGATATTTAATCTATATTCTTATATTTATTTTTGTCAACTATAAAAAGAAATGATTAGTTTCTTATATTAATTTAAACAATTCCATACAAAATTAAATGAAAAGAAAGAATCGAAAGAACGAAATAAATTTAATAATCTTGAATGTGTAACGAATCACGTGTAACTTTTCTTTGCTTTTAACTTTTGTGAATTCAATAATTTAATGTTTGTTTTGGTATTGTAAATACAATAACCTATATTCTTCTGCCTATACTTTGAAAACACTACTATATAAATAAATAAACCTCGATTTTACGGTATTAAGCTTTAAAACTCAAAGTACATCTGAGCTCTCGTAGGTGATGGTTCATAAACGTCTCCTATATTTTTTTTCCCTTATAAGATGTATATATCTACGACGTACAGCCAGTAATCAGTTACAGATTTATTATAAGTATAGATTATTATATTATATTGTTAAAAGTAAAAAGCGTATCCTATCATTATTCTTCAAAGAAAAACAAGTGATGTTTCGAAATATTAAAATATTTTTATTTCAAACGAAGAAATTTAACTATCAAATATTCTCGTTAACAGTAACACACTTGAGCCTCTGCGCCACGGCTGATGATTTGAAAATAAAATAAGACATTTTGGTAGACTAGATAAACGATGAAAAATCTTGTTTAAATTTTCTGAGCAAGCTTTGTAAATTTTGAAAGCTGTTATTTACGCTGTTATTTATCTAACCATACTAAAGTATAGTAAATAAGTAAGGAAAGCATTGACAATTTACTAACATTTTTCCCATTTTAACTTATTTTCATTTATTAAATCTCATCTATTTCACAATGATCTTAAAAATATTATGCGATACTTTAATATCCTTAGTAGGGACAATAATTTAGTGATTACTCAGCTTCGCGCTGTATCCCGCACATAGCAGGGTAGGCAGAGGGAACTTGGGAACCTAGTGTTAAGACACTCCGTTCCACTTCCGTTTCCATTTTCCGCCGAATTTGAGGCATTGCGCGTTGAGTGGCGAAACTCAACGCCGCGTAATAATAATAATTTAGTGATATTTATCGATAATCATCGTTTATTGTGAGGCTAAAATCCTCTGAAATGCTGCAGACGTAACGAACAAAGTGAGTATTACTGGCGAGGAGGGATTTCACTAAGCCATTATTTATAGAAACCGTAAATCATCCCTTACTACAATTACCCCACGCTTCGTCAGGATTTGTGAAGGCTGACGATAGAAGGTTGTGTGTTTTGTAGATATTGCTACAACTGTAGAATAGTTTGCTGCTCTAAGATATTGTATTTATTGCAATAAAAAAGATGTGTTACATGTCAGAAAAGATTGTTTTATTTTAAACAGTAACAGTTTGTTCACTTAATCACGTCAATTTAAGATATTAGTTTTAAATTGTACTAATATAATTTATTACTCTACACTCCAATTGTAGGCCATTGCAGACTAAACAAGAATGGGTGTTATTGCCTGAAGTAAATTTGCATTGCATTAAGAGTAACAAGTGTTTATATCTATTTGGTAACGCCAGCAAAGCCGCAAGTGAAAGAATAACAGTGTTATATTAGAATATATAAAATACTTTTTTGCTATGACTCACGCTTTATGACGTCGTGGAATGCCCTTGCAGTTGTACTTACTTAGAACCTGTCCCTTTCATAAAATATCTTGGAATAACTATTGATAGAAACTATTAATGTTCCAAGAACATATAAGATCATTAAGAAGTAGAGCTAGAAAATTTATTTATCTATTTAAACCACATCGTGATATGGCTGCCCTTAATATCTTAAAATTTGTGTACTATGCTTTGTGCCAGTCTATTCTTACTTATTGCATTACGTCTTGGGGTGGAGCAGATAAATCACATCTCATCAAATTAGAAGTAGCCCAACGTGCTATACTTAAAGTGGCAACCTCTCGTCCATATCACTTCTCTACTGAGGTATTGTACAACTCATGCGGATTATTGTCTGTAAGAAAGCTTTTTATCCTGCATATAATACTAAAACAACACTTATCACTGCGATATCAACCTAAAAACCTCGTTAATAAAAAACTAAATCACACAGTTTGTCGAAGTAAGTTCTTTAACACTAAATTTAATATGAGATTTCCCTGCTTCCTCAGCTCATTTCTATATAATAAGTGCAATAAGAATCTGAATTTATATCCCCTAAATAAGTATCGCTGTAAAAAGCAGTATAGGAATGGCTATTAAAATTTATTATGATGAGACTGAACGACTACTCCGACCAGATTTTGAAATATGTACAAATTATTTTCATTAATATTTTGTTTGTCCGGCAACATATTCAGTGCTATAGCAAACACAGTCACAGTCACACGATTGGAACGAGAAACAAGGACAAGCCTGTGACGCCTAGTTATCGTCTCCAAAAAGTAAATAAATCATTTATGGGTCTGAGTATACGTATCTAGAATAGTATTCCGCAGTGTATTTTGAATTTGCCACTAGAGAAGTTTAAAGTAAATGTTAAAGTAATGTTAATTAAGAAAGCGTACTACACTGTCGAAGAATATTTAAATGATAAAAATGTATTTAAGGTCATTTGAATTTCATGCAGGATAATCACTATTGTATTAAACAATGAAATTGTGACTTTATTCAATATTGAAAAGAGCAACTGTTGAGTTTCTTGCCGGCTCTTCTCAGCAGAACTGCATTCCGAGCCGGTGGTAATTTTATGGTAATTTTATGTTGTGACGATTCAAAAGTGCTTGCTAAAGCCTATTTGAATAAAGAATATTTTGAATTTGAATTTGAATTTTTCATTAGATTCGCATAGTAGCACACACACGATCACACACTTACACTCACTCACACAAACACACATAGACACACATATATGTAAATCGTATAATATAATAATTAGTACCTATTTTAATTGTTACACAGAATATGTCACGAATATGAATATCTTACACAGAAAATGTCACGAATATGAATATTTATACAATAATGCAATTTATTCTCCCCATACTTAAAATTTTCAAGTTAACGGAGTTAAACGTTTTAGAAAAAATGCTATTTATTCAACAACTAACGAAATAAAAGAAAACCAATTTAAAAACAATTATTGTTATTTTAAATAAATATATTTTTGAATCATATTTAAAATACACTGGAAACTAAGCTACAACAGCTTCAGGGGCCTTTGGCAAATGATCGCCCTCAGCCTTATAGCCATCGAGTCCAGCGCTGTATTTCGTCACGTAGGTCTTTCCATCATCACCGATGTAAGAGACTTCTCCTTCAAAGATCATCACATAGCCAGATCCATCTGCTAAGGGCACGAGACGACCTCGCTCTGTGACTACTGTGCCTTCAGCTGTCACATAGCGGAGAGCAAATTGTCCGAATTCGTCATGAACCTCCTCGTGCTCTAGAGCTGGGAGTGCTCGTCGGGCTGCGACTTCAGGATCTACCATTGGGGCAGCAGCGGCTACAGCCAGTAAGCCAACGAAAGCCACAAACTGTAATTACATAATTAACAGATTATTGAATTTGTTTATAAATAACAATGCAAGTATATTGTAAGACAACTGAACACTGCTTCGTCTAAATATATTAAAATAATATATCTCTTACCTTTTTCATGATGACCAATGTTTTTATTATAGTGCTGTCTGTATTATTCAATTGCACAAATGTTACTGTACTTTTTGCTTTGTACAAAATAAGTTATATACTAAAACTTTATGTAATAACGCCGTTAATGAACTAATTTATCTAATTGCAATTAATTATTTTAAAGTCTTTAAAACCAGATCTAATGTAAATTTATTACAAATTAAACAATTTTATAAAACAAATAAAAAAATATATTTTGAAACTTATTAATATTAAACGACACTGTCGTAGCTCAGGGGTATAAGAGTGTGACTATAAAAGCGAAGCTTGTGGGTTCGATCCACATTCGAGGAAATGGAATATTTTATATTTTATTATATTAAAATATAAAACATTCCATTATAATAAAATAAAAAATATTCCATTATCCTCACTTAGCGCGGCGTTGAGTTTCACCATAGTAAAATACTACAATGCTTCTAACCTCTAATTTAACAAAAAATGGCAACAAGGTGCCAATAACAGTTTCCAAAAACGAATAAATAATAACTATATAGCGCTCCCAGCTCTAGAGCACGAGGAGGTCCATGCCGAATTCGGACAATTTGCTCTTCGCTATGTGACAGCTGGAGGCCTGTCGTGGTGCAGCGGCACAATAGTGTGACTGTGTGACTGTAACCAACAGGTTCTGGGTTCGATCCCCAGTCGAGGAAATGAAATATTTAATATTTTCAATTTAAATATTTAATGTTTCATTTCTTCGCTCTGGTAATAAGGCAAAGCGCGGCGTTGAGTTCCGCCACTCAACACGCAATGCCTCAAATTCGGCGGAAAGTGGGGAACGGAAGTGGAACGGAGTGTCATAGCACTAGGTTTCACTTCCGTTCTCTCTGCCTACCCTGCCTAGTGCGGGATACAGCGTGAAGCTGAAAAAAATAAAAATAAAATAATAATAATTAAAAAAAGAAGTGTTTTAACTAACTAGATTTCAAACTCCCTCTGCCCACTTTCTTATGTGCAGAATACATCGAGAAGCTGAATAATATATAATAATATTTGTATAGAATAAAATATTATGAATATTCGTATTGAAGAAAATTATTTCTTCTCTTTATTCATAAATATCAAAGCGACGAACCTTTCAGATGCGAATTTAACGAGATATTAGAAACATATTAATGTATCTTTCATATACGTGTAAGAAGAACGGCGCTTTTTAATTAAGAAAAAAAAAATACAGTAAATCGTTTTATAGCAACGCTTTTGTCATAGAATCTATCTGAAAATATGGACGTCGTAATTTCAACTGAAGGGAATAAGATATATTTTCTATTTTTTCTTCTTTGGTATATAGACAGCGACAGCGTGAAAACAGCAGCAGCGACTGTCGCTGATATAGCGTGAAGCTGAGTGTAAAAATCCTTATATAAAATGTAATTGTATTTGCTTATAATGATATGTTGGTATTTAATGGAAACAACCAATATATCAAGCATGCTTCGTTCTATTAACAAAGCTTTCCTTTCATTACCAAAGATTTCATTATCTGTTAAAGTTAAATACTAAATTAAAAATTGTATCAAAATCTTGGATTTTGATACAATTGTACGGCAAATATAAATCTATAGTTTTAATTGATTTAAAACAAACTACACAATTGTTAAAGAATCTGATACAATTATTAGTCTTTATTTGTTTTATGAAGTATTTATTTATTTTACTTTGTTTGTTTACAAAATATATAAAAGGAGTTCTTGCGGCCGCTGAGGGTGTGTAATATTATATTAAATTTATTATATTGAGTTTCACAAGTAATAAGTAACTGTATTTCTTCATAAATAGAGTTCAGAGTAAAAAAATCATTTTATCCATTTACTACTGTAAGAAGATCGTATTTAATTCTGTTACTGGATATATTTTGTATTACACATTATTTTAATATCTATTGTTATATATAATTACGTCTGTAATTATTAAGTACGCTTGTAATATATAACGTTCTTTAAGTATTACCGAACAAAATACTATTGTACGATATTCAAAAAAAAATATGTAGAGAAAAAAATTTTGTTTATAAAACAACGGAAAAATAGTTGACATGAAAGCAGCGTGACATTATATACCTACATACGCTGTAAGCTACCCTTCAAATATTTCGATTAAAGTAGAAAGAAACTTTTAATTATTTTGATATTTGAAAAAACAACGTTAATTTAAAATAATATATATATATACATAAATATGGGTATAATTTGAATATTTCATCAAATAAATAACGTTTAAATATTTACTGACCGACGATGGTCTCGGCTGCTGAACGCGATTGAGTTCATTCGATTGTATCTGAATATTCATACGTCGCCGTGAGGCAGCTGCTAATTGTTGACACTCCCGGCCTGCAGTGCATCTGCTGCTGTACCACTGTATCTACATTAAGGCAGGTTAGTATCGCTCGTTATGACTGTGACATGCATGTGTGTTGTGTTTGCTTTTACTTAATATTTCCACAATATCTTTACCTGAGGCTTCGCCCGCTTAGAAAAATTTAAATAGCGTTGTATTGTGTATGACGCATAGAACGTCCTAAGTGCATGAGATAACTCAGTGCTTATACTTACACAGTGAATAGTTTACCTTCCTTGATAAATCGTATTTCTAATACATATATATTTTTCGTTTTGATCTTGTAGTTTATTAAATTAAAGCGTTCAACCATACAACCAAATAAATTTATAATATTAATTATATGTATTATGTATGTTTTACGCTGTATTATACTTATAGCTGGTGGAAGCACTGGTTCTACGCTGGCCGCCCTAATTCAAAGTTTCGAGTTGAGTCTTAAGTGGCGTAGTGAGATAATGTCAATGAAATCAAAAATGCTATATCTAAATAGATCAGTTGTATAAACGTTATACTATCATATCTATATGTTTAATTTATTAAAATATATAAAATGTATATTTTATCAACTTCACGTATATAGCAGAATAAGCAGCGAGAATTTAAAATAAAGTCAACTCATTCTCCAGTTTCTTCACAATCTAAAACGCGTCGCAAAGTAGAGCGGTGAGAGCGAGCAAACGAAAATAAATGTTTCACAAGGAGCGCCAAGGAGTTCCCATACCACACACAATCGAAGGCTCTCGCCATGTCCCGACTAACTGCCAGGCCCTCTCCCTTGCTATAGCTGCAGCTCAGCGGCGAGTTAGGTAAACCAGAAGATCACCGGTTGAGCGACCCTGACGAAAGCCATATTGGCGGTCGTTAATCAATCGATGATTCTCTAAATAAACCAAAAGCTGGCTATTCAATATGGTCTCCATAACTTTTGAGAGCAGGGAAGTGATAGCAATAGGCCTGCAGTTATATGGATCGGAACCAACGCCTTTGTTTGGAATCCGGTGGATAAGAGCGCTCTTCCGTCAATCTGGGACTACGCCGACTGAGTAAGAGTGCCGAAGTAGACGCGTTAGCAACGTTGTCAGCTCAGAAGCACATTAGGAGAAATGCCATCTGGCCTATTTGGCTTGTGGATCCAAGTCCAGGGAAGATAGAGCTCGCTTAACAGCTTGCTGATTGGTTTTAACGTCAGGCATTGAGCAATTACACTGCGAGATACGGGACTATCGTTGGCGTTATTCTTCGGTCATCTATAGTCGAGGCAAATGAAGTGTCAAGGCAGAAGATTGGCTTTCTCTTTCGCCATTTGGACTAAGATATAATTTTCTGAGCGTAGCGGCGGAAGCGAAGACTGGCTAAAGTTGTCAAGTGCAGCCTTTGAGAATGCCCAAAACGTGCGAGTTCTGGACGGATAACTCTCAAGCTTCTCGCCGATTTTAACGATGTGTTGGGACCTTGCTCTGGAAATTTGTCACTTAAATTACCTAAGGGCACGGTTGTACTTTCTTTTTAAGGTTTTCACCTTTGAATCCTTAGTAACAAGTGCCTCGGCCCAGACTCGATATGCCTCGCGCTTGCGTGAAGCAGCAAGTTTGCAGGACTCATATTATTAGTAAAAAATTTGCGAAAATAAATTTATATTTTTTTTTTGTTATCCGCTCTAATAATACCAAGCATGACGTTGAGTTGTAATTCCACTTCACTTGTAATAGAAGTTGCCGAGAAAAAAAAGGTAAGCTACATAAGTACAAAAGCTCTTATCTAAAGTGTCTCTTTATGAAGAGACACTTTAGGTAAGAGACCTAGAACACACATTTTAGAATTTCTCTCAGTCTAAACTCCCATTAAAGTAAACGAAATAAAATATTTTTATTTAAATTAATATTTTAGCCACAACATGATGATATCTTGAGATTTATGTCATAGTAATTAATATATTCTCTAAGAGATATTGAGTTCATTAATAGTCGCATTATGGAGAATACATTTTTTAATTTCCCTATAATTATAAAAACATGTCCTTAATTAAAATATTATTTTATAATTATTTTAAGTATATTTGTTAATTCCTCTCTAGTTTTAGCTTCATGCAGTGTCCCGCACGTGACGGGGTAAGCAGAGGGAGCCTAAGTGCTTAGACACTCCATTTTCCGTGCACAGATCAAGATTACAAGAACTGCCTGTTGAGTGGTTTACTAGTAGTTATGTCACCAGACACCAGAGTGAAGAAATAAAAATACTAATAAAATAATATGTATATATATATATATATATATATATATATATATATATATATATATATATATATATATATATATATATATATATATATATATATATATATGTATATATATACATACATATATATATATTTATATATATATATATATATATATATATATATATATATATATATATATATATATATATATATATATATATATATATATATATAAATAAATAGTATTACGTATAATATCACTCTCCTCTACAGATATTCTGATGGTAGTATTATTTATTTTTATAGTTCTTTACACAAAATCTTTATGTTAAACTATAAATTAAACAAAAAAAAAAATAGCCGTCATGGGACGCCTGGCAGATGTGAAACATCGTGTATGTACAAGTAATATGCATAAAAGATAATATTATTACAGGAATTAAATATAGCCTAATGATAAAATACGAGGCAACCTGCTTCATAGATGTGCACCCACCTCCCCTTGCTGTTTCACCGTGCGACATATATCGGCCGGCGGCCATCATTCATTTTAATACCAATTACAATATTAAATTCGTAATATCTTTTGAATGGATTGTCCGATTAGAATAAAATAAAAAGTTACTTTTAGCTATTGAAACAATCTTGCTCAATAAATAATTTATATGGATAAGAATTAATATTTGACGATAATATGATCAATAAACTTAGGCTAATAATTTTAATTACTTTTATTCTATGGAAAATTGGTTATAATGGCTAAAATATAAATGTTTGGTTTATACTATCGCGGACTTTTTTGTAGGCATTATTGAGTTCTACAACTTTTCTATACAAATCAACCATACATCTCTAACCATTTAGGCAGCGTTCGCGAGAATCGCTAACATACGGCAGTTTTTTCGTCGACTTACTCCACAATTTTCACTACCACGAAAAATCCTATCTATTTTCCGGGATAAAATATAGCCTATACGGATTCGGAAGAGTCGCTCTAAGTAATCGTAAAAGAAATTTTGAAATCGGTCCAGTACAAACTTACAAAAATACAATGGTTTCCTCTTTATAATATTAGTATAGATAGCGTGGCGACCCGTCGCCACGGCAAGCGTCGCCACGCCAACAATTCGGTTTACAAGTGATCCTATAGATGTTTCACATCAAAAGATGAGATAAAAATCACAATATAAAAGTCATAAACAAAATTAAATCATTAGCATTTTATTTCAAGTACTTTATCTCAAATAAATTATGCTCTCACGGATTTTAAATACTTTACTGAATTTTATAACATATTCTTTTTTGATATTGTATTTATGTGGCTTAGCGAGGGTCCTAACAGTTGAAGTTGCACTAAAACTCTTACTTAAAAGTAATTAAAAAACCTAGTATAATAATCTTTACAGAAGTGTCATACCTTATAATCAAACATTATATCGTCGTAAGACTTTTATTACAGTATTATTTTTACATAATTTGTCCTTTAATAAACCATTAGAATCGTAATGGTACCTGTACCAGAGACACGTTGCAAGGGTATATCTATATCTATTTAAATTCATAAAGCGATATCTGTAATCAATGTTAATTCCACGAAGCCTGATAAGAACATTACACTTAGCGGTCTGCGCTTTCAAGAAGCGCGGGTTCTAATCCTGCAATGTTGTACATTTTTTAAGAATCATTTTCTTGATGTTGTACCTAAATCTTTTATGAAGATTGATAGCAATTAGTATTAGTTAGTATTAGTTATTATAACATAAGTCTATAAAACAAAACACCGTTAGGAACATTTTAATAACTTTTATATAAATAATATAATTTAATATGAAAAAATAAAAATAATATCTTCAAATTAAAATAACAAAGCTTTACAATTAGCGAAATAAGAAATAAAATACTCAACACATATTATGTAAATTTCCCCAATGTATTATTTCCAACCCGGATGTTTCATAAGTCCCTCCCTCGAGGCAAGCGGCGACACAACAACAAATGATTGCAAGGTTAAAAAATATATATGTATGGAAAATCTGTGTCCGTACTGTAGAGAGGTTCATTTTGTTCCGCAGAATAATTATTTATTGAGACCGCTTTTAGATTATATAATATATAATAATGATTTAGTAATATTAATGGACACTTCGGAAACAGTTAATAATTCGTTTCTATCCGCCCCTACTATGTTTGTGGTACAATGTGAACTAAATAAAGTATGTTCCACATGTAAAATGTACATATATTTTACAAGATAACTTTCAGATTACCGTGATAATATCATGTCACGAATGTACGACACTCATTTTGTATTAATATAATATAAGTAATAAAACAGCTGTCACAAACATGGTATAAATTGTTCTTTATTTTTTTTATTTTTTTCTCAGCTTCACGCTGTATCCCGCACTAGGCAGGGTAGGCAGAGGGAACGGAAGTGAAACCTAGTGTTATGACACTCCGTTCCACTTCCATTCCCCACTTTCCGCCGAATTTGAGGCATTGCGTATTGAGTGGCGCGCTTTGCCTTATTACCAGAGCGAAGAAAGAAACATTAAATAATTAAATTGAAAATATTTAATATTTCATTTCCTCGACTGGGGATCAAACCCAGAACCTATCGGTTACAGTCACACTCTTGTGCCGCTGCGCCACGACAGGCCTTCTTCTTTATTTTTTTTTCTTTAAATTAGGATTTACCCATCTTTTTAACAGATATTCTGTTCATAAACGTAGAAAAACAAAGTGAAATAGTGCTTATACTGAAACTTTATAAATAATTAAAAGGCCTTCGTAACGCAGCGGCAACCGTCTTACTGAAAACGAGCCTTCAAATTCTATTCTCATCTGGGGTAGAGAAATATTTTAATTTCCTCTCTCTAATAACTGGAGAAAGCTCTGCGTACAACATGCATAGTCCTGAAAACTGGGTGGTGCGCGTGGATTCTCTCTATTAATCCTAATATATGCGTGATACAGCTTAAAGCTTAAATAAAACGTAACAGCTCTTACCAGGAAATAAAATCCTCAATATTAATGAAGTTTCTTTCAGAACTCCACGATATTGCTAAGTAATATTCCATGCGGAACTTATAAATAACAAAGTTGATAATATTGGTATTCTCTTCAGCGAAAAGAAGGGCTCTAGAGAGTCGTCTGTCACACGCGCCTCGTGATACTTATTGTTGAAAAACTATCGACAAGCATTTTATTTATATTTGTATGAGGCCTGTCGTGGCGCAGCGGCACAAGTATGTGACGTTGATTTCCGCCACTCAACACGCAATGCCTCAAATTCGGCTAAAAGTGGGGAATGGAATGAAGTGTCTTAACACTAGGTTCCCAAGTTCTCTCTGCCTACCTTAAAATATGCGGGATACAGCTTTATTCATTTGTTTTTTTGATGTTGTTTAAAATTGTATATTTTTAATAAAATATTACATTTGGGTACACATTGTGCGTTAATTGTTACAAAACCACTAGTTATACAACCAATACTGCAAATATTCTTAAAACTTATCTATAATTTCAAAAACCGTACCATTATATGGAAGCTTTAGGTTTTTCCCACTTATTTTTTCTTTTTCTGCCCAATTTTCAAGATATTGCGTGACGAGTGGCAGAACTTATCGCTGCATCCTGTCTTTGAGAGAAAAGAAATCAAAGCAATTTTAATATATACTCATAAAATCAAATTATATCATTGTTGGCTGATGCCAGCGACTTGTGAAGTATATTTTTTTTTTGGTATACAAACTTTTCTATTTCCTTAGAATAATTGGTAGTAAACCAGCTTTTAGTGTCTTTGAAGAGAGTTAAAAATATAAAACGAAGTGATTTATCTCCAGTTACTCTATATTTATTCCACAAAATACTGCAGACAGTAACTATATTAAGAACAGCAACCATATTGAGAACTTCAAATGGAATTCTAAATCTTAATTCAAATCGTTTTCAATTAACCGTAAATCCCAAATCTAATAAAGATTAAAATACTCGTACTAATTATAATTAGAACGTGCCTGCCCTCTAAGGAGATCGAAACCGGTGCCTCCACTGTGGTAAACCTCATTACATTTTATTACATTACATTTTACATTTTAATCCTTCTTTATGCTGTATAATATTCTGTTCCCGACTTTCCGCTGAATTTTGAACATTTTATTTTTTTATTTATTGTTGAGTAGCGGAAGTTGAGTTTTTCTTATAGAGCGAAGAAATGAAAACATTAAATATTTCATTTCCACGAATATTGATCGAACCCACAGCCCATCACGTTTACGGCCTCATGCTAGTGCCCTGCATCACTACATACCTCATGATATGTATTCATTCACTCATTCACTCAGCAGTTAATAATTTTTTGCAGGATTTCTTGTTGAATAGCGAAACTAAACGCCGCGATATTCGTCTAACAGAACTGAATAATGAAAGTAGTTCATATACAACACAACCCTTGTGTGAATAGTCAAGTATTGTTCCATTGTGCTACGACACCAGCTCTCGTAGTTTCAAAGAAACATAATAATGGATGTGAAGTTGCATAGGCAATCATGTCTCTTAAAAAATAATTAATCATAGATTTAGTTTGAAAAATATTGAAGCACAAATAATTTAAAGTCAATTTATATATAATAGTAAACATCTAAGTGAAGAACTTGACAAAAATGAACGTAAAACAAATAGGTACATATATTTATCAATTTAACGTAAATTGGTAATCATCAATATATATAATAAAATAGTAAAAAAGTGTGTCTGTACATTAAATATTTTTGAAAAAGAAACAAAGAAGTAAAAGATAAGGGATTAAAAAAAAAATGTTTGTATATTCGCCGTTTTGTACACGCTAATTTTCGGAAGTAATGGACCAATTTGATTTTTGTTTTTTTTTGTTGTATAAATGATAAAAGGCAACATTTAGGGTATAACTTATTCTGGAAATTAGAACGGCTCATGTAGAACCTTAAGGGACCAGCTGAACCAAAAGAGATATAGAATATACATACGTGAAGAGCGTTTTCTGTTTCGTATAAAATTCAAAGGTCTTTAATGTTTGTGTTTTAAATGAAAATAGTTAATAAAGATTATTTCCTTTTTCAAAATACGCGCGAACAAAGTCGCGGGCATCAGCTAGTAGGTAAAATTTGTAAAAACTTTCGTTAAATGATACTAAAACACAAATATGGCTTGTAGTCGGAGCGCTTGAGTGCTTTTCAAGGCTCTAAGTACTAGTGCAGGTCTAGATATTTTACAGCGTTTTAACAAGTATTTTGACATACAATTTGCAAAATTAATCAGTAGATTAGGAGACGGGCCACGAGAAGGAAAATAAATAAAAAAAATGGTCGAACATTTTGATTATTAATTATACAAGTTCTTCATTAAATATTTTATAAAATCCTTGCAAAGCCAAACTCTATTGATTCTCTTTGAATCAGCACTGAGTCTTTGAATCAGTACTGATATACGAGTACGATCGATGGATCGACGTCTTATTATTTCATTCTTAGTTAATGAACTGAATGACTATTATACTTTGGTATATTCTAAGTAGATAAATTGGAGTCACAAAATTTTTTTTAGTTATAATATTAGTCTTTAGCCGCATCGACTTGGAAATGTAGGTAGAGAGAACCTGGCATTGAGTCATTCTGTTCTCTGCTCTTCGTCTTATTTTAGTGATTTTGCTGGTGTTCTGTTTAGAAATGGGACTCAACGCAGCGGTTTTCTTGAAGAAAGAAAAAAAAAATATAATCATACATTATGCAAAATACTGGTACATACCAGCTATAGTTATTTTTAAACGTGTTATTACACGTGTATTACGTATTTTGAAGCCTGTCCGGGCGCATACGTTATGCTAGGTTGTCAGTTCGTTCCACACTCGAGGAAATGCATGATATTATTTTCAAATGAAATATATAATGTTTTCATTTCTTTGCTCTGGCAATAAGGCAAAGCGCGGCGTGGAGTTCCGCCACTTTACACAAAATGACTTAAATTCAGCGGAAAGTAGGGAACAGAAGTGGAAAAGAGTGTCTTAACACCAGTTTCCCAAGTTTCCTTTGCTTGCACTGACGTGTGCGTGATACGGCGTTAATCTGAAAAAATAAATAAAGTATTAATCGAAACTATGGGAATAAAAATACTTATTAAGTAATCATATAAAAAATTCAACGTAACATTGAACCCGCCCCACCCGAATGAAATCATATAAAAAATTCAACGTAGCATTGAACGGATTGAACCCGTGCTTTTCAGCGTTCTTACAGAGGTGCTAACACGGGCACACGGGCTCCAAACCCTGCTGCGTTCAAATTTTAAACGTTTTCTAAACAAGTTTGCAAAAATATAAAAGATTTATTTTTAGTAAAAATCTCAAAGAATACAATTGAAACTCAATTAATTTAAAATTTTCTGTTCGTTGTAATATACTAACGGCAAATTTTTCTGAACCTTCTATAAATGACCAATTACACTTAACACATCTGGATAATATATCATGTAAGTAATAACAAAATTTTCGTTCGCTACAAAGTAATTAAAATATAACATCCAAACATTCAAAGCGTGTGATGTCGTTATTTTGTTCAGAATTACATATGTACGATGACATCTTTCAAAGAAACTCCGGAGAAAATTAAACAAAATTAGTACCAATTTTTTTTAATTTTCTCCGGTGTTTCTTTGAAAGATGTCATCTCTAAGTACTACCACAGAGAGATCCAACCCTTGCTGACAGATGTGACGCTGTACAAGAGCTGTACCCGTGTGTATATATATATATATATATATATATATATATATATATATATATATATATATATATATATATATATATATATATATATATATATATATATATATATATATATATATATATATATATATATATATATATATATATATATATATATATATATATATATATATATATATATATATATATATATATATATATATATATATATATATATATCTACATATATATATATCTACATATATATATATATATATATATATATATATATATATATATATATATCTATATATATATATATATATATATATATATATATATATATATATATATATATATATATATATATATATATATATATATATATATATAGATATATATTGTGTCATTTGTCCATTACTATTTATATACTGGCTTTTCGTGGTCGACGGGACGGTCTGAATTATATATGAGACGTACTTCCCGGCGAAGACCAGTAAATAAAATTATCAGCGCTATCAAAATAACGTACAACTGCTATTTCAAAAGACGAACAATACTAAATATAAAGGCAGTCTTGTTATTTGATCCAATGCATCTATAATCTATGTATTTGATTTACAAACTGTAAACTACTATGAAGTTTTATTTGACTTACGTTTCGCATAAAATAGGGTAAAAGGAACTTGGTGTTAACACATTTTCTCCACTTTCCGCTAAATTTTAGAGACATTTCTCGCTGCATTGAGTAGCAGAACAACGCCGTGCTTCGACCGCAAGACGACCGCAGACAGCCGCGGAGTTTACATTCAAACTCGAACGATTTGAATACATACTTTTTTCTTACATAACTTAGATGAATATTTTACATAGTAATTTACTCGCATCGCAATTCTTGTTATATAAGCAATACACGAAATGTTAATTTAACAATACCAAAATACAACAGTCACCCACTGTTCAGGAGCGGTGAAGTGGCAAACGAGGTAATCAGCTTAAAGCTATATGTTATTTTTCATACGTAACAATGGGAATACGATATGATTTAAATAAAAAATATATTTTCAACATTGGTGTAAATAATGTTATAAAAATTATATTACTTTTCAAAAATGAGAATAATACAGAAGTACATTTACGTAATTGAAGCAGTCGAAGCTGGGAACGGGACGCTAGTTATTATATAGAGTACCACATATATAATTGATAAAGTATATATTCATATAAAAGCTTAAAAGCTGTAACTGTAAAAGTGAACACTCGTCTTAAAGTTTAGTAGAATTGGATAACTCTGAGTTGAAGTCTAATCATAAAATAAAAGGAAACTACCAATGAAAAGCGTTTGCAGGAGTTGGACATAAATTTTTGAGAGTTTTGAAATGAATTATGTAGAAGCTACCGTAATATAGAAAACGTAACAGTTACTTGTTATATTATAGTTCTTTATTGGCGACATCCATCCATTATTTTAAAAACAATGCGCTGCGTTTAATTCCGGAACTGAGAGTTGGGGAACATAGCGCATGGCACAGAACGCTATGTTCCCTAACCTTTGTCTACCTTTTTTTTTTCAGCTTCACGCTGTATCCCGCACTAGGCAGGGTAGGCAGGGGGAACGAAAGTGAAACCTAGAGTTATGACACTCCGTTCCACTTCCGTTCCCCACTTTCCGCCGAATTCGAGGCATTGCGTGTTGAGTGGCGGAACTTAACGCCGCGCTTTTGCCTTATTACCAGAGCGAAGAAATGAAACATTAAATATTTAAATTGAAAATATTAAATATTTCATTTCCTCGACTGGGGATCGAACCCAGAACCTGTCGGTTACAGTCACACTCTTGTGCCGCTGCGCCACGACAGGCTTCACCTTTGTCTACGCTTCAATAATATACAATGTACTATCTGATGATAAAAAAGAACACTTCTTAAAAATAAAAAAGATTTAATCACAGTCTCCACTCGACGTCTGCAATGTTGTTTTTAAAAGGTTGTTAATTTCAATTTGTAGCGGCAGTTGCTCAAATTGGTAATAAATAAAAGACAAATTGTCTTTTATTTATTACCAATTTGAGCAACTTTATAGTAATTTGAGCAAAATCACACACTTGAGAAGTATCTGATATTGCAGGTGGTGGTTTACTGTTTGATTTTTTTACCAATGCCACGGTAACACTGCATGACTGTATTCATGACAATTGTAGATTCAATGCCCACTCGGTAAAAAGGCCATTTCATTTTACTATCCTGTCCTCAATCACTGCTCCAGAAAAGAGATCACATAATCCGCATATATTCTATTTATTGTGTAATTTCCAAGCTTCTTGGAATCCGTCCACGGATTGGATTAACATGAACTAAAATTTGTTCAAATTCAGTATTGAATTTTTACGAGAACAGGAAAGATGTCAGAATGTAACGCTTAACCTAAGGTCTGTCGTGGCGCAGCGGCACATGCGTGTGACTGTAACCGACAGGTTGTGGGCTTGATGCCCACCCTAGGAAGTGAAATGTTTAATATTTCCAATTTAAATATTTAATGTCTTCATTTCTTTGCTGGTACAAGGTAAAACGTAGCGTTGAGTTCCGCCATTCAACTCGCAATGTCTCAAATTCTGCGGAATGTAGTGAATGAAAGTGGAACGGAGTGTCTTAACACTATCGTTTATTTTTCTAAAAAAGGAGATAATACGATACGACACAACGATATAAAATCCGTTATTTTTATAGTCGATGCCGGGCGAAAAAACATTATGTTGTGAGATAACTACTAAATAAATCGATTCAAATTTAAAACAATTAATAAAATATTTCTTAATATTAGTATTGTTTATTTTTTTAATTTGAAATGATTATTTATGTTAAAATGAGAATAATTACTATAATCCTCAGCCTGTTTTTGCTTTATGCTGAAAGTAAGCTTAGCCTTAATTTATATTAAAATACGACGGGTCTTACGATAACTTATAATTTTAAAATAAGCACAAATGATATTTTATATTTATAATATATGTATTATCCGGTAATCTGTGTTTGTACATTAAAGTAGATTAAATAAATAATAGGGCCCAAAATATTCATTTACTTGCGCTTATAAGCAAAATAGTGTTTCTTTTTATTATTTTTGTTTGTCTGTGCGTTTGTACAAGCGGAATCTCAGAAACGGCTAATCAAATTTAAATGCAGTTATACTTTAATATTTTCTACCATCAATTGACTGGTTAATATTTTCAACATTAAGTAGATAAAAAGTTACAATTTTAAATTTTCTATCTATCTACAAGTTTTAATTGCTCCAAGTGGTTTATTAATTTAGCTGAAATGTTACTTTTCAACGTAGATATAGTCTTAAAAGTGATAATATTATTAGAATAGGAAAGATATTCAGATTAGAAAATAAAATAGTGTAATTCAAGGGGACGAAGCCGCGGGCGGGTCTCTAGTTAGTTACGTAAAACTACAGAATGGAAACTGCCAACGTTGACTGTCTGTTACTTTATGTTTAATAAAATAATTTGTGGATACATCAACGCATTATATACCCACGTAAGAATCAACCTTCCGTATTTCCACATCGAGGTGGAATCATCGTTCATAGGGTTAATACATATTAAATTAAATAAAATTAAAGTACATTTCTAAAAACATTTTTTTTTTAAATCTTCTGTCTGTCGCAAACGTAATTCGTTCATCAATATAACTGAAATCATTATCATTTACAGGACGGTAATTTGCTAACGACTCTAAATATGGCTGTTAGAGTCATTCTCATAATTCAATTAAAATATGAAATTCAAGGAATTAGGATTAAAAATGAAGTGTCATTATAGTAAAGTATAGTAGTATATAAGACGTCGAACACTTGTTAATTGATCACTTTTAAAACAAATCATCCAACGTGACGTCTTGTTTAAAAGTAATTTGAGACTTTTTTCATAAAAATTTGTAAGTTAGCTGCTTAATAAAAAGGTAAATATATAAAATGTATATTATATTGTCATGAATTATAAATTACAATGACAGTTTTTTGAAATCTTAATTAATACATTCATATAATAACAATAACGTTCTTTTGCAGATGTTTCTTCCAATAGTACTTAGTTTGGTTGCGTCCTCATTGGCTTTACCAGCACTTGAGCTACATACGCCACCCGTTCCTCTCGTGACTATTAATAAACATAGTGAAATAATAGAATATCTGCCAAGTAGTAATGAAAGGCAAGAAGAGAAGAAAAGAATATTGGAAGAAGAACAGAGAATGATTGAAGAAGAAAAAAGAATCATGGAAGAAGAAAAAATAATCGAAGAAGCAAACAAAATTATTGAGGAAGAAAATAAGATTATTGAAGAAGAAGAGAAAAAAATACTCAAAGAAGAAGAAAAAAGATTAGTTGAAGAAGAAAAAATAATGAAAGAAGAGCAAAATACAAGAATTGTTTTGTCAGTGGTACCAAACCCACCAGAACTACCGCCTGTAGATACATCTATCTATTCAAATTTCTTAAAAGCTGAAAAATTAGAAGATTCTCAAGACACCTCCAAAGATGTGAAGCCTTTTAAGTTTATGTGGAAGATTCCTAGAATAATATTCCCAGGACGTTTCTTAATTGATAATACATACGTACCTCATAAGGCTTAGGAAGTTAAGGATGACATCTAAATCATCAACCGTTAATATTTGTAACTAATTTATTTATGATAAATATATTTATATCACACATCTAATGTTTTAATATATATTAATCCAATTTAGCTTAATTTAACATTTTTTTTTAATATTTGACTAAAAAAATGTAATATGCCTTTTTTGTATAATTTAACGAAATATTACGAGAAAAGATTTTAAATTGAATGATTTTATTAGCTGATACGAAGTTTGTTAAATCATGGATTAATTACATTAATTACATTACCCACTCTTGATATAGGTAATATTTTTATAATTATTTTTGTTAATAAATCATATTTCTCGTCGAATTATCAAACTAGGTATAGAAGCTGAAATGTAGTAAGCGTTGAAAACGTAATGTTTACTCAAGCCGGTATCATCTATCTATCCAGATATTTGCGGGATACAATATTAATACCAAAAGATAAATGAGCTTACTCAATTTTACGGTATTAAGCTTCAATGGTAATCTGAGCGCTGATTGTTGCAGTACATTAAGATTTGAGGAAACTGAGCATAGCTGAGCATGTTCAATGGTCAGCGCGGAGTGCGAAGTGTATAAGATATGATATCAATAGATATTACTATATAAATAAATATCTATATAATAAAGACTGACTGTTGACACCGCCCGTCATTACTACTTCATCAACATGGAAAATTTGATTGCAATATATTAAGATTAGAATTTTTAAATTGACGAAATGATAATATTGCTATTTGTAGGAAGAAATTTTAAGCAGTGTACTACTGTTATAAATTAACATTATTTTATATAAAATGCCACTCGTTAAAGATATAAAATACTTTGCTGTTTAAAACATTACTAAGCAATCAAAGGAAAGGAGTCATCAGTCTTCAGAGCGATCTCGCCACCCTCCTCCTGGACTGTCCGGTATTAAAAACAAGGCACTAACATTTAGTTATTAACTCTTCGTCGTTTGTTCCACCAATGGTATAGCGTTATTTTACTTACATTTGCTTAAATTTCGTATAGAATTGCTTATTGCTCCAGCGTGATCATTCTTTATATGCCTATTCCTATTCCTTTTTAGATTTCCTTTGTTAATCAATTTTGAGACTTCTGACATTGAATATTGTGATAAGTTTAAAAGTTAATATTAAGCTCTATTTTTATAGTTCCTTGAATTTTATCAACTAAAAGAATTGCGCTTATTTTCTTATGTTTTATTAGATTTAACAACTCCCAAGCTCATCCAACAAATTCATTTAAAAATAAAAATCAAAATCAAAAATCAAAATATTCTTTATTCAATTAGGCCATTTAAGCACTTTTGAATCGTCAAGTTACATATAAGTGTCTGTGGTGTCAGTCCTTACAGGATGCTACCACCGGCTCGGAAGGCGGGTCTGCTGAGAAGAGCCGGCAAGAAACTCAACAGTTGCTCTTTTCAAAATATCAATTAAAGTAAATATATAACATAGCTTCCTGAGTGAGTACCAACAGCATTTAATCCCACGCACTCTTATCATTGTAGTATTCTTGAATAGAATAATATGCTTTGCCTAACAATATATTTTTAACATTCACTTTAAATTTTTGAAGTGGCAAATTTAAAATTACTTGTGGAATTTTATTATACATACGTGTACCATGTCCCATAAAAGATTTACTAACTTTTTGAAGACGAAAACTAGAAGTGATCAGCTTGTTTTTACTTCTTGTATTAATTTATGCAGTGTCGCCTGAACCCTAAAAAGAATCATTAATTCATAATTACTAAAGCAATTAAACAATAACAAGATACTTCTAAAACCACATACGAAGAAACAAAACAAATAGGAAAATAAAAGGTTCGACTTATTTAAAGGGACAATAATTTCACAAAAATAAATTCTGTCCTCACGCAATGCTTATAGGTACTTAAAATTATTTCTTTTCATTATCACGTTCATGTTATTCAAGACACAATACAGCGGCGGCTTAAATTAAATGTGCAGTATGAGAAACAGAGTGTCTTAACTTGACTTATTAATTAAATACCGGAAGACGCGTTATTACGAAAAAGATATCAAAATTATATGGAAAGCTTTTATATAGTAAATTATACAAAGTGCAATACTTTAATTTCACAAATGGAGCGGCCATTGTTACACAAGCTACCAGTTACATAACTTACTTTACTTAACTTACTCGATAATGTCTAAGAGATGAGAACAAAACGTTTACTTTAAACGGAACGAACTTTGCTGTCTTTATGTAATTTGTCGGTCTTATATGATACTATTTTTTAAAATGTTATTCCACACTTAGCAAGGCAGGGGTAACCTGTGACACCTCTAGATACCTCGCTTCGTTCTGAATTCCGTAACACTTGAGGCATTGCGTGTTGATTTAAGAAACTCAACGTCGCGCTTTGCCATGTTACCAGGACGTACGAAATATAAATGTTTAGTGAAATATTTATCTATTTTATAGCTATTTTTTTTTCTTTGAGTGGGTATCCACGACCTGTCACGTTTACAGTAGCACGCTTGTGTTCTTGCGCAACGACGGGCCTCACCTCTCTTTCATTTTATGAATATTAAATTATTTTTGTGTATTTTAAAATAAGCTTGGTAAAATTTACGTCAAAAATTAAGTTTTCACCATTTCTATAGGATTACTGAGAATATTTCAAAATAAAATATTTCAAAATAAAATATATTTAAAAAAAATGTAGATTTATAATAACGTATTTTTTTTTAAATTTGAGAATCGTGTCCCAATTCTATCACGACCAGGAAGCATTAAAATTATTCGAAACTCAGCAGAATATTGTCAAAACAAATGTTTGTGTTACGCAAATAATGCTATAGCCGTCGCGTCCGTGTGGAATTGGACTTTAAATGGATCAACGAAGATAATGAAATTTTATTTAATTCAAATAAATGTTAATAATATTCCTGTACAAATATTTTTACCTGTCGTGGCGCAGTGGCACTAGCGATAGGGTCCGAGTTCGATCCACATCTAATAATCTAAATAATATTTTCATTTCTCCGCTCTAGAATAAAGGAACAGCGCGGCGATGAGTTCCGCCATTAATCACGCAATGTCTGCAATTCAGCGGAAAATGGGGAACCCAGTGGAGTGGTTAACATTAAGTTTCCAGGTTCCCTCTGCCTACCCTACCTAGCCTGTGCGGGATATAGCATTTTTTTTTCAGCTTCACGCTGTATCCCGCACTAGGCAGGGTAGGCAGAGGGAACGGAAGTGAAACCTAGTGTTATGACACTCCGTTCCACTTCCTTTCCCCACTAATATAGCATGATGCTTTAAAAACTCTTTTAAACATATTCGGCGGAAACGGCTGGGTCCTCGATGTTCCTGTGCCTAGCCTGATATTTGTAGGATACGACGTGAAGCTGAACAAATAAGTAACAGCCAAATTTTGAGTTTATATGTTATATATAACTGGCAGATATATTTGAAATTGGTTTATAAATATGCAGCAGCAGCAGCTATGTTACAAATAAAATAGAGCTATGAGTGCCTTTAGGTCGTTCAACCTACGTATACCCCCTCCCCACCCCCCCACCCCCCCATCACTCCCCATACCAATGTACTGGACTCCCCGCGACGCCATTACACTCACATCGAGTTGATTAAACTTAAAGCAAACGACGATAAAAGCCTCGGTCATCGTCGTTTTTCATCTTGAGCGGGATATATCAACCTAGTTACCTACAAGTTGTTAAGTTGTAGTTCTTTCTGGAACTGACACTTTTTAAAAACATTTCTTTGTTTCTGCAGTAAAAATATTACTTCATGTATTTTTTTTATATTTTAAAAAGTATTTTCAATAATAATATAATAAACAGCTTTTAACTTTTTCCTATAAACCGAAAATCAAAATATTTTTTGAATGAAGAACTGTAATATTCACTCACAACCTCACTCACTCACTCAGCTTTACGCTGTATCCCGCACATGGCAGGGTAGGCAGCGGGAACTTGGGAATATAGTGTTAAGACACTCAGTTCCACTTTCGTTCTCCACTTTCCGCCGAATTTTGAGGCAAAGCGTGTTGTTTTGCCTGGTACCACAGCGAGGAAATGAAAACATTAAATATTTCATTTCCTCGAGTGGGGATCGAACCCACAACCCATCGGTTACAGTCACACGTTTTGTGCCGCTGCGCCACGACAGGCCTCTAACTGTAATATTCTTTACATAATGTTAGTTGAACTAATATTAATACTGAGATCTGACCTCAAGATTAGAAGATTGTTTGTGTTAAATTTAGGTTGGTAGCATTCTCCGTGTTGATTGGCAAAGCTTTAGAGATTTAGAAGGGAATTTCATTATCATGGTATTGCTGTTTACGGAACTTTGAGAACAGTACGATGAGTTCATTTGCTCGTGAACGGCGAACTACTGAGTAATACAGTATCTGTGAGTATGTAACAAATAGAGAACGGTCCTAACTTTTATTTGTCTTCATCTCTTGCTAATTGTACGAGTATGTACATTTATTGATGTGTGATTTTTACACGCAATCTATGAGTTTTAAATAATGCTAAGCTTCACGCTGTATTCTGCACATGGTAGGATTATCACAGGGAACTTGGAAACCTAGTGTTAAAACACTCCGTTCTACTTCCGTGCCCCATTTTCCGCCGAATTTGAGGCATTACGTGTTGAGTGGCGGAATTCAACGCCGTATTTTGCCTCGTATCAGAAAGATGAAATCAAAAAATTAAACATTTAGATTAAAAATATTAAATATTTCATTTCCTCGAGTGGGGATCGAACCCACAACCTGTCGGTTACAGTCACACGCTTGTGCCGCTGCGCTACGACAGGCCTCAAAGTGTTAAATAATTCTGTATAAATAGCTTCATGTAGTATCTCGCATATTGTGTGTCAGGCAGGTGGTACCTAATTTTGTATGTAGAGTGACGGAATTAAACACCGCGTTTCGTCTTCTTACAGGAGTGAGGAAATTCAAATATTTTTATTTCTCGATTGGAAATTGAGTCCGCACTGTTAAAACGCGGTAGAGTCCGACACAATCTCTTGGCAACGCGTCAGCCTTATATTATTACATCGTGGTATTATATTATATTGTATGCTTATGTTTTTATATAAAGCGTTAGTTTTTATTAAGACCATCTAATTCTCTACTTTATATATGCCACATGTGATCCCAGGTTGATGCATGATGCGTGGTACGAAAGTTAATGAGAGAGGTCGTGGGTTCGAATCCAGCTTAAGGAAACGAAATATTTAATATTTTCATTTTCCGGCTTTAGTAATGAGGCAAAGCGCTCTGTTGAATTCCGCCACTTAACTTACAATTAATCAAGAATTCAGCCGAAAGTGGAGAACGAAAATGACTTAGCGGGAACAGAGTTCCTAAAGCCCCTCCGCCTACCCTGCTATGTGCGGGATACAGCGTTAAGCTGAAAAAATATAATTTTTAATTGACACCTGATTTTTTCATATTTTCTTTCAAAGTCCAATTTTGCGGAATGCGTCGCTATAGGCAATCTTAATGCAGAACTACGTATGTAGTTGGCAACAGATGTTATTCGTAAAAGATTCTGTGATAGAAAACATCCAGAAATTAAATATTTTATTAATAACAAAAAATACAGATCCATTACTAGTTATAACCATTACTTATAAGAATTCTTATTCTTTTATTATTATCCTTCTTTCCACGAAATTCAAAAAATAATAAAACGACAAATTGAAAATTGTGCATAAATTTAAGTAATGATGAAAATGTAGAAAATAATGTTTTAATTATTTGTTTAGAAAACGTATAAAATATAACACAGCGAGAATTGAACCCACGTCTCTCGGAAACCGTCCACCGTTTTCTAAATACGTTGTTATTAATTTGAGCTTATTTCTTGGTAAATTTATAACCGTATAACTAAGTGTGTTTACAAGAAATCCGCAATTTTCTTCTTAAGATCTGATCTCCTGAAAAATTATTCAAGTAAAAGTAGGACCTAAGCCCTGATGAGGATGAGCCCCAATTTTTATTTGGAAAAGTGAATCGTTTTCATTATATGACAAGACAAAGTACGGTGCTAAGTTCCACGAATTACGTGTGCCATATCACGGATAACTTTTCTGATGTTTGCGTTATTTCTCTCCTGAAGTGCTTCCTTAAATGCATGTTAGGATGTGACACTCGTTGGATGTACAGATACTTGCACTTCAAAGCCGTCAACCTACTCTTAATTCGTTTAATTTATAGATGTCTACGGGCGAATGTTTCATTTACTATCAGATAGTCTTATCCTTTTGTTTTCTTTTAAATTAAAATCTTAGGAATTAAATTGAGATCGCTTTAGTTAGTATGGTTTTAAAAATTAAATAAAAGAAAATTTTTAAAAGCTACTCTGTTTCAGTTGAGTGATGTAATTCACTGCTGCCGCAAATAAGTTTAAAAATAGTGTCTAGTTAAATTAAAGTTACCGTCCTGTATATCAAGTAAAAAACTTATTTAAATGTATAAATCCTCTGTGAAATACGGCTATGAACGGTCTGATCTGACCGTCGTGTGACTTTTAATAAGTTTATTTTGTAAGTATCTTAAGCATAATGTTTCCCTTAATGGTGCAACTGCTGCTAAACATATGTATATTCTTTATTCAATTTCCTATATTAACTATAAAATTGCCACACGATGAAAATATATATCTAGTTGCGACATGTTGCTCTAACTCGGACTTCGTATTTGATCTGATGCCAAATGTTTCCTACAAAATCCGCCTCCGCAGTAATGTTTCTTAGACCAACATTTGCCTTATGTGAATATTATAACGTTGTAGATAGAAGAGCACATTACAATATTATATAAGCTGAAAGCTTTATAGATTATTTAATAAGTAAATTACAACAAAAATATAATAGCTACTGCACAACACTTAGTCACGCAGCTTCACGCTGAATCCCGCACATGGCAGAATAAGGAAAGGGAATTTGGGAACCTAGTATTAAGTTACTCCGTTCCGTTCCTCATTTTCCAGATTTGGCGGATATTAACGCCGCGCTTTGCCTTAGCGTAAAAATGATAATAATTAATAAGTAATTGCTCAAGTTGGGATCAAACCCACAACAATTTACAATTACGTGCTTAAAGAAAAAAAAAAACAATAATTTATAAAGATTAAATCAGGATATATTCTTTCAGCAAATATTTTTTTTATCTTTTAGCAATTCTAGAGATATGAGGTTATAAAAAAATATTATGTACCTCAATATTAACTGACACATTCAAAGTGTCTGAAGGAAATCTGATCATAGGTATAGGTAAGTTAAATCACAATGATTTGTGATGATATAATATAGAATGTAGCCGTCAACCGTCTAACGAAAAATATGTTAACACCATAAATTAATTGTAACAAGCGTATAAGATTTTTACTATGTTTTAAAGTGTTATTCCAAACTTAGGACAGAAAATACTAAACTTAAATTTAAAATGCGTATAAAAATTTTGAACGAAGCAGGATTTGAACCCACGCCTCTGGAAAACTGTTACAGCGGACCAAGCTCCGTCGAAATTCTTATACGCTTGTTACAACTTATTTATTTTGTTAGCATCTCTGTAGGGAGATTTTTACAAATTTCCGCTACCTAAAGACAACTCGTAAGAATTATCGTTTGGCAACAGATAATACTATTTATTTTAATATTTTTACTATGTTTTAAAGTGTTATTCCACACTTAGGACAGAAAATACTATACTTAAATTTTAAAGGCGTATAATTTTTTTTTCTAATCCTGCTTCGTTCAAAAATTTTATACGCTTTTTAAATTTAAGTTTAGTAAGCGTATAAGAATTTCAAATTAGCTTGATAAGAACGTATGGCTTAGTTGGTCAGAACGCTGGATGGATGGTTTCCAACATCTTGCTACGTTCAAAAAAAAATATATACGCTATTAAATTTAAACTCAGTAATGTCTCGGATTCATAACTAAATTATAACAAAAAAGTTACTACTGCACAGCATTTAGTCAGCTTAATGCTGTATCACGCACATGGCAGAAAAGGTAAAGGGCACTTGGGAATCTGATGTTAAGATACTCCGATCCGTTCCCCACTTTCCACAGAATTTAAGGCTTTGCGTGTTAAGTGGCGGAACTCAACGCCGCGTTATGGCTTGTGACCAGCGCGACGAAATAAAACATTTTAAACATTTAATATATAATATTAAAAATGTTATTTCCTCGAGCGGGGATCGAACACACAACCTGTCGTTTGCAGTCACACGCTTGTGCTGCTGCACCACGATAGGCCTCAAATATTTAATATTAAAAATTTATATTTTTAATATTAAATATTCGAGGCCTGTCGTGGCGCAGCGGATATTTAATGTTTCATTTCTACACTCTGGTAATAAGGCAAAGCGAGGCGTTGAGTTCCGCCACTCAACACGCAATGCCTCAAATTCGGCGGAAAGTGGGAAACGGAAGTGGAACGGAGTGTCATAACACTAGCTTTCACTTTCGTTCCCTCTGCCTACCCTGCCTAGTGCGGGATACAGCGTGAAGCTGAAAAAAAAATATATTTTCTTTGAGTGGTGATTGAGTCCACAACCTGCTGCGTTCACAACCGCAAGTTTGTGCCTCTGCACCACAACAGGCCCTAAAGGGTATTCAGTTGTTATTTTACGTTGTGTTTTTTAACTTTCACCTGCGCCTTTATTCGCTTTATCAAATGGAAATAATTACGTTAGTTAGTTGCATTTAATACTGCAACGTGAATTTACAAAAATAATAACAGTCGAACGTCAAAAATAAAACCGGTCGGCCTTCAAAAGTCCTGACGAAACGACGGGTAAGTAAAGTAAGGTATGATTTACAGTTTCCATATAATATAATGATTTAGTGTAATCCCTTCTCCAGTACTACTCGCTTTGTTCGTTACATTGGCAATAGTTTTTGAAGGTTTTGAAGCCTCACTGTGAAATATGTATTTATTGTTTACAAATGAATCTTGTCCCTTCTAAGGGTATATAACTATTTATTTTTTCAGCTTCACGCTGTATCCCGCACTTGGCAGGGTAGGCAGAGGGAACGGAAGTGAAACCTAGTGTTATGATACTCCGTTCCACTTCCGTTCCCCACTATAGGGTATATAACTATTGACTAATATTCCTTTGGGCACAGTAAAGTGAATCAGATTAATTGAGTAATTGATCAAAATTAATTTTAATCTAGACGTAGATGTGAAGTAACAGTTAGGTTTTGTTTCTTAGGAAATTGTGCTGTCTCACTCATTTTCATCATCTAGCTGATATCTTCGTCGTGTCTAATTTTAATTTTAAACCAAAAACTTCATTTGATCCAAATACGCTTAGAATAAATCGGGGACATTTATGTGTAAAGGAGAATTATATACAGCAGTTACGAGATGAAACTGTCATCGATACAAATATATATCTATTTATATATATATATATATATATATATATATATATATATATATATATATATATATATATATATATATATATATATATATATATATATATATATATATATATATATATATATATATATATATATATATATATATATATATATATATATATATATATATATATATATATATATATATATATATATATATATATATATATATATTATATATATATATATATAATTAATTAATCTTCTTATTACAAAACGATTAGACAAAATTTTAAACATTAATATATATACTTTATTATTTTACAAATTTATAATGAAACTCCATCCTGTATATAGACTGTATTCTCTATTTTATTTATAATATTTTTTATTTCTTCATTTTTTAATAAATAAAGATTCATAGTCAACTTTCGACTAAATCGAAATTATTCCTTGTCTAAAGATTTCTACTCAGCTTCACGCTGTATCCCGCCAATGGAAGGGTAGGCAGAGGGAACTTGGGAACCTCGTGTTAAGACACTCCGTTCAACTTCCGTTACATATTTAATATTCTCAATTTAAACATTCAATGAATACATTAAATATTTAAATTTAAAATATTAGATATTTCGTTTTCTCGAGTTGGGATCGAACCCAGAACCTGTCGGTTATAGTCACACGCGTGTGCCGCTACGCCACGACAGGCCTCATTGGAACTTAATAAAGGAAAAAGATGATTAATGGGAGCATTTGTTAACGTGATAGAACCAAGAATATTTTTATTGTTTCTAAACAATCTGTTTTGTCGGTCTATCTGTTTGTTTGCTGTCACACTTGTTTCAGAAACGGCCTAACCAATTAAAATAAAGTTTATATCAAAATTATATCAAACTTCAATGAACAATCCTCAAGCGTTTACAAAATAATGAAACAGAAGAAACGAAAGATTTTCTTCTTCAATAATTACTTTCTTAATGATAAATTGAGAAATTTCCGCTATAATATAATTATATATTTTCGTTTGTGTTTAAGTATTTACTTTCATGTTTCAGAAATGATACAAATTACTTTTATAATTGGACTTGGCTAGTTAAAAAATAATTTTAGCACTTTATTCTGCAGAGTGGTCTCTGTTAATTGGAATCAAGCCTTAATGAAGTGGAACAAACTGTGAACACAGGAGAGTCTGGTCACTTGGTTCTCTCTCTGGTCAGTGTTCCATTTTTATTATTTTCTGAAATTAAAACAAAAAAATAAAACATTGTACATATCTTTAGCACTAAACTTATTTAATAATACGAGAGAGTAAATAAAAAAAATATTCTAGCGTATCTCTTGTGTTTACGTAAAATACCTAAAGAAATTAAAATATTTTTTAAATGTTGTTATATTATGTATTATTTTTTTCTTTCGTTTAATGGACAATATATTACGACCAACATTTTTTGATTTGGTTTGGATTGGTTTTAAAGTCTCCATGACCTCATCATATTTAGTTAATTTTGTATAAAGCATTTTATACATAAAACTTTAGCAAAGTACAGCTATAACACGGTCAACCACGTGTCTGTAAGTAAACAAAGCCCGGCTCGGAACAATAGGCGACGCGAATATTATCACATAAATCAAAATAGTTCTATTCGAGCAAATACCATGATCATGTATGTGGAGAAACTGCTTGTACCTACGTAGATATGATATTGTACATCAAATATGATTTTGTGTAACTATATACTATTGGACATATTTTTTGTATAAGCATACATATATTAGTATTTATTATGTGACGTTTATCAGTCACTGGCTACAGTCTACTCGCCTCAGTCTTCAGCCAGCGTCCACAAACGCGCGTGTTCGACGGTACAGCTCGAGACTGCAAAAGCGATGACTGCGAGTCTGATCTCCAATTGGTAAAATAATTAAAGATTTTTTTTTTTCAACAATTGAAAGTGAATATGTTTCAAATTGGGCGAAAACTAAGGAACGGATGTCCCCTCTGTCTTGCCAAAGAAGAAAAAGCGTCAAGCTATTTTAAAATTAAAATATTTTTTTGTTGTATATTTAAACTTTAATTCATGTTATTAAGTAAACATATTATATTTTAAGTAAAAACTGATCAAGTGCGAGTCAGAATCACAAGTTTCCGTAGCAATATCAGAATCCAGAAAAAATGACTTATAAAAATTACATTTACACTTAAATGCTCGTATCTTTTAATAGTGGTAACTTAGAAGACATTTTTTTTGTGCTTTAAGAAAGTATAGACTATTTACTTATATCTTTTTACGATTTGGAGATAATTTAATGTGACAGAAGCACCGACAACAAAGCGATCCAACGTTTTTTAAAGGTTTTTTAATATCTACGTAAGACCTACTAAAATATACTCCTATAAAAACCTCGAAATAAAGCTGAAAGTGACAGTTTTTCAACATTATTTCCCCTCAAACAGCGTCTACTTATTTACATAAAGAACTGTATATTTGCACTGAGCTTTGTCTAAGTGTCCTAATCATTTAGAAAGCAACCTTGTATAAATACAACACTGCGTTCAATGAGCGTAAGCCTTCACAAACTTTCGCAAAGTTTAATTTGAAAATGTTCCTTTATTTATATTTTAAGCGTTTCGTCCCGGACGTTGCTTGGGCCGTCGTCGTAGGGACATGAAAACACGACGGTTGTGAGTTGCTACTTGGAATTATAAATTATTTTAATTTCCTCATCCTGACAAAGCGTGAATTTGAGTACTGCTGTCTTAACTCTAACTTCCTTCTGACTTTCCTAAGCTAAAAAAGTCTCTTTTTTTCTGTGAAAGTCAAAATAGAAAAAGTTCAAGTTTAGTGAGTGATATGAGAGTCCTTTTTATATAGCTGGGAAAATATATTAACGCAGACCACATATGCGAAAGGTAAATAAATACTCGTAAGTGCTTTACTCGATGAGCGGTGGAATGAGTTCATGTGGGTGTAACTTAAACAAGTGCTCGACCTAGTGCTAAATCTATCATACCCGCCTCTGCAGTGGTATATGCTATATATGTATATATCTATTAGCCGTCGTCCGTAACTTACTTACCTGGACACGAACATTTTAATTTGAAAATCTACATTTAAATTTGAAATATTACCAACAGACTAAGTGAAGTACTTATTAAAAGTATTTATTTTCGAAAAATACGCTTATTCCTTTAATGGAACAAAAATATTTTAAACTTATAGCGTACATAAGTATATTGTAATATTCAATACTGTACCATATTGAAGAGGCGGTGACTGGCGCAACGCCAGCGCTAAGTCAACGGAAGATAGTATCGGTCTCGGTAATAAAACGAGATACATTGTTATGGATTTACATTAGACAAGGCCGTCGTGGCGCAGAAAGACTGTATTTGACTGTACCACTAAGTTTGATTGCCATTTAGGTAAATAAATTATTCAAGTTGTCTCGCTTAGAAGAAAAGAAGAAGCGCTGATTATCAGTATTCAACACGCAATATGTCTAAAGTTCTATGACGCGTGGTGAAACGGAAAGTCATAACAGTAGTTTCCCTTTTAATAACACTTCTTTATGAACAATGAACAAAGTGAACCGGTATGCAGTCATTGTTTTAAGAATAAATTATAAGAAAATATAAATATTTTGATTGAAAATTTCAAGTCACATTAAATTCTTTGTTAATAAAAAGTGAAGTATAAATTAAGCTATACTTATCGATTCAAATTATTGACTTACTGTTGAAAATTATAAAGATATGTCATACATTATCTATTTACATCTAAACATCTAGTTAGAAGCTATTCTCGTGACTGACCTACATGACCAATACTTACAGTTGCTAAAAGCAATCTACAGTATGTAAAGCTCACATCGACTTTTGTCCATTTTCCTTTGCAACGTCAACTAGTTGAGGCGCCACAACTATTGCAAATGACGAGTACAACTAATTAACAAAGTTCCGACACTGACGTCTAACGAACAAACAACCACATAATTAATTCTATATATTAATAGTAAGTTAATTGTAGAATGTATGTACTCATATGTTAGTTAGACTAGTCTTTTATTATAATCTGAATAAATTAAGAATAGACTGTTGGTTTTCAAACAAAAATAAGCTTAGTACCACAAAAAGTTTTGCTACAGCATTTTCCTTTTTAATAAATCCGCTTAGAAGGGTTCAGATTAAACTGTTCATTTTGTCGAAGCTAGAAGCATTTTATGGAACTTCGACTCTATGGGTACACCTTTTGGGTAAAATAACACCGCGCTTTATCCTGTAGTAAGAGAGGAGAAGTTAAAATAATTCATTCCAGATCGTAATTTGAATCCACAATGGAGTTTCAATTTAGAAGGTGTACCTTTGCACAGCTACTAAACGTCACACAGCTGTGTCTGTTGAATATTTAAATAGAAGAACATATTTATAACTGAGTCAAAAGCTTATGTCAGTCAAACATTGTGCTCGACATGATTCAAGAAAAAGGCAAATTAATAAAAGGGGATACGGCTCAAACAACGTATATCGTGTTTCATGAGGTTCTGAAGAACTCTTGTAAAGAATCTAATATCATAATTTAGTGTAAAACTTTTTAAAGTGTGTTTTATACTCTATTTTGGAAAATTCTATTACGTTAAATAATACCTTTAGTTTCGTTAATACAACTACAGAATGGACTAAGAGAAGATACGGATAAAAGAGACTACGATCTAAATACGATCTACGATACGATATAATACGGATTACTACCAGCACTATGAACAAAGGGAATTGTTAATTTCATAGAAAACTTAAAACTAAATAATACAAATCCACACTTAGGAAAGAAAATTATTTATTTAGAACCACGCCTCTTGAAATTCACAGTCTGCGGACGGTGCAGTTGAACTCCCGCCACGTTTAAATGTGTGTACGATATCTGAATAAGTCACACTTTATAATTTCTAACTCTTACAGAGTCTTCACTGACATCGCTTCTCGCAGTAGTTTTTCAATTTATTACTTCACTTCACTAGACCGATCCTTGCAAATACTGTGAGAGCACTAAAACTCTTTAATGACAAATATTTGTAGCAAAATATAGATTATTCTTAATATCGTCATAATTATTTAAAGTGTTATTCCACACTTAGGACAGAAAATACTAAACTTAAATTTAAAAAGCGTATAAAAATTTCGAACGAAGCAGGATTTGAACCCGCGCCTCTGGAATACCGTTCCAGCGCTCTGACCACTAAGCCATTCGTTCAGAACGAATGGCCAGCGCTCTGACCACTAAGCCATTCGTTCAGAACGAATGGCTTAGTGGTCAGAGCGCTGGAACGGTATTCCAGAGGCGCGGGTTCAAATCCTGCTTCGTTCGAAATTTTTATACGCTTTTTAAATTTAAATATAGATTATTCTTAATATCGTCATAATTATTTTGTCTCTTTTAAAATAAAGGTATTTCATAAAGAATGCCAAATTGTATATTAGATTTTATTTCAGCTTCACACTGTATCCCACACATAGGAGGATAGAGAAAGGAAACATGGGAACGTGGTGCTAAAACATCCTGTTCACATTAAGGCCTTTCTGTTTCCCACCTTTCCCTAATTTGAGGTATGTGTTAAACGGAGTATTTCACTGGGTTCCCAAGTTCCCTCTGTCTACCCTGCCATGTGCGGAACAAGAAGAAGAAGATAAAAGTAGAAAAAGTGAAGAAGAAGATAAAATTTTAATTTAAATATGAAGTGTAGACACAAGGCTTACCTATCGAAATTATATTATTTCATATGATGTCACGACACGTCCTCTGAGAATACTCGCCAGGATGAGGAAATAAATTAGAACTTTCCATATCATACATATTCAGAAATATTACATATAAAAAGTAGTGTGAACTTTCTTGACACTGTTTCTTAAATATCCTTTAGAAAATCCAAAGCGCACAATAAAATCTTAAAAAGGTAAAATAAATGATTTATTCACACACAAAAGGCGCAACGCAATGTTCCTAGAAGAGAGCTCGTTACGTACTGTTCTACATACATATTTGATTAGATCTAACATAATCCTGTGACAAAGCAATTTCGGGCGAGCCATATGCGACTTACCGAGTTTTCAAGTTTTATTAAATTTGCAAAACCCAGGGCTTTTGTGTTACAAGCTGCGGACTAATTAAATGATATAAGAAGTATTAAATAAATAAGCTTAAAATAAGTTCAGAACCACAAAGTCTATTGGCTCTTAGCTCTTAAAGAAATGTATTTGTTTGAATCTCTATGGAGCTAATGGAATGAACTAAGAAAAAATATGGTGAGAAAAGATATAGACTTTTACTTAAAATATGTCACTTGTCGGACATAAAATGTAGTTATTTCCATACAAACACGCGGGCGACAGAGCGGGTCGCAGATAAAAGCTTGTATTAAATAACCTGCTAACAAAAACCCTTTTAGAGTGACATGTGATTATTTACATATTTAACATAATTTTAAACAAGGATATAATAAAGTGATCAGAATTCGTATAGTAAAAGACTGTAATCGCGACAATTGAAAGTTCAACTGTTTCTGATCAAGTAGTTACATTTCTTCGATTTAGTAATAAGACAATTGCAGGTTATAAATTTGAATTGTTAACGGATATTTGTCAATTTTTAGTTATTATTTTAAAGTAAATAAATATTTATATTTAACTTAAGTTTCAACGGTGTATCCTGCACATAGTAGAGTAGTTAGAGAAAACTTAGGTTAGGATCCTAGTGCTTACACATTTTGTTCAATTCCACATTTTCTGCTAAAATTGAAGTATGGCGTGTTGGGTAGCGGAACTCAACGCCGCGCTTTGCCTTGTTACCAGAGCGAGCAAATGAAAACATCAATCATATTTAATTTGAACATATTAAATATTCGATTTACTCGATTGTGGATCAAACCCATAACCTGTCGTGCTTACAGTCACACTTGTGACAAACACAACATATCTGCCTCATACTCTGAGTACACATTCCGAACAATTCTTTCGTTACGTCGACTTCACTCGTTTAACACTTAAATGGAATTTGGAAATGTAAATAAGAAGGTCAAGTAGATATATCGTAGAGCGTCTGTCCATCAAGGGGATAATTAAAAGCGTTTTGGACGTTTATTGCTGCGGGCCGACTTACTGATGCTTGATTACAAAAATCTTTAACGTAACGCTTTTCTTAATACTTTAGATTTTTCACGTGCTTCTTGACTTAAGATTACATTTTTTGCATCCAAAATTGGAAAATCAACTCATGTTTCAACTTGTGGTAATCGTTTAAAGCTGACATTTACACACAGCCGAGAAAAAGCTCGATTCGACATACTAAGGGTATGGAGTACCGTCATTTAGTATTTACCTTAATTTTAAAAATCTTGCACATAAATATAAATCTAGAATCGGCTTAATATTTTAAGCTCACACCGCCCCGTTCGAAATAAAAGTTTCTTCTCAAATATAACTCGCTCTTTTGTAGCTTCGAGACACGCTTTGAACTCGATAAAGTATTATCAAATTTGATACGTAAGAATTTTAAAATTTTATAGCGTATGCTTACAATTCTTTTTCAAATTCTAACACAAGGTAAAAACGTGTAAAAAGTACGATCGCAGTATCTACGAAAGCCTGAATTTATGGCTGTAAATTTTATTTTTCATTGTATGTATGATCAAAGTAAAAAATAAGTTTTTTTTAACTAAAAGTGAATTAAAAATTTATTTTTATTTTATTTTTATTTATTTTTTATTTTTATTTATGTTTGGGAAACATACAATTAAAATAGAACGTATACAATAAAATTACAAAAATTTAACATAAATACAAAAAAGTTTCCAAAAAGGTTAAAAATATTGGACTTACACTTATTTAGAAAAAGTATAAAAATTGAACGTAGCAGAATTATGAATTTGTGCCTGTTGATTCGCCTCTGAATTCGTCTAAGTCCTCTGACTACATACTTAGTCATACTTTCGCATCAAGCTGGGTCAAAATTATTTACGCTTGTAACAACTAGCGTAAAATTATTTAACTGTCGGGACTTAACTAGTGCCTCACTCTGGTGGTTTAATTTATTCGTGTGCGTGACCTACCTTTACACTAAGATCCATCTATCCACTGTGCTATAGGAAGTATAATGGTAGCTTCGTACAGATACATTATGACACGTCCCTTAAAATTAACATTTATTTCATAGTGTTTCAAGAATTTGTAGTTTATGTTTAGTAGTTTATTTTCAGAATGAAAGAAGAAATACATACTATATTACCAGATACGGTATTCAAGTCCTACAAAGACAAGTTTTAATATTTTTTTATAATTGACTTTATAGTTTGACAATAAATACAATATTTTCATTCAAAATTATTATTAACAACCCCATTTAATGTTCATAGACGAGGCGACGCGAACGTATTACTGAAACAACAGGGAACAGTAATAATTTTTAATAAAATTAAGATTGTTTGAGAACTAAATACAAATTTATGGAACCATTTGTTGTTTTAAGCAGAAATATACTTATATAATTTATGATTACTAATAAAAGTTATTATATATTATATAAAATAAGGACATAGTTGACCAATTTTTATTTACTATGAATTGAAATTTTATATTAGTGTCAGCAGTTTCCTTGGATGGAAAGACGATATACAAGTCTTACAGTGTAAAACAATAGAAGGAGAGCGAGGTTGAGGTAGGGAGGCATATTCAAGCAAATTAATTAGCAGTTAGAGGTGCGGCTTACCACTAGAGACAAGACAGCTTAGACCAAAAGGTATGAGAAGAAAGCCTTAGCATTTTACCAACAAATTGATCAGACAAGAGTTGAAGAGGGATAGAAAAAAGCAGATCTACACACTATCTGCTTTGGGTTGGTCTTTATTGCACTTAAAATTATTCGTAGGCTGAATTCTAATAAAGGAATCTAGCACATTTAACAGTATTTTTTGAGTCAATTCCGTTCAGTCTTTGATCAAACCTAAGAATTTAAAGGACTTACTCTCTTTTTAACAATTGCCTGTGACAACCACCCGACACTTCGCCACTAATAGTGCCAAGCCATTGTCAGAGAGCCTTCGGCTGTACAAGAATTGAGCTTAAAATAAGCCTTTCCAGTCAAGCGAAATGAGTCATTCTGCCTGAGCACCGCTAGCAACATCTAGAAAAAATCACCTTCGGCATAAGGTCGTCAAATATCTGTAAAGTAAACACTGAGACTATCTACGGTACTTAAACCATTCCTAAAGCCAAATTGAGAGGGTGCTAACATATTTATGCATTCCACCATCCACTCTAGACTATTTTTTAAAAGCTGTTACAAATTTTAATAAATCTCAGGAAAATATCTTTCTAGTCAATTCAGACTATTTATTACGACTAACTATACGAATATTTTCCAGGTTTAAGGATTGCAAAAACAATTTAGAATTTCCAAATTGTGTAAAATTTCCTGATTGAAATATGACGTTAAATTTTTCGAAAGTAAAACCTACATCTATTGCATCCGAAGATTCAATCAGTGAGAAAACAAATAAATCATGAGACGGTACAAAAGAAACAGAAACTCTCTACAACGTCCACATAAGATTAAACAAACAGGATAAATACATATACAATGTCCATATATAGACTAATATTAACCTGACTGATATAAAGCTCGCGCAGTTGCGTAATCTGTTTAAAAAACTTACTCAAAAGGGGTTCTGTATCTAAGTTATTTAGTTATTTTTTAGTCTTTTATATACAGAGAAAGTTTTAATAGAAGTTACACACCAAACGGACCGGGCAAGTATAAAGTTGTTTAAGATCTAGTTAAGATTATCTTCAACTTACTAACTGCTATAAAAATACTTTATCCATTAACTAAAACAATGAAAACAAAGTAGAATGTTAAAAAAAAAACGCAATAAAATATTTCCATTCTAAGTGTTTGTATGTATAAAATATTTTATTACATTGTAGGTGCTACATTAGCTTACAAGATACAAGTAGTAGTAGGGATTTCGCCGAAATAAGTAACAATTGTATATGACCCATTACAAATTGTGCCACAATTCAAACACTACTACTTATATGTCAAAGAGAAAAAGTTAACATCGAAACGATTAATATTTGTTTATATGTTATATAGCGTAGGCTATAGGCTATATCGAAGATCCCAGAAAACGTCCGAGAATTTTCTATTTAATTCAGCTTCACGCGGTATCCCGCACGAGGCAGGGTAGGCAGAGGGAACTTGGGAACCTAATGTTAAGACACTCCGTTCCACTTCCGTTCCCCACCTTCCACTGAATTTGAGGCAAGTTGTGAAAAGGGGTTTTTATATTAAAAGTAATAAATAACCTTTAATATAAAAACTTGTTTTTAAAACAAATGATATTTCACCAAATTAACGATTTTATAAATGATAACACACCTAATAATAATGCTAGCTACAGACTTTCAAATGTGTTATCGTCACTTACAATAATATGATGTAAAGTTTTGATAAAAACTTTTTTATCGGTCGGCCGGTCTGTGGCCGTAACTTTAGTGAAGTGGTGGTTACCGTTCAAAAAATGAAACTTGTAATTTCTTATTTTGAATAAAAAAAAATAATTTAAAATTGAGTACATTACCAATGCTTTATGGAATCCAATTTATGTTTATTAAAAGTTCATGCTGCTTTGCTTTCAGGTTTATGGAAATTTGGTCCACGTGAACGTAGAACGTGGTGATATTTTACAGGTATTATTTTTGTATTTTACACAATTTTATAGATTTTTTTTTATTTGACGCCTACGTTATACTCGTATACCAGTTCATGTACATTTTCATTTAAATAATATTGTATTTCTCTGATCGAGTTAAACTAAGCCCAGCATTGTGCTTCGCCGTTTCACAATATCTTTAAAAGATTAACAAAAAAATGAGAGGCCTGTCGTGGCGCAGTGCCACAAGCGTGTGACTATACCGACAGGTTCTGGGGTCGATCCTCACTCGAGGAAATGAAATATTCAGCATTTTCAATTGAAATGTTTAATGTTTTCATTTTTTCGCTCTGGTACAGGGCAAAACGCGGCGTTAAGTTCCGCCACTCAACACGCAATGCTTCAAATTCGGCGGAAAATGGGGAACGGAAGTGGAACGGAGTGACTTAATACTAGGTTTCAAGTTCCGTCTGCCTATACTGCCAGCGTGAAGCTGAGTAAGTAAAAAAATGTTTGTTAACGTTCTTTCGTTGCGTGTAGTATAATATTTGTTTTAAAGTAAAACAAATGATATTTCAAAAAAATTAATTGCTTACTATATTTAATTTCGTGCAAAATACCTTGTGGATCATTTCATAATCGGAAGTATTACTTATTCTTGGCTCCGAAATATTTATTCTTGGCTTCGAAATATTTATTCTTGGCTTCGAAATATTAGTTACGCCAGGCTTCGAATTAGGTTTCAATTGTTAGGTTTCAAGTCTCTCGATCCACCATCCGTGACATAATATGATGAACAAAATAAAATATTTTGTTGAGAATATTTTGTCTAGTAATTTATGCATATATTTTTTTCTGTACACGATACTCAACTTCTTCTTTTATTGTTTGGATTATGTTAGATAAAACTTTTGGTTTGAAACTAAAATTAGATATTTTGGTACTCCAGTTAAAAAAATAACAAAGCGTGCAACAATAAAACTTGCAAAGTAACAAAGCCTACCGCCGTATTTGTCTACATCAAATGTTTCTCTCCTTTGTATATTTATAATGTATTCAATAGGTTAAGATTCTTAGAAGGGACAGGTCTTTTGTAAACAATAAGTATATATTGTAAAGCTAAAATCAAGTCAACTGCTGCAGACGTAACGAACAAAGCGAGTATTACTAGTGAAATGTATAGTAGTATAGTTTCCATATAATGATTAAGTAAATTAATCATTATATTATATAAAACTATAGATCAATTCTTACTCCACAAACCCTTCATTTCCTCAGGATTTGTAAAGTAAAACCAAGTGGTAAATATATATTGCAATTATTTCATTAGCTTGTTTGGCTCATCGAAATATTTTCAGAAATTGTGTTCTGTTACCGTCCTCCATTTATCGAAAAATATATGTATTTAAGTGTTGTATGAAACAAACACGTAAATATTTATAATTGATAGCCCGAGTGAATTCAAAGCTAAAAAATAGCAATAGGAACTATATATATGAAATATATCTTTTCTTTTTTTTTTTCCAGCTTCACGCTGTATCCCGCACTAGGCAGGGTAGGCAGAGGGAAAGAAAGTGAAACCTAGTGTTATGACACTCCGTTCCACTTCCGTTCCCCACTTTCCGCCGAATTTGAGGCATTGCGTGTTGAGTGGCGGAACTCAACGCCGCGCTTTGCCTTATTACCAGAGCGAAGAAATGAAACATTAAATATTTAAATTGAAAATATTAAATATTTCATTTCCTCGACTGGGGATCGAACCCAGAACCTGTCGGTTACAGTCACACTCTTGTGCCGCTGCGCCACAACAGGCCTCATATATCTTTTCTGTTAACTAAATTATGCTAACTCAACTAAAGAATATTATATTTTTATAATATTGAAAAAAGACGACATTTAGAAGCCGTCCCAAGGAAATACAATAAGCGGGCTGAATATGACGGTAAGCCTGACGTAATATTACTTTAAAAACTAACTTGCCATAGCCGAGATTTCACAGCAACGAGCCTATAAGCGACTCCTGTTTAATCCTACAACAGACATTTTTGGTGACCAACCTGGCGATTACTTCCAACTTCCTTATGACTACTCTGTCTATTCTAACAGCCGGAAGAGGTTCCTTATGGTACTTGAGTGCCTCTTTTAGCGCCTCAAACGGCAGAATAAAGGACTTTAGACTCGACCGGATTGTTACCACCCTCGGCATTTAAGACCGGCGTTAAGTAGTGGCTTCGGCCACTGCGTTTCGCATTAGGTAATGCCGGGCCCCAGTACCCATCCACCTTAAAAGACGGCAACGCTCCTGTAGCTCCTCTGGAGTTACATGGGGTCGTGGGCGACGGTGATCACTTACCATCAGGTGACACGTACGCTCATTTGCCGTCTCTTCCATAAAAAAAAAATGTTAGAGGCGTTGATCACATCCAGCAAGACAACGAGAAAAATATCTATCTCTGCCCTCACGGCCAACGACCGGGTTTTTTTAGGGCAACAATGGATAGTGTACTGGCCCTGAATCCAAACTAAGTCTTCCTAAAAGACCTGAACGTACCTCCTATAGGTGCTAAATAACATGGGGGCTGATAATATTCTTCATAAGCTTGCCCGTCTCGTTCCGCAGCATTTTTGGCCTATATGAGAAAGTAAAGTCCAACATTCAAATTAAAATTACAACAGGTATTTGACCTACTTATGGATACTTTTTCTAACTGCTTTCAAATTACTTTAGAAGTTTTCATAATTATTAATTTCCAAAAGCTTACTGACTAAAACGTTCTAATTTATAAAGTTTGAAAACTTCATGATTATTTTAAGGCTTAATGAATAAAGTAGTACTACCTGCTTCAGTTTCACATAAATCCATACATTACTATCAAAATAACAGACTCCATAAATTACTATCAAAATTTCTTATTTGCTATTTAGTTAATATAAAAGGAAAATATGAACATACGCTAACATTAAACAGTACATTATACTCTGAAAGTTAAAGTAGCCTCTATGTTATTCATATATAGGTTTTTAATACTGGATTGAACCTGGATTCTTGCAGAATGAGCTAACTGTATCTGGTCCTCTAATGTGGTGTGCTGGGGATTTTAAATTTTTTAATAGTGGGTCCCAGGTGGTGGAAAGTTTCCAACCATCTTCTCTATTGAAATTTGGATGTTTTTGTATTTCAATAGCCTCGCGGATCATTCTAGGGATATATCTATTCTCCCTAGCGAGTATGTGGGGTTTATCACCACATTAGGGACCAGATACAGTTAGCTCATTCTGCAAGAATCCAGGGCAGTACGCGAGGCAATTAAGGAATCGTTGGCGGTAGTTTGATACAATAATTATATCAACTGACAGACAAATGCCACCTCAGTCTACCCGTGACCACGGACTACTGTAAAGTGTTCGAAACGTCGGGTTTCCCAAAAATGTTTACCATTCAATATACGCGATTAATCCGTTTAAAAGTGTTTCATTTAAAATGTATAACAATCGCGAAAATCAAAGACATTATTATCGTTTCCTAGTATAGAGGAAAACGAAGGACTTTGTTACTTAATATTACATTTCACGTTATGGTTTCGGGCAACTTAGAAGGGGTCATGTTATACAACTCTTAGTTATTTCTATAAAACAGTAAATAAAATCTAGTAATATCTAATATTTTTTTTGTTTTAGCTTATTACAGGAAAGGCCTCAATATGATAAAAATTATAGATTAAAATTATAGATTAAATATTAGTACATATAATATAAAATGAATTTCAAGCAACATGAAGGGTGACTACGATACTACCGTATTTCAATTGCTTTATACTGACAGATATCGATATACTTTTAAATTATTATAGACGTCCGCAACATCATACAATTTGGGTGTTCTGTTCTCAAAGCTCCGCAAGTAACAATATGATATTAATGAAATTTCTTCCTAGTCACTTATACTTTGTCTATTAACAATTGTACAGACAATTACCATTCTCAAGAAACTATTTGTTTAGGAAGTCAGGCCTTGCGGGAACGATCGTTGGATCAACGGACACTAGATGAAATGTGTTTTTATTATTTCTTATATTTAAATTATTTCTTCAGATTTTATCCTATATTCAATCGATAGCGCAGTGTTTAATTCCGCCAATTGACACACAATATCTCGTACATTAGGACGAAAGAAGGGAACAGATTGTCTTAATATAAGGTTCAATATTACCCTCTTGTTTTAAGAGAGTAAAGCTGATGCTTTCTTTCTATTATATAAACATCTATCATATTTAAACGAAGTGCTTTTGTAGGTAACTACTCGTAGAAACTTACAAGTATCTGTAGCCATATTTGATATCTGTAGCCTCTATGAGTTATCTTGAGATGACCGAGGACGCTTTGGGTGTCTCTTGCTGTAACTTTAAACGACTCGATTTATATGTAAATGACTGCTTTTGAAATTTAAAACTTCACTGTTTTTCTAAGAGTCTATTAGATCTAGGTCAATATCTCATATGTCTGTTCAATATTGAGAAAGAAAAGATCCACAAAATTGTACAAGGGTCATTATTTAAAAGATACAATACTCGAGGCTGTCATGAATTGAGAACATGCTTCTAACATATGTATATTTATTGTTCAAGCTTTGTATTGTTACAGATTAGAATATAGAATCCAAAATTTCCCTCGTCTCGTCTCTTGACGTTTTTATGTTAAAATATTTTATCTCGAGCATATTCGTTAAATCGAAAGAACTTTAATTGGGTCACTTGTTATTGTACAGGATTTTCCAAATAAATATTAAATTGCTATTGTCTTTTTAGGTAGTAAGTTAATAAAATAATTTTAATTTCCTCGTATTATTTACATTATATTGTTCATATTCCATGATGACGGCGTTTATAGCAACCATTTTCTTGAGCATGAAAGAAAGAGTTTAATTATATTAGTGAATTTTCTTTCCTTGTCAATAAAACCCCTACTTGGTATTATTAATTACTATTTAAATATTAAACATGATAATAAACAGTAAAGTTTTCTAATATTATAAGCTTTTGGACTTTCTCAAATATTTCAATGACGAGGAGCTTTACGGATACATTTACTATTCACAACAAACTTAGTAAGTATCTTCAAGACCGACAACACATTAACTGAAGCAATAGCGTACCATCAGGTTCTCCTTTACATTGATTAATTTTTGTTTTCTCCCTCTTTTCTAATATATTGATTAATTCTTATTTTCTCGTTCTGGTGGACAAAATGCTACTTAACAAAACTCTACTCATTAATTTCACCTCGGTAGGTTTGTGTGAAGAACGGAGTGTCTTAACACTAGTTTTCCTCTGCCTTCCCGGCTAGTAAAGTTACTGTTTCTGTGTCAAAATTGCTCTTAAGATACATTCAATCAAATAAAATTTCAAAGAAAAATATCAAGTTATATTAAAAGTGTAAATGATATATTGCAAGTTTCAAAAAAATATATGATATCTCCCAGACAGCGTTGTCTGTTGTATAAATCATTATTTTATTATTTACATTCGTAATATTTGTGGTATTTATAACGTCTAATTAGAAATATTATTCTGTCTGTAATACCAGAACCTGTACAGCCGAAGGAATTTGCGCGTTAATGCTATTGCCAATTAGTTAGATTTAACTTTTATGTAAGTATTGTATCACCAAATAAGTTAAACATTATAATTTATTATTTATTTTGCATTATAGTCTTTGATGTTAGATGTGTCTTGTTATGATTTTAATGCTTGAATACCTTATATTTAATTTTACCTAGGTTACCTTCAAAAAACGTGTGTATCTTAAAGTAACGCACCTGTAGCTCCCCTGGTGTTACACAGAGTGGTGGGCGACGGTGATCACTCACCATCAGGAGACCCGTACGCACGTTTGTCTTGTCTTTTCCAAAAAAAAACAAAGTTTTGATGTACATAATATGAGTGAAGAGTTACTGTACTGATTCTTTTAATTATTTTATAAGGTTACATAAAATAGTCGTAATATATATGTCATCAGGCAACACAACCAACACAGGCTTAATGAATTTTTAAAATATTAATTGGATAGGCTCAGGCATTGTGTTGAAATTTTTAACTTGCTAGTTGCAAACGTTTTAGTTGATGAATTTCAACGACATAACTTCAGGAGAACTTACAACATATTAAATTTAACTTAAATTTTATCTTAAAAAGATTATTACAATATCCAATGTCAGAAAGGTCAGAATTAAAAAACTACAAAATGGATTATCGAGAAACCGAGAGGTCATTCTCGTTCTTCAGTTAGCGATAACTACACAACGACCAGTGACGGCCGCGTTATAGCACAGATGAGCAATTCTATACGACATACGATTTTTATCATATAAGATTTTCTTTGATATTGTATAAAGTTTTAATTCTAAACATTTTTGATGTACAAGGAGAGTCACTTTTATTTCAAAATAATAGTCTTTAAATTATTGTATACTGCTATACTTCTAACTTTTAATTGCAATATTATCACTTCATCAACCTGCTAGTTCTTAATCAAACAAAATTTCCTGGTTGTTCAAGTAATGTGTACACACTTTTGTTTGTCTTCGCCTTACGTACTAAAACCCTCATCTGCGAGCCCTCAGACAAGTTTGAAGCTTAACTCATTTAGCTTGCAGTGTTCACGTTGAACATACCCCGCAAATAGCAGAATAGACGGAACCTGGTTACAAAAATCATTACAATTTCCACGCTGTGCTATATTTCAGCTTGTTACCAACAAAAATTCTATTTGGTAGAAAAAGTAAAATATTAAATGTAAAACTTTTTCTAAAATTTCAATAGAGATAAGCATATCTGTTTCAATATACACAATGAACAAACTAAAATATGGGATTGAAATGATTTTCACAGTTATATATCAAAATTTTTTTTAGTAAAGGTGAGTAAAGGTAAGCTAAATTGCATTTATATATAAAAAAAAAATTGTGATAAAAATATATTTATTACTAATAAACGAGCTAAAAATATTATCGGTTGTTGATTTGAATTTTTACCTAGACTTCCATTTTTATGAATTACAGAATATATATATACATTATTAGTTAAGAACTGTTCTGGAAATATTATTCTAGGAATAATATTTAAAAAAAGGCTCCACGTCTTGGGAATCTTGTATCTTTTCTACAGGTTAGGATTTATCTACAGGTAAGTTAGTTCTGGCGGGCTCGGTACCGCTGATAAAATGAATTTTACTTTTTGCTCTTCTTCCATCATTTTTTCTTCTTCAATTAATCTTTTTTCTTCTTCTTTTAATCTTTTTTCTGCTTCTTCAAGTATTTTTTTCTCTTCTTCGAGTATTTTTTTCTCTTCTTCTTCAATAATTTTATTTTGTTCTTCAATAATTTTGTTTGCTTCTTCAATCTTTTTTTCTTCTTCCATGATTCTTTTTTCTTCTTCAAGAACTCTCTTTTCTTCTTCTAATATTCTTTTCTCTTCTAGTTGTCTTTCATTACTATTCGGCTGGTATTCTATTATTTCATCATTAGCGTTAACGAAAGCTTCGAGGGGCGCATGTAGCTCAAGTGCTGGTAAAGCTAATGAGGACGCAACCAAACTAAGAACTATTGGAAGAAACATCTGCAAAAAAACGTGAATATTTTTATATTGATGTATTTATTAAAAATTAAGAAAACTGTAACTTTAATTTATAATTTTAAATGAACATGATTTTTTTTAATATATTATATGTTTTTACCTTGTTATTCTGCAGTTAACTTTCAAACTTTATGAAAAAGTTTTAAATTATCTTTTTAGAGGTCGTAACGTAAGCTAATTCGCTTTGAAACTGATAAAATAAGAAAACGTTCAACCTCTTATATACTTTACTATAATGATACTTTATGACCAAACCTAATTCGTTAAATGTTTTATAATTGAATTATGCGAATAACTTTAACAGTAATATCTTCAATCGTTAGCAAATTATCGTGCTGAAATGATTGCGTCATTTATAACATTATAATTTGCTAAGTAACATTCCAGAAGTAGAGTAAATCTAATTTGTTAATTAAAACAAGTTTTGTTTTGAAAAATATACTTACAAACTATGAGGCCTGTCGTGGCGCATTGGCACAAGCGCGTGACTGCAAACGACAGATTGTGGGTTCGATCCCCTCCGGTTCGAACTCGAGAAAACAAAATATTTAATATTTTCAAATTAAATCTTCAATGTTTTCATTTCCTCGCTATGGTAATAAGCCGAAGCGCGGCTTGAAGCTCGTCACACACGAATAAAGGGAATGTAAGTGAAACGGAGTATCTTAACACTAAGCTCCCAAGTTCCCTCAGCCTACCCTGCCATGTGCGAGTTACAACGTGAAACAATAAATTTAAATTATATGGATAAGCACGTTTTGTTTTTTCAATATTGTAAGTAGTAGTTGTATTAGCTGTCGTATTTGAATATATTGAAGCCTCCATACAGCAGTGGGCAAGGACAGGCTGATGTTAAAAAAATACTATGAAAAATAGTTGTTTAAATAACAAAAAAAAATAAAACATGTATTTTTTTCCATTTGAATAGGTTTTTATTTATTTTTTTAGTGTGTATTTAGTAGTTATCTTGTAATGTTATTTTTACATATGCTAATAATTTGTTTTATATATACTAATATATGTATAAGTATATATTTGTATATTATGTTAAAAACACAAATTTACATAAATTTGTATTTTTGAATTAATCAATTTAAAATAAATATTACTTTTTAAAAAATAGTATTTAAATATTAAACTAGAAAATAATTCGTAGTGTTATGAAAGCTTATGTTACAGAAGGAGAAAACCAGCAATCAGTCGTAATATATCGCCTCAAAATAAAATGATAATACAATTTAGTTATTTAGGTATTAACAAAATAATTTGATTCGGTTCATAACTAACCTCTAATAGATGTTTGAACCATTATTATAATATTTCAAATAACAAGCACCATATCTCTTACTCTCTTACAAAGGATAATGTTGATAATGGGAAACTGCAATTTCAGTGCAAAGTTTCAAATTACTCAAATTTCTGGAAATTGGTGAAAAATCTCTGAGGAATCTTTGAGAATGATCTCAAAGTTTCCGTTACATACATACAGTCATACATACTTACACAAATTCATACATACATACATACATGCATAGTTTTACAACCCAAGCTAACCCACGGATCTTCGAATCCGTCAAGGGCTGTGACCACTGGGTTATCTCGTCTTGCGTTCTCGTCAAGATAAGCCGAAATTCTTTACAAGTTCTCATATCGTATCAAATTTGATATCATAAAAAAGAGATACACCGGAATCACTCTATAGGATTTGTCGACGCGGACGTGGAATTCATTCCATACAAAATGCCGCAAAAAGTATTTTCTTTGGGACCGTATACTTGGATGTTTGATATATTTGTTTTACCTAGATACATTCAAGCGATTTCAATATAAATGGTTTTGACTTACGTACAATACAATGATCTTATAAGGACTCAGCTTCAGAAGAAGCCTCTGTAGAGGGAACTTGGGAACCTAGTGTTAAAATACTCCGTTCTTTATTTTTTTTTAGATATTTTTTTTATAGCTTCAAGCTGTATCCCGCACGAGGTAGGGAAGGCATAGGGAACCCGGGAACCTAGTGTTAAGACACTCCGTTCCACTTTTGTTCCCCACTTTCCACCGAATTTGAGTCATTGCGTGTTGAGTGGCGGAATTCAACGCCGCGCTTTAACTTATTACCACGCCTTACGCATACACTTGTGCCGCTGCGCCACGACAGGCCTCAATACTGATACTCCGTTCCATTTTCGATTTCCACTTACTGCCGAATTCGATCGTATAAAGATTTCGATATTTTATTTTCAATAATAGAACCCTTGTTGAACAAAAACTAGATTCTGTATTTCATTTGTTAGTTCTCCCAATAATATTTACAAAAAATAAATTAATCTCAAAAGCTGTCATTTACACAGGTTTCACAAAGAGTACTGATTAAGATAAGTAAAGGTAAACAGCTCACCCCGCAAGGTCTGGTCAGAGCGCTTCGAAAACAAAGAATGGAGCGTAGTTAGAAACGTTATGTTCTTTAATTTAATTAAATATAAGTTTATAAATCCTAGAAATATAATTAATAAGATTTATACTCTAATCGATAACGGTAATCTTATGTAATATAGGAACAGAATGTTGCCTTCCTCGATACATAGTTTCGATAGTATAAAGTGTTTCTTCAGTTTATTGCACTATGCATTAGCTGCTGAGGTTTCCGCGTTTTAATATTTAACCTCTTAAATTTTTTTCAGCTTCCACTTCTGCTCCCTAACGAATTTTAGGCATTGTGTGTTGAGTGGCAGAACCGCGCGCGTTGCCTTGTTGCCATAGCAAAGAAATTAAAACATCTAATATTTAATTTGAAAATAATATATTTCAATTGCTCTAGTGGGGATCGAACCCACAACCTATCGTTTACAGTCACACGCTTGTGGCGCCCACGACAGGCCTCATTTATACGTATTCATCTTCATAATAATGGTATACTAATCTATATTTGGTACAATCTGCATAAATAATAATTCTTACATTTTTTAATAAAATATACTTGTGATGTTCGTAATTTAATGCCTCGGGTCTCCTGTTTTGTTGATTTGTTAGATCTTAACACATAAGAATAAAACAGTGCGCAAATACAGTATATTTGTTGTCCATCCGTTCATATTTCTATTACTCTAAAGAACAAGGGCAGTTCTAATTCAGGACAAACAAAAGAACATGCGTTTACGCTTCGTTCTTTTAAAAGAGGCCTTACAATTAAGAGAACTTGAAGAAGTTAACAAGTTGTATAACTACTTTATTTCATACAAAATTCCAACGCCCAAAGTGTTCAGAAGGTTTAACAAAATGTAAAAAAAATGATGACAGTGGACGAGGCGAAAGAGGTATGCCGAGACCGAGATTTGGCGCTCCGTTCTCTCTGCCTACCCCGCTAGGGATATAGCGTGAAGCTAAGTAAGTAAGTAAGTAAAAAAAATCATATGAGTGATTTTATATGAGTAATTTATTCATATTGTGCTAAGCTTTTTAGCTTCCATATACATATATAGCATACATTTAAAGTACTGCCGTATGCAAGTCTCATCCTTGGCAAAGTGGATTAGATCGAAACGATTCACTTCACGTTAAATAGTTTTTATATACATTTTTTCGATAAGTGGACGCTCTTACACATCATTGTTTCTTCTGCAATCATTTAATTTGAATGATTAGTTTTTAAGATCAGCACTCGGACCCAAACGAACACTTTAATTTACAATATTAGTGTAAATAGACTCATAAAAAATAACTATATTTTAGACATTATTTTCAATATATTCAATACAATTACATACAAACATAATTCTTTATTTATACTAAAGAACTTAAAAGGTTAATTCATTACATAATGTATATAAATAGACCGCACCGAGCGGCCCCGCAGACTAACCACAGCGATGTAGCGGCTGTAGCCCACATACGTGCCGTGCTTTATATTAGTTAACTAATCATATAAATAAATATAATAAGTAGTATTAAAAATTGCAATTTCTGACGGTTTGATCTGCGATAGGTCGTGGGTTTGATTAAATATAGAATATTGACAAATTAAATAATTCATATTTTCATTTCTTCGCTCTGGTAAAAAGGCAAAGACCGGCGTTAGTTTCTGCCATTCAACACGCACGGTGATTTGGACGGAATTGATTGTCTTAACACTAAGTTCCTATGCTCCCTAGGCCTAGGCCAAAGTATATTGTTTCGCCATTCAGCGGAAAGTGAGGAACAGAAGTGGAACGGAGTGTGTCAGCACTAGGTTCCCAATAAATATATATATATATATATATATATATATATATATATATATATATATATATATATATATATATATATATATATATATATATATATATATATATATATATATATATATATATAAAAAATATTTCATTCCTTTGATTAGGAAGTGACCCCACAACTATCAGACCAAGTAACTACGACAGCCTCGTTTAACATTTTTAAATTTTTAAACTTTTTTTTATATCATTGTTCTGAAATACTTAATATTATAACGAGTTTAAAAAAATATATTTAAAGAAGTTTAAATTATCAATAACAATTAGACAAATTAGTTCATTAATGTTTGTTATTACATAAAATTTTAGTATAAAAAATAATTTGTACAATGCATCAAGTACAGTCACATTTGTACAATTGAATAATACTGACATTAATATAATAAAATCAACAGTAATCATGAAAATGGTAAGAAAAATCGTTTATTAATATTAAATAGCTAAGTAATTTTTAATTGTCTTTATATATGCCTATATTGTTACTTATAAACATATATTTAATAATCTGTAATTTATGCAATTACAGTTTGTCGCTTTCGTTGGCTTACTGGCTGTAGCCGCTGCTGCTCCAATGGTAGATCCTGAAGTCGCAGCCCGACGAGCGCTCCCAGCTCTAGAGCACGAGGAGGTCCATGACGAATTCGGACAATTTGCTCTCCGCTATGTGACAGCTGAAGGCACAGTAGTCACAGAGCGAGGTCGTCTCGTGCCCTTAGCAGATGGATCTGGCTATGTGATGATCTTTGAAGGAGAAGTCTCTTACATCGGTGACGATGGAAAGACCTACGTGACGAAGTACAGCGCTGGCCTCGATGGCTATAAGGCTGAGGGCAATCATTTGCCAAAGGTCCCTGAAGCTGTTGTAGCTTAGTTTCCAGTGTTTTTTAAATAAAATAAAAAGAATATTTATATAAAATAGCAATAACTGTTTTAAAATTCTCTTCTTCTTAAGCTTATTTTTATCCCAAATTAAGTAAATTAATAAAGACACATTACACAAAAGAAGCTAAATTTATAACATTTCATTAGAAAGACACTAGTTCAAAGATTTAATTCGATTCCATTAAGATTATTTAACGAACGTGCGGAGTTTCTGAAGTAGAAGTTAGAACTTTTCCATTGTAAATTGTTACAATGTCTATTCACAAATTTATAAGTAATTTGCATGTTACATTATTATTTTTATTTTAAGTATACTGCATGGGATCGAACTCACAACCGCCTTCACATGCAGTGCCATAGACGAAGAATTTAGTGTATTATATAATATAAAAATAATTCGGGGTAACAAGACAAAGCGCGGCGTTGAGCCCCGCCGCTTATCACCCAGTATTTAGAAAATGAAACTCGGCATTATATATTTCGTTGTACAGTCGATTATTACAATTTACCTTATACAAAAGCAGCAAAGCGTAATATCAATTAAGTTCAAGTCAATGATTCGGGCAAACTGTTTTTATTACACCAACACACGTTAAGCTATCATATTCTTATTTTGAAGTGAACTCAAAGGTTAACGTTAAATGGTCTCTTAAATCCATATTTGCGGGCAAAATACATATTATGATATATTTTATACATCTTTGCGGCGGAACGTGACAATGAGTCATGATTTTTATGCGTGCAACTGACGTTCTTCGATTTATAAGACATATTTCGCAAAAATATAAATATATATTATTATTAATTTTATATTATTATTTATTTTACATTAAAATACTATTATTACACGGAAAAAAGTTTGTTTAACCGAGATGACTTTATATAAGTAAAATTAAATAAAATTCTTAAAGATTTTAATTAATACTTACTTAGTGCATAACAGTACTGATGTTATTCCTAAAATACTAAATTTTTCCCTCAAACATATAAATAGTCGTAAAAACGGTCGAGGCCGCACTCCCTTGCAGCTTAGTCCTCTAGCCGCTAATAACTACTATATTTTTGGTTAGTACTTACTACTCTTCATATATTTTTTTTAATTGTAAGCAAACGCATACCTATGACAAAAAAGTGTCAAGTTTATAATTAATTTCTTCGCTCTGTTCAAGACAAAGCAATGCTTCGAAAACCGGGCTACGTGTAGGACGCGGGCCCCTACTAGAGTCTCTCTTTTATTAGATAATTATGGTTTTTATCAATAAATTAGCTATGTATTTATTTATATAATAAATAACAAAAATATATTTTTAGTACTACATAAAATAAAGGAGAACAAGATAATAATTGGAGCTTAAGTATTGCTTCATGAATATATATTATGTTTGTTTTTGTAAAGGTCTCATAAAGGTTAATTGTAAATCATCGTATGAATTATTAACAATAGTGCTTATAGACTCTGGAAACTGTATTATAAACACGGACTATTTGTAGTATAGGTACAGGTATAGGTACGCACAACGCCTTTGTATATTCTTATAGTAAATTTTATGTAATATTTTATCTGAGGCAGAAATAAGTGAAATAATTATAAAGGTAGGTTAGGTTAGGTTGGGTTAAAAAATGTTATTGAAATATTAAATTGTTTATTATTATTTCGAAAATTGGACAGAAAATCGCGAACAGAAGATGAAAGGTTTTTTTATTTTTCTAACTTAAAATATTAAAAAATACGTCTTTACAAAAGTTTTTTAAGTGTTTATTTGCGATATTTTTCTAACTTAAAATATTAAAAAAAACACGTCTTTACAAAAGTTATCTTTATTTGCGATTCAAAATCACACCAATTCAAACTCTAATCCACTCAGCTTCACGCAGTATCCCTCACATGGCAGGGTAGCAGATGGAACTTGGGAACCTAGTGTAATGACACTCTATTCCACTTCCGTTTCCCACTTTCCGCTAAATTTGAGACATTGCCTGTAGAGTGGCGGAACTTAACGCCGCGTTTTTATTTGTACCATAGCGAAGAAATGAAAACATTTTTGATATTTAAATTGAAAATATTAAATATTTCAATTTCTCCTATGCGGATGGAACCCACAACCTGTCGGTTAGAATCACACGCTGCGTCACAACAGGCCTCGACCAATTCACAAAAAATCTCTGTCTAAATATCGTTATAGATCGGGTACTGTGGTGAGGAGCGTCAGTTCATTTCGACTTGGCACTTCGCTCGCTACATACCTTATACGAACACCGACAGCAGTATGGCCACGCGGCACTACGCCCGCGCACCTTGGTGAATGACACTGCAACTACACTTCTACCATTCCTTATGTATAAACGACATCTGAAGGAAATTAAATATTATTTTTTAAAATTTTACCCTTCAAAAAGATGTTTAAAGATGTCAATGGGAAAATGGACAAGTTACATTTGCTCGCTCTAGCTATAGAATTAGCATTATATAGAACAGAAAAGAAGAATTATATTACGTAGCGTTGAATTTCACTACTAAGCAGGCAATGTGCTGTAATACGGTGCGCACAGTACATACAGTTTTAATAATAAGTTTTCTCTTTTAACCCGGTTTCATGCAGACTAAAGCACATTTAAAGGATTAAAGTGTGAAATACAAAATAAAAGAAAAACGCCTCATAATTTCATTGTTTATTAGTTTACTATGTATACCTACTATTTATTTAATTTAATTAAAAACAAATATAACCTCAAGGTGACTTTAGTAAAAGATAAATATAGGTATGGACAAACGTAAAAATTATATTTTCCACATGAATGTGCTTGAATTGAGCCTAAGTAGATATTCTGACTCAAATAGTTTTCATTTCCACAATATTACATTCATTCAAAAAAATGTTACGATTTTAATACCGATTGGTGTTAAAATCGTAACATTTTTTTTATATTTATTTATCGCTAAAAATATTATTTACTATTGATCATAAATCATAGGTTACAATAATAATATTTACTTTTAAAAATATTATGTTTACAAAAATTTTGAATTCCGCTTATTATTATAGGTGGGTAGATTTTGTTATAAAATATCTTTACCCTTTTATTCTACAGATAGTAGAGTGCAAGGAAATGATAATTGTTACAGAAGAATATTTTTTTTTACCTACCTCATACATTTAGTTGCGATAAGTAAAACAATTATAGTTATTAGAGATATCCGTATATTTTGTGTTAGTTTAACTTTTTATTTGAAGGAGTAAACTAAAATAATCATTATAATTTCGTAATTTATTAGCCCTTCAACAGAAGCCATAGTTAACTCAGATCGATTAGTTAATGCATTTATTTAATATTATGTTGACAGATTTTGATTTAAAAAATATACAAAATACAAAGCACTACAAAAATGTATTTTTATCACGCTCCAATAACAAGGTTAAGCGTTGCGTTGTATTAGATAATTTTCAAAATCAACTGCTTATTTGTATAGGAATCTCAATAAATCACGAGCATAATCAAAATGGCAAGATGTAATATATTATGCAGCAGTCCCCTGCAGAGTCAGCCGCATCACGTAGTCGCAACAACTTAAATACAAAGAGGATAATAAATCGTAAGTAAAAGGCTCCGTTTAGAAGATGGTAGCAATGGCTTTTCGAAAACCAATTTTGGGCGTTGAACCAACATTATACTCATATACTACACATAATGTACCAGAAGTGATTTCAGACAAGGCCTGTCGTGGCGCAGCGGCACAAGCGTGTGACTGTAACCGACAGGTTCTGGGTTCGATCCCCAGTCGAGGAAATGAAATGTTTAATATTTTCAATTTAAATAATTAATGTTTCATTTCTTCGCTCTGGTAATAAGGCAAAGCGTGACGTTGAGTTCCGCCACTCAACACGCAATGCTTCAAATTCGGCGGAAAGTAAGGAACGGAAGTGGAGCGGAGTGTCTTAACACTAGGTTCCCAGGTTCCCTCTGCCTACCCTGCCTCGTACAGGATACAGCGTGACGCTAAGAAAGAAAGAAAGAAACTTTAAAATACTTCGTTGCTATCCTAAAACTAAAATGACCACTATCTATTGCATTTCGTCTCATTTACTACTTCCTTACTTCACGTCATTGTGCTCTAGGGATATGAAAAAGTATGTAAAGCTGATCTGATATCTACAAAGCATGAAGTGACTGAAACGTGGAACAAAGGAACACTACTACAATTTAATATTCAACATAGGAGGTTACGGGACAGAGCGCTGTTCTTTTCTTTTTTTTTTATATAATATTATTCCACTCCTTTATGACCGGGTTAGCTTTACAAATAAAGCAATCCTGAGCGTATGATTCAATTAAACTGTTTCATATTATTTTGTCGTCGTCACTGTTTTATAGAAACATTTTTTTATATTTTTAAGTTAGTATTAAAATATTTCAACGTGCCCAAGTCTATTGATAGTATTGATATTAAATATTTCATTACTGCGCGTGACGTAACTACGATACTTAGAAAGTTATAATTTGACATGTTACCTGACAACTACTACACAATACCATTTTGCCGTTAAATAATATATTTGATTATTAAATCATACAGAAAACCTGTAATAAATTGAATCGATCACAATGGTAAATTATATATCAAAATAGGTAATAAAACAAAAAGCCTTTCTGCAGAGGTGAGTAAGATAATTTTGGCACTAGGTCGAGCACTTGTTAAAGTTAGATCATTTTGTAAGGGATTCATTTACTTTTCACGTGGATGGTCTTAATAAATGTTTTACCCAGCGATAAAAAAGATTCACACGTTGCAAGTATACATTTTCAAAGCGATGTACCTTTCTAGTAGACATTGAATATTCAATAGGTAGTTATTGACATCTTCATAATACTTTTGCATTCTAATATTTGGTGGATTGTGGTGGTGGGGCGTGTGACTGTACAGGTTGTGGGTTCGATCTCCACTCCAGGGAGTGAAATTTAATCTTTTCAAATTAAATATTTAATCTTTTAATTTCTTTGCTCTCTTAATAAGGCCAAGTGCGGTGTTAAGTTCCGCCACTAAACACGCAATGCCTCAACTCGAGGGAAAGTACAGAACTGGGTACACAGCTTCCCTCTGCTTATCCGTGCCATGGGCCGCGCACTACGCTCCGCCCCGTGTTTGAGATACTGCATGAGTGCTGCAACCGGAAATCGCACTTTGTTATATTACCAGAGGGAGGAAATAACAATATATACTAGTATATTTTTCCTCAAGTGGGCGTCAAACCCACAACCGTCACGTCAGCCGCTGTGCCCTCTACAAGTTCAAGTAGAGAGGTCACAGCGGCTATCGTCCATCCGGCCATGAAATATTGTAAAAGTTTATGAAAGCTCGCCACTCTTTCTACGCAGTGTTATATAAAAAGGTGGTCACTCTCTAAATAATTACAAAACACAAAGCTCAATGCAAATATGGAGTTGTTCATGTTGAACCAGTAACCGCTGTGCGAGGGAAAGTTAAGTTGAAAATTCGTCACTTTGAGTAACTCAGTGTTTTTAGAACAAAGCTTAATTTGTGCGATATTTGCATTAACAAAGGAGTATTTTAATATTTGAATAGATCTTAAATTGGTATTACGGGTATCGCACCTCAAAAGGACAAACTTAATACTTTTAGGATCGCTTATAGGAACATATAGCGGGAAATTAATGCCGGATGTTAAGGTCTAGGGTATTTTGGAATAAAGAAAAAAATGTTCATTCTATACACACACACACATGTATCCCGTACATGGCAGGGTGGACGGAGAAAACCTGAGACATTAGTGTTTCACACTCCGTTTCGTTTCCCATTTTCCGCTGAATTTGAGGCATTCTGTGGTAAGTGGCGCCGCGTTTTGCCTAACTAAAAAAGAGAAAAATAGAAAATATTTAATTTGAAAATATCGAATATTAAATTTGAAAACAATAAATATATCATTACTTCGAGTGGAAAACGAACCCACAATCTGTTGTTTACGGTCGTAAGCTGGTATCCTTGCGCCTGAGTTTTTTGCATGGGTGTGAAATTTAGGACAAAAAATAAAGCTTTATAAATAGAAAGAAAAATAATTACAAACTTATACTTGTAGTTCACACTAAAATATTACGTGCATATGTAAATTTAAGTTTGTAAATTTTTGTAAGTAGTTCACGAAAAGCCGTGGACGTACAATCCTAAATAAGCTTTATGCTTTTTCTCGCATGACCACTAGAGACAACTTAACATCGTTATAATCCGTTCCTTTATTTTCGACCAACCTGGACACGTTGAGTGTTAAAATTTAATAATGATTTCCACAAGTGGGGATCAAACTCGCAATCATCATTATTACAGTCTAATTTTGTAAACAGTCGGAATAAAATATTATTCTTATTTCTTTCCTGTAGTAACAAAACACAGAGCGACGTTTAGTGTCGCCTATCAACAATCCATTTATTAGGGGAACGGAGTGTCTTGACACTACGAGGCTACCACTGCTTACCCTGCTATATACGTACGAGTAATACAATATATTTTTAATTACTTTTTTAACCATCATTTTATAATAAGTTTTATAAATTTTATTAAGGTGTGAAACTTTTAAACCTTAATAAACTAAGTAAGTGAACTAATAATTATTATTTTTAAGATTTGTTATTATTTGAGATTTGAGCTTTTACGGCGGCTAAGGTCCGCCAACCTGAAATTCATATTTAATTAAATTTTTATACTATAAAATGTTTAAGAAAATGTGTAATGTTATCGTTTAGGCTATCGTTTAGGGGATTTTGTATTAGATATTTTATAAAATTATGCCTTCTTTATTAATTTGACTATACCAATTTTAAACTTTTTTTTGCATCGAACTACGAGTGATAAAATGCTCGCTCCAGGCTGTTTCAAGTGTATCATTGTCACTTAATTATATAATGTAAAGTTTTTGATAAAAAAAAAAGAATGGACATGTCCCGCTGAGTTTCTTTCGCCGGTTCTTCTCAGGCCTGAGGCAGTAACTTTTGTGAACTGGTGGTAAATTGTTTGACGTTCAAAAAACGAAGTTGTAACTTCTTATTTTGAATAAAAATATTTGAATTTGAATTTGAATTTGAATTTGAGTATATATATTTTACATGACAGTGTACATACAGGGACCTTGGGAACCAGTGAGATGACACTCAAAAAGACTTAGTGATTTTTTGAGAAATTCTATGTTAAGTGGCGAATCTCAACAAAGAGAAGAAAAGGTAAGAGAGAGAAAAAGTACCGTAAACTTATTAATAAAATTAAATACAGATCTAAAATGACCTCTGTGTGTTATGCATAATGTTCCCGTGTCAGTTACCTCATAAAGGCCGTCTCGGAACAACGTCCTAAGTGAACATAATCACATAAATCAACATAGATATGTTCGATATGATATCGTATTTTTTTTTTTCAATTAGCCATAAAATAATAATATCTATACTTTTTATACTTCTATAGTAATTTTATGGCCTGTCGTGGCGCAGCGGCACAAGCGTGTGACTGTAACCGACAGGTTCTGGGTTCGATCTGCACTCGAGGAAATGAAATATTTAATATTTTCAATTTTAAATATTTAATATTTCATTTCTTCGCTCTGGTACAACGCAAAACGCGGCGTTAGATTCCGCCACTCAACACTTAGAGTCTGGCAGAGTAGCCAGAGGGAACTTGGAAACGTAGTGATATGATACTCCGTTCCACATCCGTTCTCTACTTTCCGCCGAATTTGATTTTATATTGCGTGTTGAGTGGCGGAACTCAAGGCCGCGCTTTGCCTTGTAACCAGAGCAAAAACATTATAAAGCTGACAATAAAGAAGTAGGTAATCATAATGTAGATGATCATAATGTGTGTTGTTATTTATGCCTACTATTATACATTATAATAAAAGAAAATGGAAGTAATTTTATTTATAACTTCTTAAAAAACCAGACTAAAAATATTTTTAAAGAAAAATATTAATTCATTTCTTCAATTATGGCGTTTCGAGCGTGCCAGTTGAGCACAGTTCACTTCGCCGATATCACGTTATACTGAAGATTCACGGGAGGAATTAATCAGTACAAAAAGAACAATAGTACTATACAAAAATATGTATCATTTTTATTTATTGAGCGTTAATATATTTTTTAATCTCTCAGCAACATGAATTCTATAACACATTGTATATAGTTGTCTCGGCAAAAAACAGCCTTTAGTGCGGTTTATTCTACGATAGTTTATCATTCAACCTCGAGTACGGCCCAAGTAGTTTGTGGCGAGAAATTAAAACTCACTCTTACTTAAATACAAGATATCAAAATTGATTTAGTCATTTTTATGTATTATTTTGTGTGGGTTAAGCTAAAGAAAAATTAATTATGGTATGGTTCTTTGATTATGGCGAAAAATTAATTAAATATTTAGTACTTTACCTTTTGCCGTGTGATACCGGCTTAGAATAGGATCACCCTGGTACTGATGGTGTCGTAAGAGGCGACTAAAGTGCGTGTGGTAGAGTCACGTTGCCAGTAATGGCAACACGCATGGGCAGACTCGACCGGATTATTACCATCCCCGGCATTTAAGACCGGCGTTAAGGAGTGGCTTTGGCCACTGCGTTTCGCATTTGGTAATGCCGGACCCCGGTGCTCTTCCACCTTAAAGGATCAGGTGACCCGTACGCTTGTTTGCCGTCTTTTCCATAAAAAAAAAACCTTTGTATTTGTCTACGGCAATGACGTACATATTGTAAATAATTCAGTTCGGACGCTGCATAATATAAATAATTCAGTTAGCTGCAGTGGTTTGCCAGATCTGTTACATAAAGCAAGTACTACGAATGTAAATTAAATATTCTCTTGCTAAGTTTTGATCAATTGCCGTGTTAGTAGTGTAAGCAAGTTCAAATATATACAAATATGTTGTAGCCCATTAATGTTGCTCTCAGGTGCAATTTGCAGTCGAGTTTGAGATACTTGTGTCTTTAGGGAACGCTGGGCAAAGCTCTATGCTGCACTTAGTCTTAGAAGAGTTTACTAATAAACTTATGAAAGGAAACCTCAACCTACAGAGTAATTCCATTGTAGACTTTGCCTTTTTTATACTCAGCTTCACGCTATATCCCGCACATGGCAGAGGGAACCTGGGAACCTAGTGTTAAGACACCCATTTATACTTCCGTTCCTCATTTTCCGCTGAATTTGAGGCATTGCGTGCTAATTGGTGGAAATCAAGGTCGCGTTTTTGCCTTGTACCATTGCGAAGAAATGAGAATATTAAATATTTAAGTTGAAAATATTAAATATTTCATTTCCTTGACCGACCGACGACGCACCGACGTAGTCTACAGTCACTCTACCCGAGACCACGGACTACTGTAAAGTGTTCGAAATGTCGGGTTTCCAAATATGTTTAACAACCAATGTACGCGATTAATCCGGTTAAAAGAGTTTCATTTAAAATGTGTAACAATCGCGAAAATCAAAGGCACGATTTTAGAACTTCTTATCTAGTGATTTTAGAACTTGTTAGTAGTGTCTTGTGTTATATAGTTTTCTTTTTGTTTATATTAAATAGGTTACAACGATACCACAACGATGTACGATATATAAGATATACGTTAAGAATACTGTACTTAACTCTGACTCAAGGTTTTTATATAAAATCCCTCCCAAATTGATACTTAAAGGAAGTACCTTATATTTTAATTATAATTAACAATAAGGACAGTTTCAGCGCTAACATCACATGTAAAACATTTGATTTCTATTGCAAATTGTTAATTATAGTAACAAGTATTATTTTAAATTACCTTTGGGTATTAAACATATTCAAAAGTTCCAAACTAATTCTACTCAGCTTTAAGCTGCATCCCGCACATGACAGAGTAGACAGAGGGAATTTGGAAACCTAGTGTTGAGACAATCCGTTCCACTTTTGGTCCTCACTTTCCGTTGAATTTTGAGGCATAGCGTGTTGAGTGGCGGAACTCAACGCTGCATTTTACCTTGTACCAGAGCGAGGAAATGAAAACATTAAATATTGAATTGAAAATATTAAACATTTCATTTTCTCGACTGGGGATCGAACCCACAACCCATCGTTTACAGTCACACGTTTTGTGCCGCTGCGCCACGGCAGGCCTTAAAATTATTCAATTATGATTTTTTTTGTAAATTAATTATATCTACTTTGTTTTATAATTACGATTAGTATTTTTTTTAAATTTATTATTTCAAACTTCACTCGTGGCAACTTCCTATTATTTTAACAATCAATTTCCAATTACTGGAAAAAATATTTAATTGAACTCAAAAATATTTTTTTAAATTACTTTAGTGATTTTCACGATTATTATACATTTTAAATGAAACAAATTAAGCCGGATTGATCGTGTATAATGGCTTTTTTAATATTTTTGGAATCCCGGCTGTTTGAACACTTTGCAGAAGACTGTCTACCCGTGACCACGGACTTCGGGTCAGTAAACACCATTATTGAATCCGGTTAAATTTATTTCATTTATTTCATCAAATTAAGGATATTTACTTTTAAATCACAACACATTATCTGAGGATTAAAAACTTAGGGATTATTTATTTTTCATTTACGCTCTTTTGCCGTCGTTTCCATAAAAAAAAATATCAAGTCATTATGTATTAAGATGAAAAAAGAATATAATAACGTAGTGTAAGTTTTATTTTGTTAATTATAATTAACTAACTAATATATGAGTATGACGCGATTAATTAATACCAAAACATCACAAAGTACGATTAAACGCTTCGTGTACTGTAAACATGAGACCGAGAGGTGTCATCTCTGAGACCTTATTTTATGTAATTATAAATGATCAAGTGAGTGTGCAATTACTGTCTACATATACAAACTCGTATAACGTTTATTCTGATACCGGTAATATAATAGTCATCGTCTTATATTAGTAAAGTGAGAATATCACGTGTTCCATACTTTGAAATTATTCATTTACTATGAGGCTGCCGTAGCCCAGTGGTAAACGGGATGATTTGGAGCAAGATTATCATTCAGGAAAATGATTACTTTTAAATCATTTTGATTTCTCTGCGTAAGTATACAAAGTAAAAGGTCAAGTTCACCACTAAAGATCCAACGTCGTGAAAACCTGATGGTGAGCAGAGAGCAGGGTCCTAGTTTGTCTATGGAAGAAGCTTTTTCGTAGCAAGAACATCAATGTAAGGTTTTTGCATTTTTTTATATATTGATTATTGAAATATTTCGCAATATACAGTTGGTAGATATGAAAAAAATGTTAATTATCCATCCTCCCTATTGAACACGTCGTTGCTCTTTGTTTAATCAAAATTATAAACTTTTTCAACTCCTTACATGTGGTCCTGTCACGTTGTGCCGGATACAGCGTGAAGCTGAATTATTATTATTATACGGTGTTGAGATTCAATACACCGTATAATAATAATAATTCAGCTTCACGCTGTATCCGGCACAAGGCAGGGTATATAGAGGGAATTTTAGAACCTTGTGTTATGACACTTCGTTCCACTTTCGTCACCCACTTTCCGCCGAAATTTGAGGTATTGTGAACCCGCAATGCCTCAAAATTGGGCGGAAAGTGGAGTGACATAACCATGTGGCAGAACTTAACGCCGCGTTTTGCCTTGTAACAGGGCGAAGAAATAAAAATATTAAATATTTAAATTGAAAATATTAAATATTTCATTTCCTCGAGTGGGGATCGAACCCACAACCTTTCGTTTATGCTTGTGCCGCTGCGCGACGACAGGCCTGAAATATAATAATAATAATTCATATATTTTCGTAACGTTTGTCTCGCTGTTTATTCAATTATATGTTTAAAATAATACAGCAAAGACATTCGCATAAAAACTTCGATCTCATACTTTTTATCTAAATAACAGTCGTGTTGCGACACTAAATACGATAGTTGTGGGTTTGATTTTTACTTGTGGAAAAGAGTTATAATTGTTTGCTCGCTGTGGTAATTAGATTTGTCTCCCTGAGTTCCGCCATCCAATACCTAATGCCTCAGCGGCGGAAAGCGGCGAACGGAACGGAGTGTTTTAACACTACTATTACTTATGTCGTCGTTTTAACCGAATTTATTTATTTACTTTCTTACCCCGCTTAACGTCAGTGGGGCAGGACCCGTCCTCAACAAACTCAGCGACGGTTTCAGAAACTGGCTCAGGGCAGCATTCAGGTATCGGTGCATCAAGGTTATCCGACTCCACCCCCCAAGGCAGAGGAACTGCCTACCAAGTGCGGTGGACGACATGAACTCAAAAAAAAATATTGTAACGTCTCATTGAGTACAGCGATTAACTTAGTCCTGTTAGTTTAATTGTTTGTATAATGAAAGCAATAATTGAATATCGTGCGATTTTGAGGTGGAAGTTTAGTTGATAAAAGAGGTTTAAGCAAGTTTCGTATTCAATTATTATTATGTTCACTGAATATAGATAGAAATCTAATATTGGTCAATACCTACAATAGGTATTACATAGAAACTCGCAGTATTACATAGAATATCTCTCCATTCTTCATCATATTCGAAATTAAAGTGTATTCTTTTCTTAACACATGTATGTTATATTAACAAGTTACTTGATTTTCAAGATGATTGCACATTTTAAGATGAAACTATTTGAACCGGACTAACCACGTATATTTTTCATTATTCATTTTGAGAAACCCGGAGTAACGAGTAGATTTCGAAGGTTACGGGTACAACCATAATCAACGCAAAATAAAGAAACTAACAAACTCACTCTCTTACTCAGCTTCACGCTGTATCTCCCGCATATGGCAGGGTATGCAGAGGGAACTTGGGAACCTAGTGTTAAGACACTCCGTCCCACTTTCGTTCTCCACTTTCCACCGAATTTGAGGTATTCCGTGTTGAGTGGAGGAAATCAACGCAGCGTTTTGCCTTGTACTAGAGCGATGAAATAAAAACATTATCGAACCCACAAATTGTCGCTTACAGTCACACGCTTGCGCCACTGCGCCACGACAGGCCTCAAATAAAACTTAAAATGATACATTTTAATATAATATTTCGGGGCCCTGTCGTGGTGCAGGGGAACTTAACGTAAGTGTAAACGACAGGTTGTGGGTTCGATTCGCACTCGATGAAATGAAATATTTTCTATTTATATATTTAATATTTCTATTTATTCGCTCTAATAACAGGTAAAGCGTGGCGTTGAGTTCCGCCACTGAACAAATAATCCACTCAACACACAATGCTTCAGCGGAAAGTGGGGCACAGAACGGAGTGTCTTAACACTAGGTCCCCAAGTTTCCTCTACCTACCCTGCCATGTGCGAGATTTAGCGTGAAATTGAGTACTATTTTGAATATGCGTCTGTCTATCTCTATCAACTGAAATAAGGTATAGTACAGTTGACTATATATATATTAAAATAGAGTTACGACAAAGAAAGTATTCGTATTTTAAGTTCTCTAACTAACTATATATAGCGCTCTACTATTTTACTTATACTTCATACATACATACATAGCTTCACGCTATATCCCTAGCGCGGTAGGCAGTAGTACGTTGGATTTTATTATTTAATTCAAAGAATCACATTTAATACGTCTCTGTCATTGCGACGCGGCGTCGACCAAATTACACAATAAATGAATTACAACAGTACTACGTGAGCTCTGTTCTGGCAGTAAAGAGCAGTGATTGAGGCCGGAATATTAACATTTACTGTTTGTTGTGATTCGGTATTTCACTAATGAATGATGATGGTGAATGAATGATGAAATGAATGATGGTTAATTATGAATAAATTATAATTAAATCGCTTTATCATTAAATAAGTCATTGATTTGCCGAATCTCTTGATTGGGAAAGAAAAGAGGAAGTCATATTTATTGTTGCTTATATAAGTACTCTAGGTAGTAATAAATATATGTCGGCATATCGTGCAAGTTACCCCTAAGCTGAAATAAGGTATAGTACAGTTACATGGTAAGCCCTAAACATTTTTATACAATACGAGCACTGATCACGTGATCAACTACTTATTTGTTAACGATTATAGAAAAGGCCACATGGGCATTGGACGGGCAGTCTTGGGTCTGGCGTAGCTATGTACTCGACTCGACGCATAATTGATTATTTAATAAATTATTTACTATTTTAATAATATATATGTTAAGTTGTTATATTATATGTTTGCCTTTTTATAATTAGGTCATGTCGTAGGAGAATAATATTATAAAAAGACCGAGAATAATATTCCAGTCGTTGTGCGACGTGCAAGCTCGATTTCAATTCGAGGTAAAAAGTGATAATAATAACTCGCTTAGAATACACCTTAATCCTAAATAATAGTGAATAATAATAAATAAAGATAAAAATAATATATTCTTATAATAGGTATTAACAGTTTATATATATTACAGTTAAAACTAGTTTTTCGTTAGAACGCGTTTTCCCTAGTTAAAACTAGCTTTACTAAACATTTCAAACAGGCATATCAGACAACAGGAAAATAATCAAAAAATCTTAAATTAAAATAATGTAAGGATTATTGTTGTTCAAATTTTAAACAGATTTTTTTAAACATAATAGATTAAAATAATCAAACGAAATATATGTACTACTTTGACAGGATTTTGCTAAATTTGATCCCATCACCAAGGTGTATAATTAGGGTTGATAGTTGTAATGAAACTTCCTTATTACAATTACTACAAGCCTAAAATCTTGCATACAGATTCTTTAAGAATTTTTCTAATAAACCAGCTGTCCGTAAGATTAGCGCGTTCGAGCAAATCAACTCTTCTTAGACTCAAATTAAAATTCAAAATATTCTTTATTCCAATAGATTTTTGCAAATACTTTTGAATCGTCAAAAGAACATAAAATGACCATCGGCTCGGAATGCGGTTCTGCTGAGAAGAGCCGGCAAGAAACTCAACTGTTGCTCTTTTCAATATTAACTCTTTTCAATCTCATTGTTTAATACAATTGTGACTATCCTGTATGAAATTCAAATGATCTTAATAAAATACATTTTTATCGTTCAAACATATTTGGAAAATGTCACAACACTGTTTCCAGCTTGACTAGTTAACATTTACTTAACATTTACTTTAAATTTCTGCAGTTGCTGATGGCATATTCAAAATACATTGCGGAATACTATAACAGATACGTATACTCAGACTCACAAATAATTTATTTACTTACACTTAGTAATATACGAATAAGTATAAATTTTATTATTACCGCGCCATCCGTAACGAATAATAAAGTTAATCTGAACGCTGTCATTGAAGATATATGAGAAAACTTTTTATTGGGGAAATTTATTAGCGTAATAGAATTCAAAACTTGATGATATGTACATTTTTGCCTGTTTGTCGATGTGGTTGTTTACGAAAATCTTAAAAATGACTAAAATGGTTTACATGCATTTTATATGTTTTTAATATTGTATTTTAAATAACTTTACTTAACATTCAGTGTTTGTTTTATGTCAAATAACAACATTGTATCAATGCAATGATACGATGGTAAAAAGAAAAAAATAATTATTCAAGACAATACTCACTTACGCAACTCAGCTTCACGCTGTATCCCGCACCTAGTGTTAAGACACTCCGTTTTGCTTCCATTCCTCACTTATCGCCGAATTTGAGGCATTGCGTGTTGAGTGGCAGAACTCAACGCCCCGTTTCATTTAGTAGCAGAGCGAACAAATAAAAACATTAAATATTTAAATTGAAAATATTTAATATAATAATATCTTTGATTTTTACGATTATTACACATTTTAAACAAAATAAATATAACCGGATTAATCGCGTTTATTGAGTCAAACCATTTATCAAACCTGACGTTTCGAACACTTTACAGTTGTCCGTGGTCACACATAGACTGAAAATACAAGCTGCCAGTAAGAAACTGCCAGCGTTGTCATAAGACCAACAAGCACCCACAGTTGAGAGACAGCCAGCACTTTTACCATTTGTAAAAGTGCTGGCTGGGTTACAGACAGGATCGTTGTTAGGGTGAAGGCACACATCTTCGATGTCAAGAATGGGCATGTATCAGCAGTGTGTGAACACATAGTGAACAAATCCAATCATTACATCAGGTTTGATAAATTCCACATACTCGCTAAGGAGAATAGATATATCCCTAGAACGATCCGCGTGGCTATTGAAATACAAAGACATCCTAATTTCAATAAAGAAGATGGTTGCAAACTTTCTACCACCTGGGACCCACTTTTAAATAAAGAAAAGTCTCAAATACATTACACCAGAGGGCCAGTTACAGTATCATTTTGCAAGAATCCAGGACAGTACGTGAGGCATAATAATTATGTCAAATGACAGACAAATGCTACTACGTCAGTCTACCCGTGACCACGGACTACTGTAAGGTGTTCGAGACGTCGGATTTCCAAAAATGTTTATCACTCAATATGCGATTAACCCGGTTATTATTAACCGTTTTATTTAAAATATGAAATATTTCATTTCCTTGAGTGGGGATCGAACCCACAACCAGTCGGTGACAGTCACACGCTTGTGCCGCTGCGCCACGACAGGCCTCACTTACTTACATGATGTGCATAATTTTATTTGTTCATATTTTATAGTTTATAGTGTCTGATATTGTTACAACTGCACATACAATATTACGAATGACCTAAATCTATATTTTAAATGCCGGAAACGCTACTGTGACTGTTGACACGTATGACAAGGACTACACGATAGTGATGGATTCAGAGAAAAGTTATCCAGTAATATTTATTTATATTCGAGTGTTAAAATTATTCTTTTCTTTAATTTATTTGCCTCATATGTATTGACCTCTTATGTGTGCAATAAAGTGTAATTAAATAAAAAATATATATATAATTTTTTTTTACTTTTGTACAGGGTTTGGTTCAACAAAATCACTCTCTAGAATTACTAAAATCTGAAGATTATATAAATAATGATTAATATTATTAAATTATATAGTACGATTATTAATGTACTTCTGGTTACGCATTGTAAATCATGTTGGTCTTATGCTTGAAATCGGTTTTCAAAGAGTCATTATCGCGTGTCCTGAATAGAGCCTTTTACTTATGATTTATTATCCTCTTTGTATTTAAATTGTTGCGACTACGTGATGCGGCTGACTCTGCCGGGGACTGCTGCATAATATATTATGTCTTGCCATTTTGATTATGCTCGTGATTTGTTGAGATTATTTTACAGTTAAGCGATTTGTTGAGATAACTAAGAATACATGTACTTAGCAAATTTTATCAATATGCGCTGAGGTTTTTTAGCGATTATCCTTACGTCTTACCTTAATAACTTAGGTTAACCAACCAGTTAAAAAAATATCTGTGTATCTGTTTGTTTGTGTATTTGTGCGCATTATTCTCAGAAATGTTTAACGAGATTTAAATTTAAATGCAGTTTTCATTATTATATCTTGACAACTCTCAACATTTATTTTTTGATTATTTAACTGGTTAGTAAATTAATATGTTATGTCAAATTAAAATATCTACTCAGACTAAATTGCTACAAAATAAATATAATGCATTTGAAATACTCCTCTGTTAACATATAGGTAATATAAAAACATTTACTTTCATCACATGTTATGACTTCACTTCTGCTCTACTTTTTTAAGAATACGTAACTGAAGAAACTACACGGTGTTGAGCTTGTGGAATTAAAGCCTAAACAATAGAAGTGGAGTGTGTAGTACTAGAGCTATAATAATGAGCACATGAATACTGATAGGTCTTTGAGAGTGCGAGTCATAATCTTGGCAGTCACTTTTATTGTAGTCTGGTCACAAAGTTTACCGCTGTTTGGGGAAAGTTTGCAGAACGAAGTAAAATTTTATTATGTTATGGTTTATTACGTAAGTAGCTTAGCTTCACGTACAACGTGCTCATGCTGTAAAGAGGACTATATGGGTATAGGTGGATAGAGGGAACCTAGTGATAAGATATTACGTCCCCTTCACACCTCAACATATTGAGACATTTGTGGAACTTAACGCCGCACTTTTTCTTGTTACTGGACTGAGATAAAGAAATATCTAAATATATTTATAAATACAGTTATTTTTTTATATTATAAAAGAAACACATTCCACCGAATGAAAAACAATGCGTGTTGAGTGGCGGAACTCAACACCGCAGTTTGCCTAGTTACCAGAGCGAAGAAATGAGAATATTAAATATTTAATTTTAAAACATTACATATTTTACTTCTTCGAGTGGGCACCGAACCAACCGCCTGTCGTTTACAGTCACACGCTTGAGCCCCTGCGTCACACAGGCCTTCATTATACACAGTCAAATAATTACATCAATTAATCTATTTGTTTAAACAATGGCTGTAGTTGGCGGTATAATACAATATGGAATGGTTATATGAATTGTTAATTATGATAGCAAAATATGACTGCACGAGAGCTGTAGCCAAAGTCGGCAGCGAAAGTGTATTACGACTGTACATAATTTACTCGTATGCTCAACATAAAATGTGGGTTGTTCCAGGTATGAAGTCAGCAATAGGTCCAATAGGGAGGTATTGTGACTGTCCACGACTCAACCAATATGGACAATCCATTCGCCATAGCAAGGTCGAATACAGCCTTCCCGCGTGATCGGTGTTGCCAGTATAATGCCAGTTGTCTCGTGTCACGCACGACACACGACAACTGGCATTATGAGCATTAAAAACGCTAAGTATCATGAACTCTGCGGTAATTATCTGTGGAAGCATATAGCCGATTGCATGAGCTTCATGAATCGATCCGATTACAAGGCACCTCGTGAAATTTAATTCTAATGATATTTCATTTTCAGCTAAGTAATTTTGTTACAATATATTAACTTCCTTTTCTTTCCTTTTTCATAAAAAGGGAGGACTAATGATATATTAAAGTATAACTGGTAAAATATCAACAGTCATACAAATACCAAAAATGTTTGATAAAATAGCTTTAAGTTTTTATAAGTTGCAAAACTGTTACTTAAAATGTCTAAATACATTGTGCATGCTCGTGAGTAATTAACTAGTTTACAATAGGTTACAAATAGGTCCTATAGTAGTACCTATTTGTATGAATTTGAGGCCTGTCTTGGCGCAGAGGCACAATCGTGTGACTGTAACCGACAGGTTGTGGGTTCGATCCCCACTCGAAGAAATGAAATATTTAATATTTTTTCTTTTCTTCGCTCTGGTACAAGCCAAAACGCGGCGTTGAGTTCCGCCACTCAATACGCAATGCCTCAAATTCGGCGGAAAGTGGGGAACGGAGTGTCTTAACACTAGGTTCCTAAGTTCCCTCTGCCCACCCTATATGCGGGATACAGCATGAAGCTGAGTACCTATTTGTATTTAAACTATTTAATATAAAATACAAATAGGTACTAATCGTAATTATCTTCATATCTTGTTTAATATTATAGAAATATTTCGTATAATATGTGTAATAAACGAAAAAAAATTTTTTTTTTTTTACTTTTTATTATAAGCTAAACGATTAACCTAAATAATTCACAACATGTCAAAATGAATTTTAGAGCAAAAAGCAGTGCGGCGTGCTTAGCTTCAAAGTCAACTTTTGCAAAAGAACATGATTACAATAGGAAATTAAGGTAATTAAAATTTTCGAGTCAGCCGAAGTAAATCCAACCTGCAAATTAATTTAAATTATTCTTATCATTAAATTAACAGAAATTATTCTTGTCTGCTGTCTAGCTGGAGATAGTGGGAGGCATCGTGACGATATAACTACATAATCACAAGTTTATTTCCCTTTTTCTTCTTTCCATATGCTCATTCTTTTAATATACAGGAAAGACTCAACAAAGAAGACAAAAGACAATATGAATATGTATGAATATGAAGGAGTTGAAGAACTCCTTATTCCTCTAAACAACTAACAGAATATTTAAATATATTAGAAAACTCTATTATTATATATTTTATAAAATTCGTACATATCTTTTTTTGCACTCGTGTCAAGACTGGGTCCATATGTTAAAATAATAACTAAGTATGATATCAGTATCCCAAAGACCTGAAAACATAAATATTTAATTTTATATCTTATACAAAAAATCTTATTTTTTCTTATCTCCTTTGTTCTTCTAAACTATTGAAAAATAATTATTTTGAAGTATAAAATTCTTTTATGTCCTTGCTTTTTTAAATAATAACTAATGAGGCCTGTCGTGGCGCAGCGGCACAAGCGTGTGACAGTAAGCGACAGGTTCTGGGTTCAATCCCCAGTCGAGGAAATGAAATATTTAATATTTTCAATTTAAATATTTAATGTTTCATTTTTTCGCTCTGGAAATAAGGCAAAAGCGCGGCGTTGAGTTCGGCCATTCACACGCAATGCGTCAAATTCGGCGGAAAGTGGGGAACGGAAGTGGAACGGAGTGTCTTTACACTAGGTTCCCGGGTTCTCTCTGCCTACACTGCTTCGTGCGGGATACAGCGTGAAGCTAAAAAAAAACTAATAAAAATAAATTTAATAATAAAAAATACTCTTGCTTTCTCATAAATCAATATAAACATAATGCTACCTTTCATTTCAGGGCAACCCACAAAATTAAATTGGACCTATGATCCCCTAGTAAATATATTGAGTGATTAAGCGATCTTACTTAAATTGCTAAGAAACCGAAGAAATACTAACCGATTGTATAAACAATGCAAAATTACGTCCAAAGATTAAGTAATAGCGAATATAGAAAAATGGCTGAAGATATAAAGAGCAGAGGAAATTGCCATAATTTTTCAACAAACTTTAATGAATAAGTTTAAAGCATGCTTATGTCAAACTATGGAAATTCGCTAGGAATCTGTCTAGAACTGACACGATTGTTACTCCATCTCAAGCACCGAAGCAACCAACAGATAATTCCTTACCAATGTCATAATAACGTTCGAAATCGACAACGATTATTAAGTGAAATTCCATATAGTTGCAAATTTTGATTAAGCATGGAGGCTTTGTTAAATTTATATATATTGTTTCAAACTGAAGGAAACCTGAGGGTGTAAGTATGACATAACATCAAAGAAATTGTGTGAAATATTATCTTGGACTGTCCACGTTTTTCTGATTCTGGAAATTTTAACAAACACTAAGGTAGAAAGACTTATCTGTCTTAGAATCGAAGAAATGGGTCTTTATCTCCCCAGATCTTGCACTCAATTTAAGGGCAGAATTAACTAAATTATCTTACGAGGTAGCTGTGCACAGTGATAGTAAATATCGCGCAATATCACCAAAAAAGAGTGCCCTCGGTATATCAAAGAAAACTGAAACAAGATCGATAAACTTTTAAATTAAAGATTAACTTTTTCCTTACCTTTACTAGAAGAGATCTGTCTAGAGTGCACATATTAAGCGGTGAGTATGTCGTTTTTTGTAACACCAGTACATGCTGGAATAAATCTAATTCATTATTCATAGCATACGGCACCTCATTCTGACACTTTAGACATTTGACCAATAATTCTGTTCGCTCCATCTGCGAAAGTGGTTGTTTTGTAGATTTTTAGACTTTATATAATATTAATAAAAATAACTGCGTATAATTAATAATCTATAAGAATATTATATTCTTATATATAATCGTTCTGTAAGTTCGTTGGTAAAGCAAAGATAGCTATAGGGTCTGGAGCTACTGGAGCTAACTTAAAATCATGACGAACTAAAGAACATACAAAAGATAAAGAACGGACCAAATTTTGAAACTTACTAGTACTAAATTAACTTTGATGAGAGTTTGAAAAAAAAAAAAAAATAGCACCAAAACAGCTATAACCAGACGTTAAAATGACTAGAAAGCTCAAAATAATAGTCTGAAATTGCAATGGTTTACATGAACTACAAATAGTCCTAGATATACAGAATCACATCTAAAAAACAACATAACATACAATATAGGAGATACAAAGTGTATCATGCACTACATTCAGATAATAAAGGAAGAAATGGATTATAGCAGAAGATCAAAAATAATGAATTGAATAAATGTAAAGAGCCAGATATCCAATCTATTGCAATTCGAGTAGAAACAAAAAGATATTCAGTCATGATAGTAACAAGTTACTGCCTACCGAGACATGTGATTAAAAAGGAAAGTATGTAGGATTTCTTTAAGCATTAGGAGAAAAGTTCGTACTCGAAGGTGTATTAGGCGATTAGTGCCAAGAATACAACATACTGGGACTCCAGAAAGAGAAATACAAAGGAAAAAAAATGCTACCAATTGAATATGTAGATTAATTCATATCATATTTATTAAATACAGCCTTTAGAATAAGACAGCAAAATTATAATAAATTATTCTGAAGTCAAAAAATTACAGCAAGAGTACCACAAGGAAGTGTATTGAGTCACGTCCTCTAGCTTTTTTACACATATGATATCTCCATAATAAAAAATAATACCATAGTATCATTTACTAATGACACTGCCATAATGGCTGTAGGAAAAAATCATACAGAGCAGGGAATAGAGTCCATGAAGCTGGCAATAAAATATATAATTGGATAAAGGTTTGAATAATTACATTAAATGAATCATAATTTATATTAATTTCGTCAACAAAAAAAAGGAATATTATCCCGTTTTTAATTAACGACCAAATAATATCAAACGAAAATATACTAAAATACTTGAGCATGACGGTAGATGCCAAAATACGCTAAAAAGCTCACGTTAAGAAGAAAAAAGAGGCGTTAGAAATTTGACACAACAGGATGTATGTAAGGTTAATAGCCGTGTGATTCCAGCTTAGAATAAGATCACCCTGGTACTGATGGTATCGTAAGAGGCGACTAAAGTACGCGTGGGAGAGTCACGTTGTCACTAATGGCAACACACATGGGCAGACACTACCGGATTGTTACGACCACCGGCATTTAAAACCGGCGTTAAGTAGTGGCTTTCGCCACTGCGTTTCACATTAGGTAATGCCGGGCCCCGATGCCTATTCATTATAAAGACGGCAACGCTTCTGTAACTCCTCTGGAGTTTCACGTGGCCGTGTGCGACGGTCATCACTTACCATCAGGTGACGAGACGAATGGTGGGATCTTCAACGAAACGAATGGTGGGATGATGAAGCGAAAGATGCAGTAGAAAAAAAGAAAGCATGACAGGATTATAAAGCCTCGGGTAAGAATAAAAGCATAAAAGAGATAAGAACGAAAAAGTATAATCTGAACAAAAACACCAAACGAAAATACTGATACAGATGAAGCGTGAAAGAAAGAGATGAAAGGTTAACGAACAACTTTCGGGAAAACACGAAGCTTTTCTAACGAGGAGTAAGTGGTTCCCGGAGTTGCTCACTAACCTGTAGAATGAAAGGGGTGCTTTCGAAGGACGGATACAGTTTAACAGAACAACCACGGGTTTTGTAGCGATGGGCGGCATTTTACAAGGAGATGTATGAATATGATGACGCCTCAAGTAACAGCGAAACGCTGAGTCTTGATGTAGCTGATGGCGAAATCAGTATAAAAGAAATGGAGAGTGCCATACGAAATTTGAAATGTGTTAAGGCAGTGGGAGCAGATGGAGCTACTGCCGAGATGATCAAATATGGTGGGCCACGCGTCTTGGACCTGTTCTGGTTTTTGTGCAATTTATGCTGGAAACCGAGGGGGATCCCAGACGATTGGCAAGATGCAGTCATCGTGCCTTTGTATAAAGGCAAAGGTTCACAGATTGATTGTGCAAGCTATAGGCAGTTTCATTAGCTTAGGTAGTAATGTTTGTGCTAAAATATTAGCGAGAGGAATGCAAGAAAGATCCAAAAGGCTGTTGTGGGAGACCCAGGGAGGCGTTAGACTTAGAAGAGGGTGTATGAATCAGTCTTTTCCCTTCGTATGTTCACAGAGAAATTTTTGGCAGTAAACCAAATAGTTTTCTGTGCTTTTGTGGACTTGGAAAAGGCGTTTGACAGGGTACTATATGTGCGGACTCCCCCGTACTATGTGAGCCGACTCTTGCTAAAGGCTGAAAATTCTCTTTACAGAGATCACTCAGCCTGCGTGCAAGTAGCAACTGGCATGTCGCCTTGGTTTGATATCCAATCGAGTGTTAAACAAGGTTGCGCCATGTCAGCTTGGTTGTTCAATTTGTATTTGGACAGCTGTCTTCATGGAATGAGTCAAAGTGAAATGAGAGTGAAAGTAGGTACCTAGAATATAAATTGCCTGCTTTACGCAGATGATGCAGTGTTTATTGCATCATCAGAAAGCGAGTTACAGGCGTTGGTTACCACTCTGAAAGAAGGATGTGCGAATAATGGTCTGAGCCTGAATGCGAATAAGACGAAGGTTCTGATATTTGAAAGAAATAAAGAAAGGACAGAATCAGTGTAAATGATACGATATTAGAACAAGTGAATGAGGTAGTATATTTGGAAAGCATGCTTAGCAGAGACGGAAGATACGAAATAAATGTGGAAAGGCGTATTGCTGCCGGTAACAGTCTTAACGGGGACTTAGCTGCATTGTTGCATTGTTTACGGCGAAACGTAAGCATAGCTGCGCGTTTGGTCGTACACAATGCGTGTAAAAACGTGGGTATTACAGAAGAAGAATGTAAGAAAGATGAATACTGTAGAAATGCGATCTCTTCGTCGGATATGCGGAGTCAGTTTAGCTGATCGCATACCCAATGAAGAGATACACAGAATGGTAGGTACTAGCGTGGATGTCACAGTGAGAATGAAGAAGAACGTGCTCAGGTGGTTTGGGTACGTCGAGCGAATGAGAGAAGAAAGAATGGTAAAAATTATTTATGAAGGAAAAATGAGTGGTAAGAGAGGTAGGTGGAGACGTCGGTTGACCAACGATACTGGACAAAGGTTACGTAAAAAGCATGACGACCCCCGGAGGGCATATATGAAGAGGCTGATGACAGTAGACGAGGCGTAAGAGGTATGCCGAGACTGTAGTTTTTGGCGCTCCGTTCTCTCTGCCTACCCCGCTAGGGATATAGCGTGAAATTAAGCAAGTAAATATTATGTAGATCTTTCTGTAGTTTATCTTTAAAAGAACCCTTTATAAAACATCATCTAAACAAATACAACATCTTCGCCGTGTGATTCCAGCTTAAAATAGGATTACCCTGGTACTGATGGTATCGTAATAGGCGACTAAAGTACTTGTGGAAGAGTCACGTTGTCAGCAATGACAACACGTATGGGCAGACTCGACCGGATTATTACCACCCCCGGCATTTAAAACCGGCATTAATTAGCTTTGGTCACTGCGTTTCGCATTGAGTAATGCCGGGCCCCGGTGCCTATCCAAGTTAAAGGCCGGCAACGCTCCTGTAGCTCCTCTGGAGTTACACGGGGCCGTAGGTGACGGTGATCACTTACCATTATATGACCCGTACGCTCGTTTGTCCTGTCTTATCCATAAAAAATAAATAAATTAAAAAAAACATCATAATATTTTTTACATCCTATATGATACTATAACTTTGTATATTTTTACCATTATATTATATAAAGAAAGTGACTTAAGACTTTCTTCTTTGATAAAAATACATTAATTTCATTTACATGCTGATTGACGTACTCGTATATATGTCTGTACTGTCGTTGCTCTGCTGCAAACTTCACAAAAAATGCATTTAAATATAGCCTATCAACCGTCATATGAATGTACATTTATACCTCTGCATGAGTTTGATGAAAAGTTTCCACCATTAGAAACAGACCCCACACGTAGCTTAAATCATGGTACATCAGAAATATTGTTTCCAAGCTCAAATTGTCTGCAAAATATAACAAAATACACAAATCAATTTGTTTTAAAAAGGGAATAAACTATATAGACTTTGATTTGATTACGAAAGTAAAATGCTTGAAAAAGATTAAAAATTACTTTCATATGATATCCAAAGGGAGATGTGGTAGGTAATTAGCTCTATCTGCACCATATGGTTCAGGAGCGCCACTATCAACAAGATTCCGTTAACATCAGTTGTGTCTTTTATAATATAACAAATTATCGTGTAGCTTTTTGTTAACTGACGTATAATATACTCAACAGACTCCTTTACATCTGGAAAGGGAAATAATTCTAGGCTTATAAAATTCAATAATATTTCTTTTCCATAAATTACTTGAAGATTTTTTACAGTAATAGAAATAACATCACGAAGTAGGGACAGTAGGTAGTTAATTTTCGTAATGTATTATTGATAAATGTATTTTAGACAGCCTATGCCTCATGTATGAAGATGTCGATTTCCGTGGACGAGGCGAAAGAGGTGTAGGCCAATGACGTAGAATTTGCTTTCTCTCTGGCTACTCTACTAGAGATACGTGAAGATAAATAAATAAATAAGTAGATTTTGTCGGTACTTACCTATATTAGTTACATTTTTTTGATATTTTTTATAACTACGTAGATGATCAAAATATACTGTATCGTCTCTCGAATACACAAAGGCAGGCCTTGGTTTAAACATCTTGTTATTCATAATTTCACTTTCTCCTACATATAAAACGATCAATGCCATTTAAGGTGACGACAACAATACTAATACTAATAATACTGACCAAAAACTTATTTTTTTAATGTAAAGGTTAGACCAACATTACCTTCCTCATTTTGCTCTATCAACAATTGGTCTAAGGTTTCATTGATAATTTTCAAAGTTGCCAAGAGTCTTTTGGAAAACAAGACTATTTGCAAAAGGCACAATTCCGCTGAGACATGCACTGTTGTCATAAAAACCCCAAAAATTTGATCTGAAAAATTAAATTGATTGTAGATGCAGCAAAAAATCGAGTTTAATTTATATTATCATTATTATATATAGAGGTCATTATTATATATAGAAACAATTGTCTCTAATAAAAAATCAAAAAATCTTATATGTTCATAAATATGTATGTAACTCTATCATTTAGTTAAAGTGCAATAAAATTAGTAACAGTTCTGCCGAATTTACGTCCAGATAGACAGACGATAATATTTTGAAATCGATTGTTTGTATTTTAGTGTTTTGTTAATAACAATATGTACTTGAAAAAACACAGTTCTTTAGAGTTGTATTGAATAACGTACAAGTGCTATATGACTTTCTTAAATAACAATCCGTTATGCGCATGACGAAGATCCCCAAGATATATATACATACAAGATAATGAGTCGTTGTATTTCCTGTTGTACTCATTTTTTTAGAACGAATACTTTCATGGATCTGTAAAAAACAAATTTTTAATGACTATGAATTATGCTTCTTGCATATGCCTAATTTTAATTTTACTTTTTACTTCCCTGAAATATGTTTGCTAAATGAAAATAAAATAATAGATTAGTGACTGGTTGTCAATTTGCATGAGTTAACTATACCTTATCTAATTTTGTGAGATTTCGAACCATATGAGTGATCCTTTTCGCTGAAGTACAGGCTCCGATCATTACAACTGTTACTGACAAATAATTGCTGAAGACACGGATCATGTCTAACATCATCATGTTCTTTCTACTGTCGTCATTTCTATTTATAATTTGATTTATTAGATAATGTGCTAAATATAAACCTGAAACATTTTCTGTCTTGTTTACTTTATCTCAGATATTACTATGACAAGCTACTATTATAAAGGAGAATAATTGAATGGAAAGCTACAGAACCAAGTTGGTGGAATGATATAGGACAGAACAGCAGTAGACGATTACATCATTTACATAATTATTCTAAATGAATGAATGAATTAGTCTTTTAATTTTATAGCTTTTATTGTATTGCTTACAAAATGTTAAAATAATATTTTAAAAGTATTTTTTTTAATTAATAATATTAATACTTACTTATAGATGTCATTGTAATCAAACCTAATACAAAGATTGGCTTCGACACCCCATTTTTGGCTCGGCGCATGTAAGGGGCGATACCCGCCAAACGTGAAATGCGGATTACGAGACCTAATGTACCCGTCTCCATGTTAAGTATATCTTTAATTATATATAAAATTATTATTTTTATGACATTTCATAAAATATAAGTATTGTGAACTAAAATAACAAAAGCTAATTTATTATTCCTATTTTATTAGTATTAAGTTTTTTCTATACATGATATTACAAATAAATCCTCCTAATGCTAAGGGTCCTAATGCTAGCATACGCCTAGATTTAAGACTGTGTAAGTTAAGCAGAAGAACTCAACGCCATGCTTTAACTCACTTAAAGAACTGTAAGTAAATTCAACAAAAATATTTTTCCGAAACCGATAACCTCCGCGTTTCCAGTCGGTGGCTGATTGATTTTATTACGCCTCACATATAGATACGATTCAGGACTAAGAATAGTTTATAAATTATAATTTACCTTGTCCTTCCAAATTCTGATCTGATGTGACTGAATTAACGATACAAAGTGAATAAATATACGATTCCGACAACTATCAAATAATAGAAATCAGAATGTATATCCAAATATTGATCGGCATTAGTTCTACTACATATTTATTAGTATTTACTGATTCTATCACTACTTTCAATATTTTTATGTGATGTTATCAAATCTACTACCAAATGTTTTCGTTTGGATTCAATGAGGATTTTTCTCATAAATAGTAACAAAAATATCAATTTTCTTAACTAATAATTATTTAAACACTCTACAAAACATAGTGATGATTAGCAGCTTTGCCCGCAAAACCACCAAAGCGTTCGCGTTTTGATTAATGTACAGTTGAAGCGTACTTGAAAAAATTTTTAATAACATTTTAATACGTCGGGTTACGTTATCGTAATTTGATTATTATTATAGTAAGAAAATAAAACTTAAGCTGTTGTACTTGAATTTTAACTCATCTTATTTGTCAGATATTTATTTTTAATTGAAACGTAAATAATTTTTATGAAATTGCTAAATTTATTAACTTATTTTTTAAGACGCATAGAAAAATTCTGTTTTTTTATTGATACCTTTTAAATAATAATATAAGAAAAGGTGTGGAAACAATTATTTAGCACTTGATTAGGGACCGCTTAACTCCAAAATGTATTACTTATATCTTAAAGATATTTCAATTGAGTCAGCGTATTAATTCTATAATTAATTTATATGTTAATGTTATTTTCAATATATTTCGAAAGGAATTCGACCAGTGTCTGTGCTACCCTCATTTATTTAAATCCTTGTAAAAAAAATGTTTTAAATCAAATAATAATGCATTTTAATTCAAATAAACTAATATATGGTAAACAGTATGGTTTATTTAAATTTAATTTATGGAAGAGACGGCAAATGAGCGTATGGGTCACCTGATGGTAAGTGATCACCGTCGCCCACGGCCCCTTGTAACTCGAGAGGAGCTACAGGAGCGTTGCCGTCTTTTAATGTGGATGGGCACCGGGGCCCGGCATTACCTAATGCGAAACGCAGTGGCGCAAGCCACTACTTAACGCCGGTCTTAAATGCCGGGTGTGGTAACAATCCGGTCGAGTCTGCCCATGCGTGTTGCCATTGCTGACAACGTGACTCTACCACACGCACTTTAGTCGCCTCTTACTACACCATCAGTACCAGGGTGGTCCTATTCTAAGCTGGGATCTCACGGCAAGTAAGCCGGGTTTACACGGCAAAAAGGTTTTACTAAGGGTCGCCGACTATCGATGCCAGCGTAGGCCTCTTAAAGAGAAATTATGAGGCGTGGGCTCTTGGCATGTTCTGTGACTTGTTCATAGCATTTGATTGCGTGCAGCACTCAACATTGGTCATGAAGCTACATAATTGTGGTATAAGAGGACGTCCACTTGATCATCTGACGTCTTATTTAAGTAGTAGGGTTCAGAAGGTTGATGTAAATGGCAGGAAATCTCCTGGGTCACTAATCAGTATGGGGGCCCCACATGGGTCTATTCTTGGTCCTTTTCTCTTTTTAATAAATATAAATGATTTACCTTATTAAGTTAAAAGGAGCCATGAGATAGTATAGTTTGCTGATGATACTTCGTTGATTTTTAAAATACAAAATTAAAATGTATATGACGAAGTAAACAATGCTCTCTCTAGAATAATACATTGGTTTAGCGCAAATAATTTACTGTTGAATAGTAAAAGAAACTAAATGTATGGGACAGTGTGAGTAAGATTTTAAATAAATAAAAAATGTGTTAATTAAAAAAAAATAATTTATAAAAAAAATAAGCCTGTCAATGCGTGTTGGCACAATTGCGCTACTGTATACTTATTATAGGCCCGATCTCCACCCAAGGAAATGAAATATTTAAAATATTTTTTTTAATTCGCTTTGGTAACAAGAAAAGGCGCGTCGTTGTGGTCAGACATCTAACACTAAACGAACAATTCGACAGAAAGTGAAGAGCACAACAGAGTGTCTTAACAATAGGTGTCTATTGATTTTTACCTACCCTGATTAATGCGGAATACAGAGAAAAGTGACATATTAAAATAAGGAAAAATCGAAAAACAGCTTTTACCACCAGAAAACGCACTAATAATATTTATCTTAATTAACTTTCTTTAAGGACTACGATAATACGAAATAATATTTCATGAGTAACTTAGAAGTAATTTTATCTTGATATTTGTAACTCTTCAACAAAAAGAAGGGGTCTTGAGGGTCGTTTGTCACACGCGCCACATGATACTTATTGTTGGAAGACTATCGGTAAACAATATATTTGTATTTGTGAGTATATCATATTACATTCATAGTTTACTTCATCATTTTACATTTTTTATTTGCATTTCTGTAATTTTTTTTAGAGTATGAGTCTATTTAAATAAACACTCGAGGCAATTAAATTTTTAATATTTTCAATTTCAATATTTAATGTTTTCATTTATTCGCTTTGGTAACAAGGCAAAGCGTGGCGGTGTTGAGTTCCGCCACTCAGCACACAATGCCACAGATTTGGTGAAAAGTGTGGAACGGATTATCGTAACACTAGATTCTCAAGTTCCCTCTGTCTACCCTGCCAAGTGCGGCATACAGCGTAAAGCTGTATGAGTGAGTTAGACTTTCGATACTCACTTTATTACCTACATTCTGAACTATTTGAAACCGTTTGTTTCTGAAGTATTCCTTATAATAAATGTTTTCAGGACTACCTCACTGATAGAACGCAATAAAAAATAAATAACCTAACTAGAGATAGGAAGAAAGTAGATTTCGGTATCCCTTAAGATACCGAAATCTTCTTTCCAATTTTGCGTCCAATATAATTTTAAATATATATTATTATGGAAGCTGTTACATTAAGGTATTTGGTGTACATTTGAGATCAATAATACCGTGTCATCGGCGTAAGTAAATATTACAGAACATTACTCATAAGAGGCAACAACGGGTTGGAGACATTAACGCACAAAGTCAGAGAATGCACTTGAGTCGCTGTGAAGCTAGTTTATAACCTAATAAGTAGTTTTTTTATCTGGATTATTTCCATTTTAAGTAAACATTGTGCATAAATTGTTATGTTTTTTTAGATTCAACGGCATGATTGTTGTCAGAGCAATAAAGTTGCTAAAATACATTTTTCCTACATGGACGGACGCATATAAATGGTATAAACAGACAATAAGCTACTTATGGAACATTGTACGCCTAGCTATTATAATGTAATATTCAATCTAAAATAATATGTAATTTTAAAATTATAATTGTAGTTTGCTTCCATTATTTTGAGTCATGTACATGTATTGTTTATAGACAAATAGAGGTGGCACAGTAATTACATGAGAATAAACAATGTTTCCATTCCGTGAACTACTGTACTATACTGACTTTACTCGTTTTTAACTTAACAATAACATTAATTTATATAGAAACTGTGTCCACGAGTACACAAGATATAAGTATAACACAAATGATTAACTATCATACTTACATAAATAAATAAAATAAATAAAAAAGCCTTTTATTTCTTGGTAAACAGTGTTACAATAGAAATTTGAAATTCAAAGTAAAATATAAAGTTTTAAAATGAGTTTTTTTTTTTTGCAAGAACCCCTCTTTTCAACGGAAGGTAAAGGCCTCCTCCTCCTCCAGAGATAACCAGTGTTGTCTGTTCTGTGCTACTCGCATCCAGTTTGAACCTGCAATTTTTGTAAGGTCATCTGCCCAGCGCGCATATGGTCTTCCCCTTTTTCTTTGGCCCCTTGGCCCCAACCATAATGTTGTCTGTATAGTCCATCGACTGTCTGTAAGTCTTGCTACGTGTCCAGCCCATCGCCATTTAAGCTTCTGTGAGTGATTTAAAGCGTCTATGGCTTTTGTTTTGTGCCTTATAGCAGTATGGCGGATTTTATCTATTTTCCTAATTTTCAGTATGCTTCTTTCCATACTTCTTTGGCATGTAATTATCTTATTTTTTATTTTCCTACTAAATATCCAAGTCTGGCAAGCGTATGTTAATGAAGGGAGTGTGCAGGTGTCCATGACTTTGCTTTTTAGGCGCGTTGGCAAATCGCTTTTAAAGATTTCTTTGAGGCTCCAGAACTTTTTCCACGCTATGTTAATTCTTCTTTCTACTTCCATTTCGTTATTATTTTGGTTAAAAGATATTTGTTTACCTAGGTAAATGTTATCTACGTAGGTTAAAGGCACTTTGTTTAGATATAAAGGTATGTTAGCATTGTTTGTCATTACATTCGTTTTAATTAAGTTTATTTCCAAGCCTACTTTCTGGCTTTCTTCATATAACGAAGTTATCATGAGTTGTAGTTGGCTTGTGCTTTCGGATAGCAGGACTATATCGTCAGCAAACCGGAGGTGACTCAGATAGCAGCCGTTAATATTTATGCCGACTTTCTCCCAGTTTAGATTCCGGATAATTGACTCCAGTACCACTATAAAAAATTGTTGGCGAGACTGGATCCCCTTGCCTTACGCCTCTGTTTATTTGTATGAGTGGTCCAGTAGTCTCTAGCTTCACTCTGCTGGTACAGTTCTCATAGATGTTTTTTAAGATCTTAATGAAATCCATTGTCACTTCTTGGGAGAGTAGGGCTTCCCAAATCGATGAATGACATAGAGTATCAAAGGCTTTTTGATAGTCAATAAAAACTGCATACAGTGGTCTGTTAAACTCTTGGAATTTTTCTATTATCATTTCTAGCAAATGTATATGGTCAACGGTGGAAAAGCCTCGTCTAAAGCCTGCTTGTTCTTTAGGTTGTTATTTCTCCGTGGTTTCTTTTATTTTTTTCTCTATGATGGAGGAAAAAAGTTTGTATATTGACGGTAATAGGCTTATCGGTCTATAATTACTAATGTTGTTTGGATCACCTTTTTTATATAGAAGTATTATTTCCGATTCTGACCATTGGCGCGGGGTGTTTTTGCAGCTTAGTATCATGTTAAACAATTGCGTAAGTGGTTTAGCTAGATGTTCTGATCCTATCTTTATAGCTTCGTTGGTGATTTTGTCGGGTCCTGAGCTTTTATCTGGTTTTAGTGATTTTGTTGCCCTAGCTACTTCATCTTCATCAATGTTTGGTTTTGTCCTTTCTGCGCTACTGCTAGGTAACTTATATTCTGGGTAATTTGGCGAACTGTAGAGGTTTTTGTAGAAGTCTGTTGCTACTCTCAGTATTTCTGTTCTTCTTCATTCTCTTGTCTTCGGTTTGGTCTTATGTATTTCTTGTCTCCTGCTAATTAGTACCTTTGTCCGTGCTGTTATAATTGGTTTTCCTCTCTATTCATATTAGATATCATTTTACGGGCTTTTTTCGGGCAGTTATCTGTTATGTTTGTTATATTATCGTAGTAATTCTGAACAGTGTCACTGCCATTCCAGCGGTCAAGAAAATTTGTTGACCAATTTTTCAGTGTGTCAATATACATTTGCACTTCCGCTTTGCTTTTTAAAAGAGATCTGGTACTCTGGCCAAATTTTTTTTTCTTTGGAAGCAAATTGAATGCAGCCCTAACAAGTCTGTGATCTGATGGATAGTTGATATTTAAAACATGGATATTGGTAATATATCTCACTAGGCTTGATAGAATGTAGTCTATTTCATTTTTTGTATTACCATCAGGTGATTTCCAAGTCCATCTTTGTTTATTATTTTTCTTAAAAAAAGTGTTCATAATGGCTAGATTGTTCTCATTTGCGAAATTAATGAGTCTATTTCCTCTACAGTTTCTATTTCTGTAGCCGTAGTTGCCTGTGATAGTTTCAGTGGGTTTGGGTTGGCCAATTTTAGCATTAAAGTCACCCATGACAATGATATTGTGTCCTGCTAGTTTTAAAGCTCTATCTACAGTGTTGTAAAAAAGCTCAAGGTCTTCATCCTTCGCGGCCTCTGTTGGGGCATAGACCTGAACGATGCTTAAGTTTAAATTGTTAAAATGCATATTTAGCAGCGCTACTCTCTCTGACAGTCCATTGAAGCTTCTTACATATTTTTTAAGATACTTTTTTATAATAAAGCCAACTCCGTATAATCCTGGTGTTTCTCCTATGTAATAGAATATAAAATCGTGGTATTCTTCAATTTTGTTGCCCAGTTTTCTGACTTCTGAGAGACCAATTATGTCATATTTTACATTATTTAAAGATTCTAATAATTCGAGTAGACGTGAATAAGTTGATACAGTTTTTACATTGTACGTCGCTATATACAGGATATTATGATTTTTTTTTTTTTTTTATTTATGTTTGGGAAACATACAATTAAAATAGAACGTATACAATAAAATTACAAAAATTTAACATAAATCAAAAAAGTTTCCACTTAAAATTAATACAGATAATTGAAAATATAAAAAACAAAAACATAAAGCTAAACTATGAAACAGTTAAAATATTAAAGTATTAAAGCCTAGGACAATTTACATAAAATTTTCTTATAATTACTAATATTCATGTTGAATATATCTAAATCATTACAATTGTTATTATAAACCTTACATGCACGTAACAAAAACATATTTTTGGCATAATCATTTCTACAACGAGGAACAAAAAATAGTGACTCGTTTCTTGAGCTAAGACGTGGACAGTCAAATAAAATTTTACCAAAGAGGCTTTCAGAGTCAACAAGACTATTGACAATTTTGTAAAGGAATAATTGATCCCTTAAGCCTCTGCGCATACTTAATGGGGCAACACTAGCAAGAACCTTACAGTTTGAATTGTCGGAACAGGCACATCTAAATCTCAAATGTTTTAAAAATGTCGATTGAATTTTTTCAATTTTATTAATATATTTTTTATAAAACGGGCTCCATACCGTAGAACCATATTCTAAGAGGGATCTTACGTAGGCATTAAAAAGTAGAATATGCGTATGGCAATCCTTAAACTCCCTCGAAGACCTAAGAATAAAACCAAGCATTCGATAGGCTTTAGACGTTACGTATTCAATGTGATATCTATAAGTTAACTTTTGGTCTAATACAATACCCAAATCTCGAACCTCAGAGACTCTGGACAACACCGTATTCTGTAAGTTGTAGTCGAATGATATAGCTTTTTTCTTTCTTGTAAATGTTATAGTGCTACATTTGTTTATGTTTAAATTTAAAAGGTTATGTTTGCAGTAATTCACCAAGCTTTCGAGATCCTTCTGAAGTAAAACGCAGTCCTTATGAGATTCAACAACTTTAAATATCTTCATGTCGTCAGCATAAAGTAAAACGCTACAATTATAAATATAATTGGTTACGTCATTTATAAAAATATTAAATAATAACGGTCCGAGATGAGAACCCTGGGGCACTCCGGAAGTGACAGGAACAAATGACGAACAATAACCTTTAACAGCTACGGCCTGACTGCGGTGCCTCAAATAGGATTCAAGCCAACGGAGCAAATCTCCATGTATACCTAAATCACTAAGTTTTCTTACTAACAAATTATGAGAGATCCTATCAAACGCTTTTGAAAAGTCCGTGTACACAACATCCATCTGCCCACCCAAGTCCATTGTCGTTGTGAGTTGATAAGTCAGTTCACAAAGGTTTGTTTCAGTCGATCTACCATCGATAAATCCATGCTGTTGGTCAATGATCAATGGTCTTACAACAGGATATAACTGATCATAAATAATTTTTTCGAATAATTTTGCAATAGTGCTTAGTTTAGATATAGGTCTATAATTCTTTATATTGTGTCTATCTCCGGTTTTATAGACAGGTACCACGAAAGATTGTTTCCACAATTTAGGCATTTTACCAGTACGGAGAGAAATATTAAATAAAATAGATATAGGAACATTCAAATTACTGTAGCAAGATTTTAGAAAGATGGGAGGAACACCATCAGGACCACTGCCTTTGCCTGTATCTAAACATTTCAAATACTTCTTAACTAATTTAGTGGAGAGATCGACAGAACCAATAGAAACCATTTGATTGTCGTGACTGTGGTTCACTAACAAAGCATCCCTTCCACTGCAACAAGGTGAGTTTGAGGCAAAGGTAGCCTAAAAATGAGAATTAAAAAGATGACAGATTTCGCTACCATCAGATGATTGAATTTCGCCACAGTACATTATATCAGGAATATCGGGTGAAGCTTTTTTGGATTTAATAAAAGACCAAAAGAATTTGCTGTTACGCGTGATACTACTTTCCGCACTTTCGACATATTTATCATAACAATCAGACTGAACACGTTTTTGGCAATCGCGTAAGAGACTAAAAGTGTTATAATCACTCATTCTCCCGTATATTTTCCATTTTTTATGAAATTTTAACTTCTCTTTAATTATTTTAATAAGCGATTTTGTATACCACAGAGGATATCGTACACTTTTACACTTTTTCGTAGGAACATATTTTTGAATTATTAAGTTAACTACTTCATAAAATCTATTAAGTGCTATGTCCACATCACAAGCATCCATAACCACAGTCCAATCAATATAAGATAATTATAAATTAAGCAGCATGGAAAAGAGAAACAAAACGACTTGGAGGGCGCAATTTAATAACACTTACAAAGCGAGGAGAAACATGCAAAGCCGGATGATGAGAATCCTCAACAACCAGCAGTTCCTCGCAATGGGTGACGCAACAGTTTAAATCTCCAGTCACTAAATCAAGAAATCTTTTATTAATATTAGGAGCAGTATTAAATTGACTAAAGACCGTAAATTCAAGAAAAGCGTACAGTGACTGAACCGAGATATTATCAGTATCGATATTTAAAATTTGATTAGTACAAGAGTCGGAGCAGCTCCATCTAGCATTACTGATGTTAAAATCACCAATTATTAAAAAGTGTTCATAAGGTTTATTCAAATAATAATTCGATACAGATTCAAAAAACTCAATTAAAGCATCAGAATGGCAAGGACCATGAGGGAAATAACAGCAAAACAAATGCAACACAGCTGATTGTGATCGTCTGTTTATTTGTAATGTAACCTGTATTACATCAGCAACAGCACCAGGGAATTTTACATTTTTTGAATCAACAATTACAAAGTCACGTCTAACCGCTATAAGCACACCTCCACCCATCCGATCCCCCCTAGTAATATAATCACGATCACATCTGTAGACACTATAACGGCTTTCGAACAATTCAGCGTCGAAAATTCCGTTAATCAACCAGGTTTCGCTCAAACAAATAATATCGTAATCATTGCATATTAGGTTTCTTAAAAACGTAGTAGTTTTGGTCCGAAGTCCACGTACGTTTTGGTAATAAATAGAGGGATCAAATGAACCCATTGCTCAAGTTATTATTATTTTCTTGAGAGTTTAAAGAATTTTCTAATGTATTCTCTGAAGGGTTAAGGGGTCGTAATCTTCCACGGGGACCAACCGGCTTGGAAGATGTGGTTTATTTATTGGTTTATAGTCTGTTTTTATTTGAAGAGTGTTTTTCGCGGGAGAGGGCAGTAATTGCTATTGTTTAGTAATTTTACTAGTATGTTTGTTTAGTGAGACGTTTTGGTTTTCAGTGGTTTGATTTTTGGTTGTTAAGAAACTCGATATACCTGGTTTGATTATTTCCTCTGCTAGACTCGATGCCCTTTGTGGGGCACCGTCAGGTTTTTGTTCTTTTTGTTCGCTTGTGCCTTTGGTTCTGTTTGTGTAAGATCGTAGGACTCAGGTGATATTGGCAGGGTTCTTTTTTTGTTCGCTGGTGTATGTATGTTTTTGTGGTATACTATCAATTTGTCGTATTTAATAGTGGCCGAGTTTCCTTTCTCCTTTTCAATTTTTAATTGCTCTTGCAATTTTCTTCTTTTTTTCTAAAATGTGCTGTGGGAAGTCTTCTTTTATATAATAAATGGTATCCTTTAGCACCCTTCTCTGTTTAAAGATTTTAATTTTCATGCCCAGTGAAGTAAATGTTACAGTAGTCGGTCGAGGGTGTTCTCTTTTTTTTCCTATTCACCTCGTTTCTTGTATATCTCTGGGTTCCAGCTTATGAAGTTTAATACAATTTTTTCTAAACTTGCATACGATTTTTCAGTTTCTGCGAGGCCAAAAATTACGATATTTCTCGATCTTGCCTGCTTTTCAAGCTTTTTCTACATTCACCTTAAGATTCTCGTATTTTTCATCTAATGCCTTGAATTTTTCCTCCAATTTGTTATTTATATTCTGTGTAACTTCATCATACTTACATATATTAAATTAAATAGGAAAAACTTACTAACCTACTTATAGTACGAGTATTTACCTACTTATAGTACGAGTATTTACCTACTTATAGTACGAGTATTTACCTACTTATAGTACGAGTATTTACCTACTTATAGTACGAGTATTTTGGTTTTAAATACGATGACCCCTTTAGAGGGCTGCAACGTTCCATCCGCCACAATGTGCACCACACGAGCGCGCACTGATAGGGCGACCCCCGCGCCCGCAGGCGACGCGCACCAGTGCGTCCCCGCTGGTGTGATAAGTCGAGACGAATGCGGCGTTGGGGACCGCCACCCAGCACGCCATGTCCGGAGCGGCGGAAAGTGGAAGACGGAGCTACAAATAGCTTTGATTTTGATGTTTACATATAAAGCAACTAAAGGAAAATATTAATTGACATTGAACATTTAGAAGTCCTTCACTTTATGGACAAAAACATGGGACGAGTTAGGATTTGTCCTTACGACAAGAGATAACAATGTGACATGGATGAAATAACCGTCGTCCAGGCCCCATTAATACAGTGCAGTTTCTCCAGTTTCTCTGGCCCTGATCTTGGTCAGATGCACAGATGAACATGCGTCCCCAAGGCGCATACGAAACATTGTTGTTATAATCCTCCGTTCAATGTGTTTGAGAATAAAGTCGTCGCCTAAGGATCTCATGTTCGATAAGAGCGTATAATTTACTTTTACGGGTTTTTCATAATTTCAAAGATCATTTCTGAACTTATCCAAAGAGAGATTTTGAGAGATTTGGATGTTTTTCTTATGTGCACCCCACCACACCAAACAGCTCTCAAAACATTTGTGCCTTTTTCACATTTCTTGCTGAGTAATTCAGCATGAGATACATACATTCAATCATTTATCATCATATCATATCATACAGCATATTATTATTGGGGCCTGTCGAGTACAGCACCATAAGCGTGTGACTGTAAACGATAAGTTGTGGATTTGATACTCACTCGAGGAAATGAAATATTTAATATTTACAAATAAAATATTTAATGTTTTCATTCTTTCACGCTTTGGTGACATCGCATTACGCAGCGTTGAGATTTACCGTTCAATACGCAATGCCTCAATTTCGACGGAAAGTGGGGAACGGAAGTAGAACAGAGTGTCTTATCACTAGGTTCCTAAGTTCCTTTTGCCTACCCTGTCATATGTATCAGCGTGAATCTCATAATATAAAATATTAAAATTTGGAATTATCTTTTTTTTTGTAAATACTACCATTTGACTTATATCTACAGATTATGACAGACGATGAACAGAGCCACTGGTTTATATAATGCAAGACAGTATTTAAGTAAAATTAGATGTCTTCCATTGAATTAGAACTGTAATTGTGGACGATGCTATCAGCATACTGTACAAGCACGTCCGTGTAAGGCCGTTATTGTTCAAATCCCGAGAGATACCTAATTTGAGAGAGACCATGAATAACTTATGTCTATATTATTAAGTGAATAAATCTATATAATTACGTACTGATTCGAAACGAAAACTTCCTTATGTATTGAATAGTTCCTCTATGAAGCTAAAAGGCCATATTGACTAATGGCCGTATGACGCTGTAAAAATAAAAATATATAAAACATTTAAGATTTATTACCATCGTATTAAAATAAATAAAGATAAATTAAAATACCCTTATATACATACATATTTACACAAGATACAAATACATATGTATGTATATTAATTTACTTGTACAAACACCTGTCTTCCGTAACATACGACGTGCGCTTGTTTTATTTTAAAACGTATTCTCTACTAAAAGATCCAGTTAGTTCATACCTATGATGATTGAAATGTAATGTAATTTAATATCGTTGCATTTCCGTTAGAATTATTTTATTTTTAAATATATTGAATAACTTGAACAGAACATTATATTATTTGTATTTGCAAATAAAATTATGTTAGCTGTCTTCCGTACATACATTCTGTTATCGGCTTTCTATAAAAAAAATATCAACGTGGCTTTTTGTAAGGCGCAACTCAACGCCGTATCAAAGTCACAAAAGTCGCGTTTACTGTCAGACGCCATATAAAAACCATATATGCTTTATCTTAATTAAGTGTAAAAGCCCCAGCAAAATAATTGAAGGTCAACTCATTTATAGATCAGTCATAGCTGTAATAAGCTCGTGACATGCCTAACGAAAACTCATATAAAGTATCAATTACGTTGAACACATCGAAATAGTAATATATAAGTAATAAAGAGCTTGTCCTCTACATAGTAATCAAAATCTAATATGAAAATATTCAAAGGAGCGTATGATGTCGTTATTTTGTTCAAAATGATATATTGTTGATTCTTGTGTTGTTTTGTTTTTCTGTAGCTTTTGAAAGTTGGCATGTTTTAATATTAACGCAGAGCAATCCAAGTTAAGTTAAGATAATATAAATACTAAAGTTAATTTATATAATTGTATTGCAAATTTCATTTTGTTCTTTTTGTATATTACATGTTAAGTGGCGGAACTCAACGTCCCCCTGTCCCCAACGTCTACCAGAACGGAGAAAAGATAATAATAAACATCTTCACAGTGATTTCCTTTCTTTTAACATAGGTTACAGTCACACGTTTGTGCCGCTGCGCTACGACAGGCCTCAATATAGTTACATAAAATAAATTCTAATTAATTAATATAGTTCGCTAATTCCTTCAACTTTACTGCTTATTGTTTACGGATGAAGGGTATGTCTAGTTATCTCACAAAAAAATGCTGTTCTCATTCATAAGTCTGCTTAATACACTACATAAAAAATTCTATATACAAGTGATTTATACGACAGACGACGCTGTCTGGGAAATATAATTTTCATTTATTTTCCCGGGTTTATACGATGTATTCTTTACGACAACTGTCCTAACAAATGTTTTACTTCAAGTAAAGCTTGACATTATATTAGATTGAACGTTTAACAGCCTTAGGAAAGCAGCTTCAAACTTTTTAAATATTACTGACTGAGAAAACATGGTTCTAAGAGATTCTTTTCTCCACGCACCGCCTTGTTTTCGAAATGGAGTACCGAATGATTGTATGATCTGCAAGTATAAATCTGTCAATTAAAATACAATATGCATTAGAATTTTATTTTTTAATAACCCGATGTCACACAAAATAATATTGTAAAATAAGTTTTCATAGTCAAGTTACTTCCTATAAATTATAGCAATGGAACGGACCGGACGAATATAAAAATTCGCATTATCTACATAGTAAAATGTGAAACATTATTTTGGGAATAATATTTTAAACAATAGATAAAGGTAAAGAAGTAAGTTTAAATAAAAGAGATACTTAACCTACAATAAAATATATTTCCGTATAACTTCTTCATACATGCTCTCTATTCTAATGGCTTTCCATTTACTCTGACTTCAAGTTACACTCACCTTTACCTCGCATTCAAAAAACGTATATATCATAATAAAAAAGGATCATGTGAAATTTAAACTCTTAATCATAACGACAAGCATATACCGGCAGATTATTTTTCTTCATACACATTTCTCATGGTAGGGTAGGCAGAGGGAACATGGAAACCTCGTGGTAAGACACTGTTCTATTTACCACTTTACGCCTAACCAGAGGTTTTAAGTGTTGAGTGGTGAAACCCAACGCCGCGCTTTGCCTTGTAACCAGAGCGAATAAATGAAAAAAAAATAAATAAATATTAAATATTAAATATTTCATTTCCTCGAGTAAAACCACAACCTGCCGCGTTTAATTTAAAAAAAAGTATAAAAACTTTGAATGTAGCGGGATTTATCCCACGCCTCTTGGAAACCGTCCAACACTCTGAACAATTAAGCCATATATTCTACTCCAACTAGGTCGAAGTTCTTATACGCTTGTTACAACTTATTTACTTTATTAGCATCTTGTCTGTAGGGAGATTTTTACGAATTTCCGCTTCCCAAAGACAATTCGTTAGATTTATCATTTAGCAAGAGAACATGCTATTTAATAAACATTTTAAAGTGTTACAGTGCAATAACACTTTAAAATGTTATTACACACTATGAACACACACAACACATTTAGGAAAGAAAATAGTAAAAATATATTCACATATATTTAAAAATGACAAAAAATTAGCATCGTAATATATTGCTAAAGATAGACAGCCAAGCGCAGCGTTGAGTTCCGCCACTCAACACACAATGCCTCAAATTCAGCGGAAAGTGGGAAACGGAACGGAGTGTCTTAGCACTAGGTTTACAAGTTTTCTCTGTCTACCTTGCCATGTGTGGGATAGAGCGTGAAGCTGAAATAAATTTACTGTTCGGAGCCAAAACCAATACCGTCCTATTTAAAGTTAGACGATATACAGTCTCTTCCACTTTACAAACAAACTAAATATTTCCCAATCACGCGTAACTTATTCATACAAAAGAGCTCGACACCATTTTCCTCTGAGAACTGGTACGTACAGTTTCGTTAAATATTTGAGTACAACTAACCCAATCGAGTAACATGGCAGTTTTAGGCGAGCCATATGCGACTTAACGAGCTTTGCAAATTCGTGTTATATTGCAAATAGTACAGAATACATATATAAGTTTAGAATGTAAACTTATTTTTGAATTACAATGTCTCATATAAACTACCAGAACTGGGTAATGAGCAGCATTTCAATATAATTTTACTTTTACTTAAATTATTTCCCTGAGTAAAAGTAGAATCGACATCATTTTAAACCTTAATAGTAATCGAAAAGAGTTTGCTTCCAAGCAAAATGATTTTATATCATTTACTCAGCTTCACGCTGTGTCCCGCACATGGCAGGATATAGAGAGAGAACTTGGGAACCTAGTGTTAAGTCACTCCGTTCCATCGTTCCCCACTTTCCGCTGAATTTGAGGCATTGCGTGATGAGTGGCGGAACTCAATGCCGTGTTTTGCATTGTAGCAGCGCGAAGAAATGAAAACATTAAATATTTAAATGAATAATATTAAATATTTAATTTCCTCGAGTGAGGTCGAACCCACAACCTGTCAGTTACAGGTTATAAAATTATAAAAATGGTTATAAAAATTCTTTTCAAGAAATCTAGTTGAGTTAGTAATAGTTATATTTTATAGAAAGAACAAATCTCAAAAGTTCAGGACATACTCGTACGTAGGTGAAGTAATTACATTTTAAGAAAGTCTTTACATTTTATAATTACGCAAGTAGCTTCGCTCCCTGGAGCTTTTCTGGATGTTTTTAAATTGGTCTGTCTATTTGAGAATTATTAAAATAATAATGAAGAGTGAATAATGAAAAAGATAATATAGTTTTGTTAGATTCAAACGAGTCTTACAATAAATGAAATATCACGTAAAGTAAAGAATACTTTTATGATTTAGTATCAAACGAGAGGTGCCAAATGTGTGCCTCAGCTTTACTTCTGCAAACGGAAATGCTATGAAGCTAACATATATTCGCATCGCTATCTGAGCAAACGATATGATATAAGTTGAGAAATAAAAATATATCGTAATGTTAGCACATAACAGATCTAAGAAATTATTTATCACCACACGAGGCTGTAGTAGCGCTGATGCAGCTATAGTTATGGGTTCAACTCCCACACGAGAAAATGGAAAAAAATATATTTAAATTTCTTCGTTCTGGTAACAAGGACAAATAAACAGCGCTGAGTTCTGCTGTAGAACATGCAAGGCCTTAATGATTCGGCAAGAAGTAAGTCGTTTCTCATGTGTTAAGTTTGTAAATGTTTTCTCATTACGATTACAGGTTCCCCAAACGCGGGATACAACGTAAAACTACATACTAAAGATAACCATTTCAACCTAAGGCTTTTTCTCGTATAAATGGATGATATCTATAGAGAGATAGAGATCTACCTCATGGTAATAGTCTTTTCCATATATTAGGTATAAAAGCTGAGGCCTGTCGTGGCGCAGCGGCACAAGAGTGTGACTGTAACCGACAGGTTCTGGGTTCAATCCCCAGTTGAGGAAATGAAATATTTAATATTTTCAATTTAAAATATTTAATGTTTCATTTCTTCGCTCTGGTAATAAGGTAAAGCGCGGCGTTGAGATCCGCCCCTCAACACGCAACGCCTCAAATTCGGCGGAAAGTGGGGAAAGGAAGTGGAACGGAGTGTCATAACACTAGGTTCCACTTCCGTTCCCTCTGCCTACCCTGCCTAGTGCGGGATACAGCGTGAAGCTGAAAAAAAAAAAGAAAAACAAAAGGTATAAAATAGCGGCTTTACACTGCACTCTATTTATCGGGGTGAGAAAATAAAAATATTTTGAATATAATCACTCTCCCGTGCGGAGATCGAACACGCAAGCGCCGTCTATACGCCAGCGCTACGACGACCTCAGTAAATATTACTTGCTAATATATAACAATGAGTATATGTAAATAATAATATTAGATTTTGTAAGGTTTTACAAGGCTATTTCCACACCTTGGTTTGAGATGAAAAAAAAATAACTTATTATGATCACAGAAATGTTTCTATGGAAATGTGAACGGAGTAGAAATAGCTAAATTACCGATAAAGAACACGACAGAAGCCAGCACATAATGCTAATGACTATAATATTAATTTCTTAAAGCCTCTTAAATGAAGAATAATTGTTGAAATACGCGCCTAGAATCTTATTTCTCAGTTAAGAAGAGACGGTCGACCGAAAAGTTTTATAATATTGGTTATAAAAGCGTATTCGAAAGCCTAGTTTGTAAAGAAAAGTTAAAAAATAAGCTATTACCAACTAACTATGAACAGAATTTTCGATATAAATTATATTATCGTTATATAATTATCGAAGTATAATATCGTAAAATAAAGAATATCGATTAAGGTTATTCTACTATCCTCTTAATGAGAGTTTTACCGTTATGCAAAGAATATGTAGCAAAAAGTAAATACTGGCTAATTTTTAAATATATTTAAATCTAGGCCTTTTTATTTATCACGTACTTGTACCATACCATTTATTCATGTGAAGTAAAAGTGTAGGATATATATATATATATATATATATATATATATATATATATATATATATATATATATATATATATATATATATATATATATATATATATATATATATATATATATATATATTTATATATATATATATATATATATATATATATATATATATATATATATATATATATATATATATATATATATATATATATATATATATATATTTATATATAATCGAAGTATATTATCGCAAAATAGCAAAATACAGGAAATATAAAATTAAATAATCTGTTTTCTACTTCTCGTTTAATTTTTTGTGTCATTGCCTGTGAAAAAGTTGGAATTCAACACATTTCTTTATTATTTTAGCAGAGCGAGAAAATATTTTTTTTCAGCTTCACGCTGTATCCTGCACAAGGCAGGGTAGGCAGAGGAAAGCCGGGAACCTAGTGTTAAGACACTCCGTTCCACTTTCGTTCCCCACTTTCCGCCGAATTTGAGGCATTGTGTGTTGAGTGGCGGAACTCAACGCTGCGCTTTGAATAATAACCAGAGCAAAGAAAGGAAACACTAAATATTTAAAAGAAGATATCAAGGTTAACTAAGGTTAACATACTAAGATTAAATATGACTTTGCTTTGAGATAATTCTGCCAAATAAACATGGTGAGTGTTACACTTTATCGGTGATAAAATAAGTGTTTTAGGAAAGAGGTTTCAATACAAATTTATATACTTTTATAAAACAGAACAGTTTGAAAACAGAATTTACATATTATCTAAGATTTTATTATTATTTTCATATTTGTATACCAAACTTTGTATCCCAGGTATTATGACACAGTTTCTTCAGAGAAAAAAAAAAAATAAAAAATTAACTATAACAGAACTACTAAAACAAGTAGTGCAAAAGTGCAGTAAATACTTTAACTGTATAAATTACGTTTATTTTTTATTTTTTTTAAGCTGTTTTGTAATCAAATATCTGAAAAGTTTTTCTTTAAAATTAATTATTTCTACCAAATCAGCCTTGTAAAATTCGACCATCATAGCGCAGTGGGTCAGGTACTCGAACATTGAGCAGAAATCAGAGACGCAGTGCCTTTGCTGTCCCTCTGAGTAACTTATTGCGAGAGAAAAAGTTTGAAATTTTGTTTTATATATATATCTATATGTATATCATGTGCCATAGTGTATTAAGCGACATATTATTCTATTTCCTGCTTTTTAACTAAACTTGAAATATTACATTTTCTAATGGAAATCAACGTCCACATAAGGAGATATTGATATAAATCATTGTAAAAAAAATAATATTAATACTAAAAATAGACTTAAACTTAGTGCGCCTGTAACTCGATTGCATCGAGTCCGTAATTCTTTTATGGGACAGGGTGTACGCTTTTGCAATAGGATCCCAGAAAACGTCAGAGAATTTTCTGTTTCACAATTTAAAAAAGTTGCGAAAAGACGTTTGTGTGTTAAAGGTTATTGCCATATTAACGATTTTATAAATGATAACACGCCTTGGGAATAAAATGTATGTGCATTATCACATAATTAGATATATGATGTAAAGTTTTGATAAAAAAAAGACACGTCCCGCTGAGTTTCTTTCCCCAATTCTTCTCAGGTCTGAAGCAGTGACTTTAGTGAACTGGTGGTAAATTGTTTGACGTTCAAAAAACGAAGCTTGTAACTTCTTATTTTGAATAAAAAAATTTGAATTTGAATTTGAATTTGAATACCCTGAAAAGAAATGGAGTCTACAACTATCGCGTTTAGAGTCATCACAGTCGGGACTGTACTGTAATGTTTAATAAATATACTTTTTGTAGGTATGTATATACGTACATATATAATATGATAATAGCCGTATATGAGAATACGTAACGTAAGTTACATACGTTGACGGAAAAACAATTAATTTATACTTGTTCTTATATCATCAGGAGGCACTTCTAAAGAGTTATCTCAAGAAAAAATAAGGAAATTGTTTCATTTCTACTTTTATGACAACAAAAACTTAACCTTGAGACACCCCGTCCTCTCCTTTACGCTTCATATGATAGTTGACTGAACTAACGCTTTTTTATACATATTATATGTTAAGCAGTAAAACTCAACGCCATGTTGTATCCACCAGAGGTGGGGAATAAACATGATATAAATATTACGAGTATCACTCCCCCGAATAATTATCAACCTACACCACAGTTCGTTCGCAGTCAGACGCTGTCGCTATAACACCACGAACCGCTTATTTCAAATTTAAATTAATTAACTTTCTACGAATCATACGTTAGCTTTAAGCTTATGGCGTATAGTGTTAACAAAACAAAAGCACGTTAATGACTGCTTTTGAGACTGTTATTACTATCGGTACATACTATAACTAGTAAATACATATTTAGTACTGTATGCACGATAAAATGAATTTACAATCGGTAATTTTTAAAGAAGAAAGGGAATAGAATATTATAAAGATTATGACTTTGCTAGCCTGAAGGCACTAATATCAATGTATTCAATAGGTACATATTGAAGTATTAAAAATATTGTTATAAATATATTTATTTTATTTATAATCACACACTCGCCATCAGGTAAACCGTACGCCCGTTAACCTTGCCTTTTCCATTTATAAAAATAACAAGATTATTCGTCTACCTACATTTGCAATACGCGATCTACAGTGTAAAGCTGGTTTTAAAATTGTTCCCTGAGCACAAATCAAATACGTCATTAACTTTAATTCCAACTACTATAATTCTGTCGACGTTAAATGAATTTCCTGAACTTTCTAAAGTGTAAGTTGCTCGCTCGTTTTGCGGCGCAGTTTATAAACAAATGTTGTACCAACTCCTACTCAAATATTGTATAGCGCTTTATGTGAAGAGTGAATAGATTATGTAAAAAAACAATTCTTTTATCTGACGGTTGTTGAGTGCAATATATTGATAACTGGTAAATGGTAAAAAAGTAGGATTTTTTACACCATCAGTTTATTCTAACTTTTCATTTTCAGCTTCACGCTGTATCCCGCACATGGCAGGGTAGACGGAGAGAACTTAGTAACCTAGTGTTAAGCTACTCCGTTCCGCTTCCCATTTTCCGCCAAATTTAAGGCATTGCATGTTGAATGGCGTAACACAACGCCACGCTATGCCTTGTTACCAAAGTGTAGAAATGAAAACATTATATTTATAATTTTAAAATACTTTATTTCCTCGAGTGGGTATCAAACTCACATCCTGTCGGTTGCAGTCACACACTTGGGTCCTTGTCCCAAGCGGCTATGCGCACACACTTGGGCCGCTGCGCCACGACCAGTCGATACATTTATTTATTTTGTTTTTTTATACTGCCTATATACAAATAGAAAACACAAACTATGTAGCCGCATTAATATATATATATATATATATATATATATATATATATATATATATATATATATATATATATATATATATATATATATATATTATTATTTAATCAAATCGAGTTGTTTATATTATTTGTATATATTTATAATAATTTAATTTTATAAATATATACAAATAATATAAACAACTCGATTTGATTAAATAATAATATATATATATATATATATATATATATATATATATATATATATATATATATATATATATATATATATATATATATATATATATATATATATATATATATATATATATATATATATATATATATATATATATATATTATTATTTAATCAAATCGAGTTCTTTATATTATTTGTATATATTTATAAAACTAAATTACTTGTGCTTTATAATTTTTCAAATCAACTGCTTACTTAAATAGGTATATCAGTCCCGTGTAAACTTAGCCGCATCACGTAGTCGCAACGATTTTAATACAAAGAGGATAATAAATCATAAGTAAGTAGTAGTAGTCTCCATTCAGAAAACAGTAGTAATGGCTTTTCGGAAACGGATTTGAGCGTTGTACCAACATTGTATACGGTAATGTGTCGATGTCATGCGCGATGGCATTTCCGGTATATACTATTTCCATAACGCATAGTGAATGGTAGATAATAGAAGAAAGATAGGGATAATAATGCTTTATGGACAGCCTTGACAGCGGATTGAAAGCTGTAGAAAACATGGAAAATATATATATATATATATATATATATATATATATATATATATATATATATATATATATATATATATATATATATATATATATATACATATATATATATATATATATATATATATATATATATATATATATATATATATATATATATATATATATATATATATATATATATATATATATATATATATATATATATATATATATATATATATATATATATATATATATATATATATATATATATATATATATATTCTTCTTGAATGCAAGTATTATTTTTGAAAAATATTTTTTGCATTAATATAATTATAGCAGGACTTTTGTGGTCAAGGTTCATAAATCTGTGACTGTTACCGTCATATATGATAAAGAAATATTTAATATTTTCATTTCTCCGCTCTGGTATCAAGGCAAAACTGTAGACAATGCCTCAAAATAGTCAAAACATTAGGTTCCCAAGTTCCCTCTATCCACTGTTCATGTGCGACATAAAGTGTGAAGCTAACAGAAAAATAATTATTATTACATCAACAGCATGGAATTAATACTAATTTGAAAGCAAATTATTATTCTAGTTGGAATTGCGTCCATATTTGGCAATGAAAGCTCTCAAAGTATGTGAATAAATCACAAATACGTTTTATATTCTAAATTATTATTTTTTTTTTTAATTTTGCTACCATTTACAGTCAAAAGACCTTTTTAATAAAGAATGAGAGTGAAGGCATCAAGATATGACTATTAATGAACGGTAAAAATTTTCTTTCATATATTTCTGTAGAGAATGCTTCCTTATTAAAGTACGCTCAACAACGACTATTTCTTAGCTGTTCCAGATTATGACGTGATATAAACAACACACTTTATTTAAACGATTATGGAAACCAACTGCATATTTATAACTCATACACCTATAATTATTGTAAAAAAAATATTTTTTTAATCGAAAGTAAAATGTACGCAATTTCAATACCAGCTAATATTATGTGTCTTGTTGATGTAAATTGCTAACATCGTATTTCATATAGTGACTCCATGAGGGGTTGTATGAAAGGCACCGTACTCTCTCCACACGTGACCGCGATACAAATGAAGGATATGAGTGAGACTAAAACATATTTTAATAACATATGATTGTCTCCAACATTGTCATTACATACTGAAAATATTTGTTTGTTTTGATAAGGTAACAGATATTGCCTTCACATATAAAGGTGAAGGCTGTATTTCTACTGTATATTTCTGGATCTTTTTTTTACATGTATTATGTAATTGTGTATTTAGTTATCAATTTTTACTGGTCATTTTTATTACAGTTAATTTGGATCAATTGCACGATCAAAACTCCATAAACAAAGAACTGACTAAACTGATCAGATAAGTTATATAATACAATATATTATCTGATATTTCATAAACAACAATCCCATGTTGTAAACATATTTTTGAGCGAACATAAAAAAGTGTTTTTGTGAGCAAAAAATAAGGCAGAGCTGTTGAAAATATGTAAATACTGACTCAATCACGAAACCATCATTTGGAAATATCATTTGTCAGAAGTCCTTGTCCCTAGCGGCTCTGCGCGAAACACGACTTCAGATGTATGCAATGTTCAAAAAATATGTATGTTGGCAATTTTTATCAATATTTGTGAAAAGGCGATTTTCATATCCTTATAATATATTTAAAGACATATATGTACATATATAAGTCAGTTATCACTCAGTTCGAGTATTGGTGATCAAAATAAAATGTTGTTTCAATTTTTGGTTAAACATAATTCACTTTTAAAACCGCACCTATGGAGTTAAGTCTTTGTAAATAGCTTAACAATAATAAATATTTTTAACATTAACTAAATTTTCGTATCTTGTAGCAGCCCTGTGTTCCTTCCATTTCCTCGATTGCTGTCTCCATGATATTTACGATATCGATATCGATCGTGGTATTCTCTTAGCACATACTGCTCGGTATATTCCCATGAGACTCTACTATGAAACCATGGTTATGAACAGGTTAATTGGAATAAAAGCATATACCTTTTTGTTTATTTTTTTTAACCCATCTCTTAATTTTTCTTTTTATTTGTATGGTATTATTTATCGCGTGATATAAATTTATGTAACTTAATACTAAGAAGCCCTGTCGTGGCGCAGCGGTACAAGAGTGTAACTGTAAACGACAGGTTATGGGTTCGAACCCCACTCGAGGAAATTAAATATTTTATATGTTCAAATTAAATATTTAATGTTTTAATTTCTTCGCTCTAGTAACAAGTCAAAACGCGGCATTGAGTTCCGCCACTCAACACGCAATGCCTCAAATTCGGCGAAAAGTGGGGAAAAACACTAGGCACTACTGATTGATACTAAATAAAATTTTTAATATTTTAATTTTCTGGATCTGGAAACTATCCACAAACGTGACGTTGGCTTATTCAACACAATACATAAAATGAGGAACGGGACTATTAATGAGAATGGAGTGTCTGAGTCACTCACTAGTGTTAAGATACTAGGCTCTCAACGTTCCTCCGCCTACGCTGAAGCGTAAAGCTAAAAGAGGAGTAAGAATTACCTATATAATATATAACTAAAGACAAATTATATCAGTATATCGTTAAATGCGTGGGTAACTTAACTTAGCTTCGCGCTGTATCCCGCACACGGGAGGGTAGGCAGAGAGAACCCGGGAACCTAGTGTTAAGACACTCCGTTCCTCTTCCGTTCCCCAATTTCCGCCGAATTTGAGGCATTGCTTGTTTAGTGGCAGCCGCGCTTTGCCTTATTACCAGAGCGAAGAAATGAAACATTAAATATATAAATTGAAAAAAATAAATATTTAATTTTCTCGAGTGGGGATCGAATTCAGAACCTGTCGGTTGAAGTCACACGCTTTTTTCGCAATTTATTTTCCTTTAGATACTTTTGTCTTGTTGTAAAACATACATTAAACTCGATATATATGCCAATGGTAGTACATTTAATGAAATTAACAAACAATTATACTTTTCAGCTTTATTATATTAGTATAGATTTTAAAATCATTTAACGAAATAGCTACCAAATGACTGTTTTATTGATTCGACTGAAACATTCGTGTTTAATGAATAGATTGATTGACTTTATAATGATGATAACGAATATAAGTAATTGTACCCAAGCGGGCGAAGTCGCGGGTGGGTCGCTAGTGGTATATAAAACAATGGCCTGTTTGTAACTTCTAAATGACTCAAACATATAGTTATTTGATAAAAAAGGGCTCTTGAGTATAATTTGTTATCCGCACCGTATGATATATTTCCAGGACAGACTATCGATAAACAACATACGAGTATTTCTATGTATTTGATGTTTGTTCCATTTGTAACTTTCTTAATGGTTTTCTATATCAAATATTTTTTCTTTCGTTTTTATTCCAAATTAAATATTTTACGACAATTGTTGGAAGATTTTGTACGTTATATTTTGGATAAAAATGATTTTACTCTAAAGTGCTTTCGGGGTTTGTATATTAAATAACGTTCGAGGAGCATCGTTTTCATTTCCCCGCAGACACTATCTCCACTTGCTTCACAAGTTTCATGTAGAATATACAAATGAAATCTCGATTTAAACCACTTTCTAAGATTAGAATATCTCTTTAGCATTATAGATAAGTTCATCAATACTAAATTTAAATTTAAAAAGCGTATAAAAATTTTGAACGAAGGAGGATTTGATCCCGCGCCTCTTGAAAACCGTCCAAGCGCTCTGACCAACTAAGCCATTCGTTATCACCGCGCTCCGTCAAAATTATTATACGCTTATTATAACTTATTTATGTTGTTAGCATCTCTGTAGAGAGATTTTTACTAATTTCCGCTACCCAAAAACAATTCGTTAGAATTATCGTTTGGCAAGAGAGAATGCAATTTATTTAATATTTTTACTATTTTTTAAAGTGCTAATCCACTCTTTGCACAGAAAATACTAAACTTAAATTTACATTTAAGCACATAAAATTTGTAAAAAATTGTTTTTATCATCTCAATCAAGTGAAAGAAAAGAAACTTTAAATATTTTGTAATTAATTATAAAAGTTAATAATAATTACATTATTCTGTGAAAAGCAACTTCAATCGCTTCTCTTTCATTCAGCAATTAGATATGGTCGAAGGAATCTGATCTCATTATTTTGTTCCAAATTATTCGAAGTCGTATTTTTTTTTAAATTCATTATGTTTTTATTTATTTTAATCGATCTGGATATTTTTTGAATAACTCTATGCTTTATACTATAGTTCATAGTAAGAAAGAACCTAATTCGGGATAGAATTCACAACCATCACGTGTACAGTCCTACGCTGCCCCACTGCGCTATAACGACTGCAACTGTTTCAAAACATTGGATTCTTTATAAAATGATATCGAAAACTGCATTGTCAGTCAAATGTGAAAAAAGACACCGCAAGACAATATCATATGAGAATTGTAAAACGAGCAAAACAAATATTCTTCAAACTGTGATCAATTTAAGGACAAGAGCATCGATGTCATCACTGGAAGTATGCAAGGCGTCGTGTAAATGTTCTTTATGTCGCAAGTTATCTAAGCTTCTCATACCATGAAAATGCTTTATAGAAGATATCGCCGCGAGCAGTCCGTCACAGCCCGCGCGTCGCTCTTCTCGTCTGTGAGACGTGACTCCGAGACACTGTGTTTATAAGAGGCCCTGTATATTTTGTACTGTAGAATACTAAAATAAACAAGAAATAAGAAAATTTATTATTTGAAATTTGAAAATTAATGAATTGATTAATCATATTTTTTCTTATTTGTCAGCTTGAAACTGTATCCGCATATATATCCCGCATATAACAGGATAAGCAGAAGAAACTTGGGAACATAACGCTGAGACATTAACTTTCATTCCCTACTTTTTGCTGACTTTGAGGCATTGTGTGTTGAGTGGCAGATCTTAACTACGGCTTTTGCCTTTCTACCAGAGCTAAAATGTAAAAATATTATTTAAATAAACAGTTTGAATTTGAACACATTCTCCTCGAAGTGACGTCCGTTGAATGTGAAAAGATTTCATGTTATATTTAAATATCTTAACCTAATATAACTTAATTACAGACTTTTCAATCAGTTCTTACATAATATTTATTTAAAAATCTTTCAAGTGCGAGGTCACACTCGAACTGATTCTTCTCGAACTTCTCGTCCGAGAAAAGTTTAGGTGTTTGTGCCTTGAATTTGAAAACTTTCCAATATTATAAACTATTTGCAGCTCGTTATTTCGTTTTCGTAATATTTATTTACTTGGGCAAGTAAAATTATAAATAGTAGCAAAATAAGATAGAACTGCTATTGCAAAATACACTTAGGTCTGTTATTGAAACTCTCATGTACAGAAAACTACCTATTCCATTTAAGTGCCAATAACAATGATATAATATTTTATTTACGAAAATATTTTAAATATAAAGGTGAAATTTTATTTGAATGTTTTCATGTACCTATATAGGTTACGGTAACGAAGGATTAGCTATAATATGTTATTAGAAAGCTACCTCAAGACTTGCGATAAACCGTCAACGATTGCTCAGCTTAAAGACAACACTCGCATGGAAATGTCCGCTATCCCAGGAAAATGTGTAATATTTTTTTAAAGAAAAAGACAAGGCAAATGAGCGTACGGGTCACCTGATGGTGAGTGATCATCGTCGCCCACGGCCCCGTGTAACACCAGGGGAGCTTTGATGTGAAGTAGACGTGCTATTTGAAGGGACCCATGTCGTATCGACCTGGTAATACTGCCGTAAGTAAACCGTTCCAGAGATGTGTGGCGCGTGGAAGAAAATTGCTACGAAACCGAACAGTAGTGGAGAGTGTCCAGATAATGTGTATTGTGCATTAGTTAGTTACATACTGTGCAGTTGGAAAATTCAGCGGCAAGTACGAAGTCTAACAGTTCACCAGAACACTCTCCGTGATAAACGCCTTCTCCAGCCAACACTATATTACTAAAGCGCGGAAATTTTAATTGGAAAATGCCAAGAAAAACAGCAATCGCCTTCTGTTCGCGAGCAATGAAGTGACAAACGAGGCGATCGATTGCAGACGAACAATCAGATTCCAACATTTCATACACTCCATTTGGTTTGTTTATGTATAAGAATATATAAGTAAGTTGATTGTTTTTTATTATTGCGTTACTCTTAAACAAAACAACAAATCATTTTAAATATATTTTAACATGTATATCATAATACTGATATAAGTATATGTTAAAAGTTTAGAAGTAAAAAAAATAAATCCTTTAAGATATTTATATATTAATACAAATCGTATGTTAAAATCTATGAATTATAATGTTAGTAAATCATATCGTTACCCTTTAACATTATTAGGAAACTATTAAATACACGAAGTTGCAATTCAAGGAAATATTGTCTACGAGTATATTAAAAAAAAACTAAAAGCAGTCGTGGGACTGCCGATAGAAGTGAAAACGGAACTATTAAGTTGAGAGTAATTAAAACTATATGCAAAAATTATATGATTTTTTTTATGTTTTATTTATTAGTTACATATGATGGGTTAAACAAATCATGAACAAAATATAAATACAAAGTGGTTGAAAAATAATTAATATACAATTATCTTAATTATACATAGTATTTATATTTACACGAATTTCAATGAATTCAAGTTTGCACATTATTTTCATTATTTACATCATTGTCGTGACTCACAAAATTATACTTATCCAAAAAGCGTCCAACGCGCACATAATACAATCAGAAATAGTCGATGTATTAGTGTATACGTGTACACAGGCTACTGCGCGTGCGCTAGTCTGGGTCTCCATAGCGATAGATATACTATTATCATTAGCATGTCGGTGACGCGTACCGAGGATTTTACTCTCTACCAAAACGCTCAACGCGCCTAAAGAAGTTTTCACTTCAAAAATGTATACATAAAATTCAGCTGAAACACAGTTCTATACATTCGAGCTGTATATTTATTCTTTAACAAGTAATATTTATGATTTTTCTTTAATTACTATCGTGTAATTAAGAGAAAATTTCAAATATTTTATAAATTTAAAATTAATTTGTTATTTTATAAATGACAATTGTTGTGTGAAAGAAAAGAAAATCTTTATTATAGTTTACATTATTTTCGTAACGATTCGCTTTCCATTGTAACTGTGAAAACAAAAATATCTACTTAATTTCATACTTAGCTTCACGCTGTATCCCTAGCGGGGTAGGCAGAGAGAACGGAGCGCCAAACGCTACGGTCTCGGCATACCTCTTTCGCCTCATCCACTGTCATCAACCTCTTCATACATGCCCTCCGGGGGGTCCTCATGCTTTTTACGTGACCTTCCTCCAGTATCGTCGATACTGTGTTTTCGAAGGTCAACCGAGGTCTCCCCCTCCCTCTCTTACCACTCACTTTTCCTTCATAAATCTTTTTTACCATTCTTTCTTCACTCATTCGCTCGACGTGCCCAAACCACCTGAGCACGTTCTTCTTCATTCTCACTGTGACATCCACGCTAGTACCTGCCATTCTGTGTATTTCTTCATTGGACATGCGATCAGATAAACTGACTCCGCATATCCGACGAAGAGATCGCATCTCTACAGCAATCATCTTTCTTACATTCTTCTTCTGTAATACCCACGTTTCGCTGCCGTATAACAGTGTCGATACCAACACTGCATTGTGTACGGCCAAACGCGCAGCTATGCTGACGTTTCGCCGTCTCAACAATGCAACTAAGGCACCGTTAACTCTGTTACCGGCAGCAATACGCCTTTCCACATCCATTTCGTATCTACCGTCTCTGAGAACATACTTCCCAGATATACTACCTCATTCACTTGTTCTAATATCTTATCATTTACACTGACCTTGCAAACTGTTCTTTCTTCATTTCTTTCAAATACCAGAACCTTCGTCTTATTCGCATTCAGGCTTAGACCATTATTCGCGCATCCTTCTTTCAGAGTGGTAACCAATGCCTGCAACTCGCTTTCTGATGATGCAATAAGCACTGCATCATCTGCGTACAGCAGGCAATTTATATTCGAGGTACCTACTTTCACTCCCATGTCACTTTGTCTCACTCCATGAAGACAGCTGTCCAAATACAAATTGAACAACCAAGCTGACATGGCGCAACCTTGTTTAACACCCGATTGGATGTAAAACCAAGGCGACATGCCAGCTCCTACTTGCACGCAGGCTGAGTGATCTCTGTAAAGAGACTTTACAGCCTGCAGCAAGGGTCCGCTCACATTGTACCGGGGCAGTATCTCCCATAATCTCTTTCTTACAACCCTGTCAAACGCCTTTTCCAAGTCCACAAAAGCACAGAAAACTTTTTGGTTTACTGCCAAAAATTTTTCCGTAATCATGCGGAGGGAAAAGATCTGATCCATACAACCTCTTCCAGGTCTAAAGCCTCCCTGGGCCTCCCACAACAGCCTTTTAGATCTATCTTGCATTCTTCTCGCTAATATTTTAGCATACACTTTACTACCTAAGCTAATCAAACTGATATCCCTATAGCTTGCGCAATCTATCTGCGAACCTTTTCCTTTATACAAAGGCACGATGACTGCACCTCGCCAACCGTCTGGGGCCTCCCCCGATTTATTACATAAATTGCACAGAAACCAGAACAGGTCCAAGACGCGTGGCCCACCATATTTGATCATCTCGGCAGTAACTCCATCTGCTCCCGCTGCCTTACCACATTTCAAACTTCGTATGGCACTCTCAACTTCTTTTATACTGATTTCGCCGTCCGCTACATCAAGACTCAGCGTTTCGCTGTTACTTGAGGCAGAGGCGTCATCACATTCATACATCTCCTTGTAAAATTCCGCCCATCGCTGCAGTATGTAACAAAAATATCTGAAGTATATTATACTCAGGTTCTTAAAAACATATTCTTTAGAGAAATGAAAATTTTACTGTTTACAATTCTGCCGAATTCTTGAAGTTTTGTCAATGAGTGACGGAACTTAACGCCACGCTTTGCCTACCAGAGCGAATTTAATATTTAATTTCCTCGAATGGGATCGAACCCACAGCCTATCACGGTCACATAGGTATGCTTGTGGCCTTTAGCAGTGACCAACACCAGTCAGCCTTTTTTACATATCAGACGGATTTTTTATATAAAAATTACAGCACAACGTAATACGAGGCAACATCATATTCCGAGTAAGCTATACAAATAAGGCAAAGCTGGGCGTATCATTTAATTAAACGCTGTCATATATAATTTTGTCATCATCGCTGTTTCTTAGAAACAATTTTGTATTTTAAAATTAATGTTGAAGTATTTCAACGTGCTCATCAACTACGATGACGTAGTACAATTTATTTGAATTAATTTTAATGTTTTAGTAATGTTGTGGTACAGGGGCATAAACTTTGTGGGTTCGATCCCACTCGAGAAAATGAAATATTCAACGTATTTTTTTAATTTAAATATGAATATTTTTGCTCTGGCAGCAAAGCAATAGCGCAGCATTGAGTTCCCCAGTTTCCTCTGCTTACCCTTCCTTGTGCGGAATACAGCGTGGAGCTTTATTGATTTGTAAATTAGTGGATTTGCCAAGACATCTGAAAGTATTGATCAACAGCTAGCTACAAGTAATTTTGGTCGTCTGGTTTGGTAATATCGGATAAATTACAAATTATATTCTTAATCAACTTTTAAAAGAGACCTTATTCATTGTTTAGCTAGAAGTATACATATGTATATTCGTGTGGTAGAGTCACGTTGCCAGCAATGACAACACGCATGGGCAGACTCGACCGGATCGTTACCACCCCTGGCATTTAATACCGGCGTTAAGTAGTGGCTTCGGTCGCTGCGTTTCGCATTGGGTAATGCCGGGCACTAAAAAAAAAACTACCCCAGGAGGGTACCTGCATCTTAGATGCTGGAGAATCCCTCCCTGAGTCTTCAAACTCAGGCGGCCCTTCGAATTCTGGAGAGGGCACAGTACTGCGCATTTTACAAGGCAAACGAGGCGTACGTTCCACGGCAGCCCCTGATACTCTCAGCATTGACTTTACCAACATCAGGGGCCTACATTCAAATCTGAATGCCGTCCACCACCATCTTGAGACGGCACAGTCGGCCTTGTTATTTCTGACGGAAACCCAGATTGCCCGACCGAGCGACACTGCCTACCTTCAATACCCCGGCTACAAAATAGAGCATAATTTTATACCTCATGCCGGGGTTGCTGTGTTTGTAAGGGAGGACATGAGTTTCCGTCGTCTTGTCAATTTTGAAGGTCGGGACCTGTCCACCATCTGGCTCCGTGTGGACATGGACGATCGTGTCCGAATCTACGCATGCCTGTACAGATCCCATAGTGGTAATGCAGAAACGGATTGGCTCATGGATGCAATCGGCTATTGACGATGCGCTCTCACAGATCCCCACCGCAGAGGTCGTGATACTGGGCGATTTTAATGCACATAATGCCAGTTGGCTCGGTTTACGCACCACCGACCACGCGGGGAGAGCTGTATTCGACCTTGCTATGGCGAATGGATTGTCCCAATTGGTTGAGTCGCCTTCGCGAATCCCGGACGTGGACAACCACAACGCCTCCTTACTGGACCTTCTGCTGACTTCACATCCAGAACAATACCAGGTTGTTGTCGATGCCCCCTAGGGTCTTCCGACCACTGCCTGGTACGGAGTGCTGTGCCTATTAACCGCTTCAGTCGCAGAACATCGTCGTGTCTGGCACTACAAGTCAGCAGATTGGGATGAGATGCGCACATTTTACTCATCTTATCCCGGGGGGCCGGTTTGCTTCTCTTCTGATGATCCTAGTGCTTGTGCCGTTGCTGTTGACGACGTGGTTCTGCAGGGTTTGGAACTTTACATTCCTATCACACACGATCGAAGGATCGTGTGTGGTATGAGGCGCTCCTTGCGAAACTGCCATCTGACGGGCTTCCCGAGAATTTATGCAAGTGGATCGCAACCTTTCTTTCTGGGCGCAGCATCAAGGTCGCTGTCGACGGTTTTTGCTCTGAATTCATGCCCTCTGAATTCTTCTGCATATCAATGATATGTTGGAGGACTCTAACATACATTGTTATACGGATGATAGTACTGTGGACGCTGTATACTCCGGCCGTGCAAGTCTTTCTCGGGAAAACGTCGACCAGTGCCGAAATCAACTTGTGTCTTCCGTTGAGGCATCCCTCAACAATGTCTCCGTATGGGGTGAAAAGAATCTAGTTCAATTCAACCACCGGAAGACACAAGTCTGCGCGTTAACCACTAAAAAAACCCCATTTGTCGTATCACGAGTTTTCGAGAACACTCCCCTTAAAGCCGCGCCCTGCCTCAGTATATTGGGCCTCAGTTTTTCAAGCGACTGCCAGTATCGCGATCATGTGGAAAGCAAGGCCAAGTTGGCCTCGAAGAAACTGGGGGTCATCAGCAGAGCGAGACAGTATTTCACGCCAAAACACTGTTTGGCCCTGTACAGGGCCCAGGTTCGGCCTCATATGGAATACTGTTCTCACCTCTGGGCTGGTGCACCCCAGTATCAGCTTGAACCATTTGATCGCGTTCAACGTAGAGCCGTTCGAATCGTTGGGGACCCAATGATCTGTGAGGGGCTTGACACTTTGGCTTTGCGTAGAGACGTATCTTCACTGTGCGTTCTCTACCGCATTTATCACGGGGAGTGTTCTGGAGAACTGTTTGACTTGGTACCTGCCGCCGAATTTTCTAACCGCACAGTCCGCCACAAGTTACTATACCATCCACAACATCTGGACACGTGGCACTCTACTACTGTGCGGTTTCGTAGGAATTTCCTTCCACGCACCATACATCTCTGGAACGACCTACCCGCGGCAGTATTTCCAGGTCGATACGACATGGGTACCTTCAAAAAGCGCGTCTACCTACACCTAAAAGGCCGGCAACGCACCTGTAGCTCCCCTGGTGTTACACGGGGCCGTGGGCGACGGTGATCACTCACCATCAGGTGACCCGTACGCTCGTTTGCCTTGTCTTTTCCATAAAAAAAATATATATATATTCTTTCCCACGCACCGTCTCATTTACGCGATACTCGTGGAGAAAATTGCCTTATTACTAGAGATAGATATTGAAAGAAACTCCATTCTCATGAGTGTAAATTAAACTTACAATCATACGGTACTGTATTTATAGTCAGATGTTTCAACTGCTTCAAGCGTGTAAAGTGTCAGTGCGAAGTCCAAAATGAGCTACGCAATATTAACAATGCCCTGGACTGTCCAAGACAGATGGTTTTTTGTGTTTTAAAATTAATATTGTTGGAAATCGTTTCTATTAATATGCGATTTATTTTGAAAAAATGTCAGAGTTTCAGCGTCTTACAATTTCTAAAGAAACAAATATTAAGTCAAAATGAAATATTCAAAAGCTGATTTGAAATGTCAAAATATTGTTGTCATCATCACAAATTTAATATTAAATTTACTTAACGTAAAATGTCACAATAATTTGGTATTTTGTGCTTTCTATGAATTATATTTATATAACGTTTTAGATTTTATAAGATAATAGAATATAACGCCATCGTGGTGCAGTGGAAGTGATAGCGTCTTGATGAAACGCATTAGTTACGGGTTCGATTTGTATTGTATTGACGGAAAGTGGCCGTGTGATTTCAGCTTAGAATAGGATCACTCTGGTACTGATGGTGTCGTAAGAGGCGACTGAAGTACGTGTGGGAGAGTCACGCTTGCAGCAATGGCAAAACGCATGGGCAGACTCGACCGGATTGTTACCACCCCCGGTATTAAAAACCGGCGTTAAGTAGTGGTTTCGGCCATTGCGTTTCGCCTTGGGAAATGCCAGGCCCTGGTGCCCATCCACCTCAAAAGTCGGGAACGCTCTTGTAGCTCCTCTGGAGTTACACGGGGCCATGGGCGGCGGTGATCACTTACCATCACATGACCGGTACGCTCGTTTGCCGTGTCTAGCCCATAAAAGTCTCGAAAATGGAGTGAAAAGTAAAACTAAAGTGAATTAACATTCCTTTCTCTTTACAGTTCTGAATTCCAGGCCTCGTTATAAACGCAGGATGTTGGAGAAATAATCACGCTCTTATTAACGAATGGCTTCAATGTACAATACTATTTACAAGTTTTGCTGAAAAAATATAGATCATGTAACTTTCTAAATAACTTATTTGCCTTTCTTTTGAAAACTTCTCTTTAAGAGTTATTATTTTACTTAATTAAAATGCAAGATAACTAATGTATTTGTGACTGTATGGCGGTATTTTTTTGTGTTACATAGGAAAATAATTATAATAAGTACTGTAATGTTATGTGATGCCTGGTGACAAAGCGAAACGCGACGTTGAGTTCCGCCACTCAACACGCAATGCCTCAAATTCGGCGGTAAGTATGGAAGGGAAATGGTACGGACTGTCTGGACACTAGGTTTCCAAGTTCCTTCTGCCTACCCTGCCATGTGCGGGATACAGCGTGAATCTAAGTATTATTAGGTATATTAGAACAATATTTCTTCGATTTAATTTGAATAAGTTTAAAACTTTAAGCAAACAAAAAATCAAAACTACGATAATCCTGTACTAAGTCGAAAAAATAATAAAAAACTACATATATTTAGGTATTATAATATCTGAGCAGTACAAAGTGGTTGACACGCGATATCCAACTGCACTGAATGACAAGATGACTGTTTCAGGAAATAATTATAAACTATTTAAATTAAAATATTAAATTTAAATGTATTTAAAACTTTTGACTCCAATTTATTTGTAAAAGCTTATTGTTAGATGACGAGAAGAAAAGAGTCTCATTTTAAAAGCATATTTTTTTTGTATAAATTATTTATTAATTATATTAAAACAATAATATACAAATAATACTGGGAACTAAGCTACAATAGGTTCAGGAGCCTTAGGCAAATGGTTACCCTCAGCCTTATAGCCATCGAGGCCAGCGGTGTACTTCGTGACGTAGGTCTTTCCATCATCACCGATGTAAGAGACTTCTCCTTCAAAGATCATCACATAGCCAGATCCATCTGCTAAGGGCACGAGACGACCTCGCTCTGTGACTACTGTGCCTTCAGCTGTCACATAGCGGAGAGCAAATTGTCCGAATTCGTCATGGACCTCCTCGTGCTCTAGAGCTGGGAGCGCTCGTCGGGCTGCGACTTCAGGGTCTACCATTGGAGCGGCAGCGGCTACAGCCAGTAAGCCAACGAGAGCCATAAACTGTAATAAAATCAATTTAAGATTATTTAATTTGTTTATAACTAACAATATAGGCATATTAAAAATTGATTAGCTATTAAATATTAATAAGTATACTTCTTACCATTTTCATGACGACCGCTTTTTTTTTGTAAAAATACTACCTGTATTATTCAATTCCACAAATGTGACTGTACTTGATGCTTGAATCAAAATAAGTTATATACTAAAACTTCATGTAATAACGCCATTAGTGACTAATTTACCGAATTGTCATTAAGTATTTTAACATTTTTAAAACCATTTTTTAGAAATACATTAGAATATAAATACTGTTGCATCACACTGATATTAAAAATATTTGGAAACTTAAAAAATGTGAAACAAAGCCGTCGTGGCGCAACGCACTAATTGTACGACTGTAGCGGGTTAGTTGTGAGTTCAATGCCTTCGCAGGGTATTGAAATGGCTCACTCTGGTAATAAGGCAAAAGTGCGGCGTTGAGTTATGCCACTCAGAACGTAAAATTTAAAAATTCAGCGGAAAATGGTGAACAGCGTGAAACTAATAAATATATATTTGTTAATTACTATTATAATGACAATGAAAATAATATAATTAATATCATATCAAATGGTAGCGTGCGCATAACACCTACATCCTGTATAGAATTGTACGTAAATCTTTACTCAAGCATCGCCCAACAATCAAGATCTTGGGCGTTGTATGGCAGAAATAAAGTCAGTCTCACGATGATTTCAAGGTAATTTTGCATATTCTGTGGGAAATTAAAGATAACTAATAAACAATCTGATAGCATTCTTTTTAATCTAAATGTTTTTAATGTCGTTTGTATGTCTTTATATCAAAGACATGTCTGTCGCCGCCATAGTGATGTTATACTCGTATATCTTTATATATATCTTAAACTGTATAAACAATAAGTTATTGTATGTAGTTTTATATAGGGTTCTTTTTTCATTACTTTGCGGGTGTCGATGGGTATTTAATATATTGTTGCGTCAGCAACATGAAGGCCTCTGTATTTGTATAATTATTATCAAATACGCTTAAATACTCCAACAAAGTTTTAATTTACTCGTTTTGGGAAATCATAATAAGTTTTATTACTGTATATATTTCGTGTTAGATTTTATTTTGGTTGGCAATTTTACGACCTTGACAAAACTTTTCCTGAAATATGATAATTTATAAGATTATTATAGTTATGTTTGAAGGCTTGTTTATATATTGTGAATTTGAAGTATAATCAAGAAAATATTTATTAATTTTATCAAAACAGTATGATGATTGAGTGATTTACTCTTAATATTAAAAAAAATAATTTGTCGACGTAAAACCAGTGCGAGATTGCAAACCTACATAATTGCAAGCTACGCCTCGATGTCGAAAGCTCTTTCATTATATTTCAATTAAAATAAAAATAAAATTATACTCTAATATAAAAAGAAAGTAAATGACGGTATATTTATAAAAGTATACATAGAAATTTAGGCCTGTCGTGGCGCAGCGGCTCATATGTGTGACTGTAACCGACAGGTTCTGGGTTCGATCCCCGGTCGAGGAAATAAAATATTAAATATTTTATTTTCAATTTAAAATATTTAATGTTTCATTTCATCGCTCTGGTAATAAGGCAAAGCGCGGCGTTGAGTGCCGCCACTCAACACGCAATGCCTCAAGTTCGGCGGAAAGCGGGGAGCGGAAGTAGAACGGAGTGTCTTTACACTAGGTTCCCGGGTTCCATCTGCCTACCCTGTCTCGTGCCGGATACAGCGTGAAGGTGAGAGAGAAAATTTAAAAAACGTAGTAAGTGGTCGTTGTTGAAGATATATTTTCCTCTCAAGTGGAAATCAAACCAAGAACTATCAATGTTTGCAGTCATAGGCTGTACCACTGCGCCGCGACATCTCAACTATATATATAAAAGAAGATTGAATTGAATTCACGTATTATTATAATAGACACTAAGGTTTGTACCACAAACTCACTCTTGTATGGAGATGTAATGATTACTGTGTTATTTATTTTTATCATTCTGTACTCAAAATCTTCACATTAAACGACTGAAACAAGAATAGAATTGAATCATTATAATCTCATTTAAAGTACTTCATCTCAAACAGATATGTTTCCCTGTATTTGAAGTCCGTTAGTAAATATTATAAAAAGTTTTTGTAATGTTGTATTTGTGTCGCTGCATATTGAGTGTTGACACAAGCAGCAGGAGATAATTTGCTGACTTTGGCTAGAGACAATAAGCGATGGTAGTCCTTGAAAGAGGCTTTTACTCGATGGGGGTTTATAAATCCCACGTCAAAGAGTAAATTAAAATTAGATTAATTCATAAGTTTTTTATCAAATGCCAATTTATTTATTGATATAATTTAAATAATAATAAATAAGTGTTATCATAATCCATGCTGTATGGAATTAAATAAAGCTTTATTATTATTACATGGGGTGTCGAAGAGCGGATTCATTTGAATTTCAATAAAAATCTGATTTCAGTTAAATTTAAAAGCTATAATATATTTAAGTATTTGAAAACTATGGCATATATAAGTACTTTACTACCATATATTTCTATATTCCATATAAATAATTTTAGTGAACACACAAATGCCAACGTAGGAGGAGATACATACATAGTAAAAATACTTTTATGATATGTATTGCAAGGCAACATACTCGTATAATGGAAACTTGTTTCAATTTATAAACTATAGAAACTCTTTAAAAAGTAGGTATTTTAAATTTATTTTAAAGCAACAATATGTCAGTTTCACGGGTCTGTCGTTGCGCAGCGGCACAAGCGTGTGACTGTAACCGACAGGTTGTAGGTTTGATGCCCAGTCTAGGAAATTAAATATTTAATATTTTCAATTTTAATATTTAATGTTTAATTTCTTTGCTCTGTTTATTACCAGAGGCAAAACGCAGCGTTGAGTTTCGCAACACGCAATGGCTCAAATTCGGCGGAAACTGGGAAACGGAAGTGAAACGGAGTGTCTTAACACTAGGTTTTTTTATAGGTTCCCTGGTTCCCTATGCCTACCCTGCCTCGTGCGGGATACAGCGTGAAGCTATGAATGAATGAATGAATGAATGAATGAATGAACTATTAATTTATAAAATAAAATTAGTAGTTAAATATAAAATTAATAGTTCATAAAATTATTGTATGTTTGTTGCTATTATTTAAATTTTCCTCAAAGTTGATCGCTTCCATTGTCTGTGTTAACTTCAAAATATTAAATATTAATAATGATACAATAAACAAAGCTCTTATAAACTTAAGTTTAGTATTTTCTGTCCTAAGTGTGGAAAAACACTTTACAACATAGTAAAAATATTAAAATAAATAGTATTCTCTCTTGCCAAACGATAATTCTTACGAATTGTCTTTGGGTAGCGGAAATTTGTAAAAATCTCCTTACAGAGATGCTAACAACATAAATAAGTTGTAACAAGCGTATAAGAATTTCGACGGAGCTCGGTGAGAACGAATGGCTTAGTTGGAGCGCTGGAACGGTATTCCAGAGGCGCGGGTTCAAATCCTGCTTCGTTCAAAATTTTTATACGCTTTTTAAAATTTTAAAATTTAAGTTTAGTACTCTTATAAACTTTTTTGTGAAGTTCGGATGTTAGTTAAATGACAAACGACTTCGTGACAAGTACATGCCGCATGTTGAGTAGTTGAACTCATCACTGCCGCTTGCTTTGTTATAACAACGAATGAAATGGCCGAAGGGAATGGCTTTTCAATTTACTTTCTTAAAGAGGTATATATTTAGAGTAACATATTTTTATTTATATAAGTTTATCCCCACTTTATTATTTAGTCAAATATTATAAAACTAATGTACGTAAGGTATCTTATCTTACGTACATTAGTTTTATAATATTTGACTAAATAATAAAGTGGGGATAAACTTATATAAATGAAAATATGTTTTTCATTTCGTCACTGACTTTAATTTTTAACCCTTAACATGGTCACTGGGTTGGGTTTATGAGATCTGGCCCATTTTACTAATGTGAATCAGTCATTGTTGCAGTAATATGAGAAAAAAGTTAAAATATGGCTTAAGGCTCGCGTTCAAATATCGCAATTTTTAATTTTTTATACATTTTCTAAATAATTATTGTTTCGATTTTAGTTGAATTACGAATAAAATATATTTAATCTACTCTGATGAACGGTTAGACAAAACTTGTTTCAGTTTAAAAGCCTGTCGAGGTGTAAATACACAAGCGTGGGTCTGTAAGCGCGACGCAGACAGTGAGTGAATTCGATTCCCGCTTAAGGAACGATGGGGAATGGAAGTTGAACGGAGTGTCTTAACACTAGGTTCCCGGGTTCCCTCTGCTTACCTTGCCTCGTGCGGGATACAGCGTGAAGCTAAAAAAAAAGGGATTATTTTATTTGGGTATTCAATTTTAATTTTAAATGATTTTTTGTTTTTGCTAGAAAAATTACTTCATGAATAAGTAATATAATCATCAGCTTGTTCTTGTCCACTGCTAAATGTAAGCTTCGATATATTCAAATAGAAATTATAATGTTGGTTATTGATTATAATGCTAAAAAAGTATGGAGAAAGAACTTGGATTAGTGTCAAGAATCAAGGTCTAGTGCCAATGTCTCCGTTCCGTTCCTCATTTTCTCCGTTCATTTTCTAACGATTTTGAGGCATTATATGTCAAGTGGCGGAACTCAACGCCGCGCTTTGCCTTGTTGCCAGAGCGAAGAAATTAAAACATTAAATTTAAAAATAGAAAAAAATATATATTTTATTTTCTCGAGCGGGGGCCTAACCCACAACCTGTCGTGCTTATAGTTACCGTCACTGGCCTCCACATTTAAGTATTACACTAATTTCTTATTGCGAAGCGTTCACTGATTTCACTCTAAAACAAATTTCAGCACCAGCTCTTCGTAATTTTCTCAGCCACTAGGTATTGGTCGGTTGAAACTTATCGACTATTGAATTAATTGAAACCAAGAATTCAACTGTAGGCTTCAAGTGAACTCGAGAAGTGCTGAGAATATCAGTTTGTAAAATAATAAAAAGATTTGTTACTGTAGTTTGTTAACTTATTTCTAGTATTATTGTTACTGATTTATAATATCTAGCTAAATATAACATCTATAAAAAAATAAATCTAATCTGGTAATAAGGCAAAGCGCGGCGTTGAGTTCCGCCACTCAACACGCAATGCCTCAAATTCGGCGGAAAGTGGGGAACGGAAGTGGAACGGAGTGTCATAACACTAGGTTTCACTTCCGTTCCCTCTGCCTACCCTGCCTAGTGCGGGATACAGCGTGAAGCTGAAAAAAATAAAAAAATAAAATAAAAATAAAAAAATCTATTGCGACACAATATATATTAAAATTACATAAAATCTGTACATCATATAGACATGAAATTAAAATTAAGGCTTATCGTGGGGTACGAGCGTTTGACTGTAAACGGTTGTGGGTTCGATTCTCATTACAGGAAAGGAAATATTGAATATTTTCAAATTTAATTAATTTAATATTTTCATTTCTTTGCTCTTGTAATAAGGCAAAGCGCAGCATCGAGTTCCGTCACTCAACACGCAATACCTCAAATTCAGCGGAAATTGGGGAATGGAAGTGTAACGGAGTGTCTTAACACTAGGTTCCCAACTTCCCTCTGCCTCTACCCTGCCACGTGTGGGATACGATGTGAAGCTGAGAGAGATCAAATTAAAATGTTTATTTGTGCTAGCAAAATAAACGTGATTTTACAAGTTGAAATAGTTATTTAAACATAATACATATTAAAATACTATTTGAAGCACGTTAAACGATCTAATTAGAAGGAGCTTATCCTGCTTTAATGTTTAAATACACTACGAGTTGTTGTTGTTGATGTTGAGTTGTTTTGAAAAGATAAGCTAAGAAACTAACTCTAGTTTACTAATATGTTTAATGATCTCGAATCAATAAATGTTAATAATAATTATTAAACAATACTTTTTTGCACAAGCAAAAGAAAGAATACATAATAACAATTATAGATAAAACAAATGTAATGATGGCCGTATCGCAAAACGCAAAGTATTTAATATACATAAACATAAATATCTACATATATGTATATACATATATATACGTACATACATACAAACTGAGGCCGTCTTACGTCAGTGGCAGCGCATAGTTTAACTGTTCTAACAGTAAAATTATTTTCAGTGGCATGAAGAGAAGTGAATTCCGAACAGATGATTATGGCGGAAATGGAAGTTTTGACAGTCAAGATTGTCAGTCCCCAGGAACTTTAAGGGCTCCTTGTGGTATGTTGGTGTTACAGGATTGTTAGAATAGTGTAGAAGTGGGTGAGAGCACGTACGAGAGGTGCGACAGCTTGCGCTATTTATGTCGAGATTCTTAGCTTTACTTAACCAACCATTTGATCGCATAAAAGATAGGGCCATTCGAATCGTTAAGGACCCGATGATCTGTAAGAGACTTTGTCTTTTCATAGAGATTTATTCTCCTTGTGCGTTCTTTATCGCATTTATCATTAAGAGTTTTCTGGAGAACTGATCGACTTGGTATCTACCGCAAAATATTCTAATCACACTGTAAATCACAAGTTTTTAAATGGTGGTTTCATAGGAACTTCCTTCCACGCGTCACACATCTGTTGAACGACCTACTTGCGGTAGTGTTTCCAGGTCGATACGACGTGATCACCTTAAAGGTCGATAACACACCTGTAGCTCCTCTGATATTACAGGGGCTATGATATTCAACATCAGGCACTCAGCACGAGTCACCGCGTAGATCTTTGACGTTTGTTTGGCTTTTTTTTTATAAAAAAAAAACTTATTTTTCAAAAAAAATAAAGTTAAGTTCAGCTGAAGCTTGTATACGGATTATTCGTTTATAATTCAAAAACTTAGCAGTTTAGAAAATCTTGAGAAGTTGGCATCGAAATGTGTTTTTAGTGTCATCAATGGACGCCTTGCAATTTTATTTTACGAATAATCAAAAAATCTTTGATTTTCGCAATTATTACACATTTTAATGGAAACAAATTAACCGGATTAATCGCGTATGCTGGATTTAAAACATTTGTGTTCAAAACATAAAATCCAGTGAATGAGATTAAATTTGTTTCAATTAAAATTATATTATAAATCTTTGATATTCTCGGCTTAGTAGTATCATATTAATATGCGCATATTTCGTACGTACTCGTATGTACGAAAATCGTATATGGATTCTAGTATCTTTAATCACTTTGACTATTAGAATAAAAAATACCCAAATACACCAGAAGATAGAAACGTGTTTAAGTAGAAGAAAATCTGATGAAATAAATATGAAAATACAATGAATTTTCTAAATGTCCTACTTAGAGAATTCATTGTGATTTCATATTTATCAGATTTTCTTCTCGTAAGACACTTTTGCAAAAATATATTACGACGGTGACTTATATATAATAATGATATATATAGAAATATCCTATATAATATAAATTTTGAACATAGCAGGATTAGAATACGTTTATTACAACTTATTTATGTTGTTAGCATCTCTGTAGGGATATTTTTACAAATTTCCGCTACCCTATGTTTCCGCGTGTAAGAATTTCGACGTAGCTTGATGAGAACGTATGGCTTAGTTGGTCAGAGCGCTTGGACGGTTTACCAGAGACGCGAGTTCAAATCGTTAAAAATTTCTTTAGAGTGTAATAACACTTTAAAAATAGTGAAAATAAAAAATATATATACAATATTTGAAACTTGAAGAGCGCTTCAAAGGTATTTAATACATAAGTGTAAGTGTTTATTATCTATGAACACATCGCACTGTTCTTTCACTTCTTTAATTACTACCATCCATCACAGTCGTGTCTCGTGTCTTGGACACTTGCGATTTGGCTAGATATTATTATAATAACTGCCTGTAACTGATCACTGTCTGTATATGGAAGATATATTAAAAAAATAATTGATATACTTCTTTGTTTTTTGTATTCATGTGATTTTTAAAAATGTTGTATATGTATCTCAGAAAACGCTAACAAGATTTAAATGCAGTTTTTACTCATCTTTAGTTCAACATTTAGTGTTACTTTATTATTTATTAAATCGATCAACCAATAAGAAAAATATGTCAATTTAAAATAATTTGTTCGAGATTTGCTGCGGTTTTTATATTAATTTAGCTGAAATTTTAGTTTTTAATATATGAATATTTTCTTAAAGTGATAATGTTATCAGAACAAAAGATAAATTGAGTATATTAACTTAAATTGTGTAAATCATACATGCAAAGCTGTGGGCAGGCATACTGTTCACAATGAACAGTGCTCTGCACCACGATAGCTATTAGAATATTTGCTAAATTAAATACATCAACTAACTTTGTTCTATATATATACGATATTAAATGCTACAGTTGAGGACTGTTGTTCTAATTTCGGTATTTTTCACTTTATTGCGACATTTACATTTCATATTAAACTGAAAAATAAAGTCACAACCGTCTCCTATACTGTAAAGATGCCATGACGGTACCAACTCTTCCATATATTAAAAAAATATTTCATTTCGTGTCAAATTCGGCGGAAAGTGGAGAACGGAAGTGGAATGGAGTGTTTTAGCACTAGGTTCCCAAGTCCCCTCTGCCTACTCTGCAGTGTGCTGTATACAGCGTGAAGCTGAGTGAGAGAGTGAGTTTCGTTTTTATAAATGATAATATAACAGAGATAACTTTCAAATATTATATATAGACAATGCTAATTTAATATTTTTTATGGAATATATATGAAAATGGCTGTTTAGCAACAAGCGACTTAATAAATTGTTCTTATTTATCAAACATATCCCAGACATATCATTTTTTGTCAGAAATAAAAACCTCAAGGATGCTGTATACTAACCTCATATAATCGCTGAACATAAACAATAAATACGCTTATATTAGTACAATGTTCTCAATCCATGACAGCCTTGAAAACGAGAATACTGTTCATATAAGTATTTTATATATATTTTTTCTAAATGATGATATTGACCTAGTTCTACTGAAGACTGAGAAAATGATAAAATGACATTTAATGATTAAACAGCACAGTCCCATAATTGTTAGCTTATTTTTTTTTATATTTTTTCCAATAAGCTTACACGTATTTTATTACTTATCATTATAAAAAGTTTTTCACACGAGTGAGTAATGATCTCACGTAGCGATTACAGTTATACGCTTGTGCCTCTTTAACATGACCGCTTTGTAGCTATATCATATGTAAGTACCGTACCTTGAAGCCTGTCGTGGTGCAGCGGCACAAGAGTGTGACTGTAACCGACAGGTTCTGGGTTCGATCCCCAGTCGAGGAAATGAAATATTTAATATTTTCAATTTAAATATTTAATGTTTCATTTCTTCGCTCTGGTAATAAGGCATAGCGCGGCGTTGAGTTCCGCCACTCAACACGCAATGCCTCGAATTCGGCGGAAAGTGGGGAACGGAAGTGGAACGGAGTGTCTTTATACTAGGTTCCCGGGTTCCCTCTGCCTACCCTGCCTCGTGCGGGATACAGCGTGAAGCTATAAAAAAAATATTTAAGTATCTCAATACATTGATTTAACCGACTTAGCTTCACGCTGTATCCCGCACATGGCAAAGTAGGCAGAGGGAACTTGGTGACCTAGTGTTAAGACGCTCCGTTTCACTTTTGTTCCCCACTCTCCGCCGAATTTTGAGGCATTGCGAGTTTGATGGGCGCACTCAACGCCACGCTTTGCCTTGTTACCAGAACGAAAAAAATAAAACATTAAATATTTAATTTTAAAATATTAAATATTTAATTTCCTCTAGTGGAGATCGAACTCACAACCTATCATTTATAGTCACGCGCTTGTCCCCACCTAATACATGTACATTAATATATAATATTTATCATTAACAATATAAGAAGTTAATAAAAAGCAAAAGCAGCAGTTTCCCTTATAGAAAGGTGGTCATAATATTAAAAAACTTTGTTCCCTGCTTTCTTCCAAACTTATTTCACATTGTATGTTGGTTAAAGAACAGCGAGCTTTTTATTAAATTTAGATAAATTTATCAAATTTAAAAAATATCCTTAAAATTAAGAAATAGATATACATACATTTAAACTCATATCAGTTGATTCAACGATCCCCGAGTCCCCGTGAGACGTGACGAAGGAGGAGCCTTCACAAATAGTTTCTTGACGTTTAATTGTGCTTCGTAACATTGTCTGTACAATAGTTGATAGACAACGCTTCAAAGACTTATGAAGGTATTTCATTAAAATGATATTGCTACTTACGGAGCTTTGATGAAGTGAACGATAAACTCATGATCTTGCGGACATCGTATACGTATATAGCACAATAATGTATTTCAATAACTGCGAATTGCGAGTAAAATACGGTGTTTAATTTGGTCGAAGTTTTTATTATTTCTCTCTCTATCACCTTCACGCTGTATCCTGCTTGACAGTGTAGGCGGAGAAAATTTGAGACATTGCGTGTTTACTGGCGGAACTAAACGCTGCGTTTTACTTGGTACCAGAGCGAAGAAATGAAAACATTAAATATTTAATTTGAAAATATCAAGTATTTTATTTCCTCAAGTGGGAATCGAACCCACAACCTGTCGGTTACAGTCACACGTTTGTGCCGTTCTGACACGACAGGCCTCTAGTCTTTATTACTTATATACTCATTATATTATTCTATGATTGTCACATCTACGTCAATCTTACTCTCAGAGCGAGCAAGTTAAAATAATTCATTACTGTAATTCGAATCCACAACAGAATTTGTAGTCAGACGCTGTGTCGCTTAGGCTGAAGACGATCTTAAAAAGTTCTAGTAGTCCAATAATTGTTGGGTTATTTCTTTTTATCTCTCTAGCGCTTTTCATAAATAATTATGACTCTGTAGCAGACCTTCTCGTATTTCCATTAGTTTCATAGTCAGTTACATAAGTAACACGGCCAATGGTCATCACTTCTCAAACAGAATGTTTAATTTGCATTTGTGCTGTTTCATTCAAATCGTGAAACAGATTGAGGATAGTGCTGCAGTTTGCTGAATTAATTATTATCAGAAACTGTTAATAATAATAATAATAATATTAATATTCTCGAAGGGGCCTCTACGTGTTGGACCTGTGTCCCCACGCAAGCCTTCCAAAGGACCGGGTTCGGTTTTGAACCCGAGAACTTAAGCCGAGAAACATAATAATAATAATAATAATAATAATAATACAAAATGCGAAACCACATTATTTAATAATTATTTAGAACCTCTTCACCAAGAATTTAATACTAAATTTCCCGAAATGTGTGTAACTCGACAACGTATAGGAGATCAGCGTAGGGCTATAATAAGAAATAAACTACTATCAGATGACACCTTAACACAAATTTTCAATAAAGTAAAAGAACTATTACAAATCAGTAATCAATCACTGACAAAAAATAACATTGATTCAACCCATATCCCTTCACAGACAAATACTAAAATGAAATGGTCAAATCAACTTAATGAAGAAATTATTAGATGTTACTTTGAAGTCACCCAATTAGAAGCTAATAAGACTTCTTATCGTAAAAACCTGCATAGCTTATTTATATCCAGACACCCACAATTATCACATCTCACAGAACAAAGAATAGCAGATCAAAGACGACTTATAATCACTAACAAAAGTATACCAGCCGATAAAATTATTCAATTAAAAAAGGAAGTCGAAAGTAAATTAATTAATAGTAATCTTTTAAGAAAAATAAATATAGAGTCAGATTCTCCTAGCACTCGAACAAGTGAAATGATTGATTTTACTAGGTATACAAGGAAATTCACAACCCGCAGAATCAGCAATTCAACATTCTGTAAATAAGTACAATTTGATAGATATACAGCTACATAATATCGAAAAAGAATTTAATAATGCATTACTTAAATTTAACAGTACAAATCCTGAAACCAGACCATTTATACCTAAACAAAAATCATCTCGTAAATTTTCCCAAATTGTAAGTTTTTTGAATAATGAAGTACTTCCGAAACATTTGAATAGCCAATTAGATTTTAACAGCCTTCATAAGATTATATATACAACTGCCTACACTGCAGCTTTATGTAATGGAACAAAATTCAATTTTATTAATAACAATCAAACCCGCAATAGCAAACCATCGTGGCAATGTAGAATTGAGAGTAGAATAAACAAGTACGGATTACAAATATGTAGACTTACGCAATATATATCAAGAAATAGGAGCCGTAAAATACTAAAAACTGTAGAAGAAATAAAAATACAATATAAAACTCATTCACACCATGAAGAACCTAATACAGAATTACAACATTTCTTAGACACACTAAAACAAAAATTAAATGCTACTTCAAACAGACTCAGAAGATATTTAACATGTACAAAACGGAAACAACAAAATAATACATTCGCTAACAACGAAAAACAATTTTATAGAAACCTAAGTAGCACATACCAAAATACCACAGCACAGTTACTGGAAGCTCCAACTAAAAATAATTTGCAACATTACTGGGCGAATATTTGGGAAACCCCAATTGAATATAACGCAGATGCAGAATGGTTAGAAAAAATATCTGACGTTGAAATAAATGTAATGAATTTCAAAGCCATATCCATAGAAACATTCAATAAAATCATCAAACAAATACACAACTGGAAGGCACCCGGAACCGATAATATACATAACTACTGGTACAAAAAACTCACATGCACTCATTCACTCCTTCATAAACATATAAATCAATTCATACAATCGCCTTCCACACTACCTATTTTTATAACAAACGGAATAACATACATGTTGCCAAAAGGCTTAGATCCCACAAACCCAGCAAACTATAGGCCGATAACTTGCCTTCAAACTATATATAAAATTATAACTGCGTGTATTACTAGCATAATTTATAAACATATTGACGAGAATAAAATATTAACTGAGCAACAGAAAGGGTGTAGAAAAAATAGTCAAGGGTGTAAAGAGCAACTTACTATAGACGCAATAGTTATGAAACAGGCATTTAATAAAAATATTAGTTCAATGTATATAGACTACAGAAAAGCATTTGATTCAGTACCTCATAGTTGGTTAATACATATTTTAAAAACATATAAAATTCACCCCATTTTATTAACGTTTCTAAGCTCAGTTATGCTCCTATGGAGCACCAGATTGAAACTGTTTAATAAAAATGAAACAATAACGACTGATTCGATTAAAATACAACGTGGTATCTTCCAAGGAGACGCTCTGAGTCCATTGTGGTTTTGTCTCGCGTTAAACCCTCTTTCCGAATTGCTTAACAATACGAATATAGGATACAAATTAAAAAATAATAATATATTTCATACTATTTCCCATTTAATGTACATGGACGACATCAAACTATACGCCACTAATAACCATGAACTAAAAATTCTAGCTGACATCACAGAATCCTTCTCAACTGATATTCTCATGGAATTTGGAATTGAAAAATGTAAAATAAATTCAGTTGTACAAGGTAAATCACAACAAAATACGTATACACTTGATACTGGCGAACAAATTGAATCAATGGATGAAAATAACACATACAAATACCTTGGATTTCAACAAGCTAAACAAATACAACAGAAACAAACCAAGTTAGAACTTACCAGTAAATTTAAATTTCGTTTAAATCAAATTTTAAAATCCCATTTAAATTCACGTAATATTATAAAAGCTGTCAACACCTACGCAATACCAATCCTTACTTACTCTTTTGCTGTAATAAAATGGTCTCAAACTGATTTATCAAATTTGCAACGTATCATAAATAGACACATGACTGCACATAGGAAACATTACCCTAAGTCATGCACACAGCGTCTAACTATTTCACGTCACGATGGTCGTGGACGTGGTCTGGTTGATATTCGTAACCTACACAATAATGTAATCATTAAAATCGGAAATTACTCTTACTCTAAGGCTGAAATTAGTGAACTACGCAAATTTATAGTTAATATAGATAAAAAATATACACCACTTAATTTAAGCGATAAAAATGCACAACTAAACCAAACCGTAACTAGCAAGCAAAAAATAGAAGCCTTTAAAGGCACTTCATGGTAGACATATAACTGATCTTAGCCAAACTCACGTCGACAAAGTTGCATCGAACGAATGGTTACGGCGGGAAGATCTCTTTCCAGAGATTGAAGCCTTAATGGTGTCCATTCAGGATCAAGTAATAGATACTAGAAATTATCAAAAACATTTAATAAAAAGACCCAATATGGCAAACGATCTTTGCATAAATTGCTATTGTAGTCCTGATACAATCCAACACGTTACCGGTGCTTGCAAATCCATTGTTCAAACTGATTACAAACATAGACATGATCAAGTCGCAGCTATTATACATCAAAATCTTGCAATTAAACATTCACTCATCACACAGGCACAAAAATCTCCATATTACAAATATACACCTCACACAATTTTAGAATCTGCGAAGTATAAACTTTATTGGGATCGAACCATTATCACAGACAAAACCGTACACTATAACAGACCGGATATTTTACTTCATGATAAAGTAAAAAATGTCATATTTTTGATAGATATAACTATTCCCAATACACACAACCTTACATCCACTTATTCAAATAAAATAGGTAAATACACCGATTTAGCTATAGAGCTCAAAATAACAATGGAAAGTTCAAACTGTCACCACCGTAGCAATAATTCTATCAACAACTGGAGTAATACCACATACCCTACACACTAGTCTAGAAACTATAGGAATGCAACGGTTAAGTTACATTCTTTTACAGAAAGCTGCAATCTTAAATACGTGTCGTATAGTTAGGAAGTTCTTGTCATCAGATAGATAGATTTTTTTATTTATATATATATATTTTTTTTTTTTTTTTTTTTTTTTTTTTTTTTTTTTTCACTTCACAATTTTTTTTTTTGATCATCACACTATTTTTTACCCAAATATTGCTTGGCTACGTGCTCGCAATTTTTGGTTAATGTACCCCCAATTCTTGGGGAGAACAAAAATGCTAACAACATAATAATAATAATAAGAATGGGCCCAAAAATCTCTTCATGGAAGATATTGGAAAGAATTAAGTCAGAATTACGTCGACAAGGCAGCGTCTAACGGATGGCTTAGACGCGGTAAACTCTTCCCCGAGACCGAAGGCTTTATGATAGCGATCCAAGACCGGGTCATAGAAACAAAAATTATCAAAAGTATATAATAAAAAAATCCAATTTACAAAATGATATATGTAGACGATGCAATAGAGCTTCCGAAACGATACAACATATAACCGGTGCTTGTATATCAATCGCCCAGACTGATTATAAGCACCGGCACGATCAAGTTGCTCAAATTATCCATCAGAAGTTAGCATTAAAATACAAACTCAGTTCAGCACCCCTAGCACCATATTACAAATATACCCCAGTGTCTGTAATGGAAAACGAGTCTTATAAATTATATTTTTATAGAGCAATATTGACTGATAAAACTGTACCATACAATAGACCGGATATCACATTTATAGATAAAGTCAATAAAACCGCACTAATTATAGACATTGCAATACCTAATTCTCATAATGTACAAAACACTCTTTCAGAAAAACTTTCGAAGTATGAAGAATTAAAAGATGAAATTATAAGAATGTGGAAATTGAAGAAAGTAACAATAGTACCAGTAATTGTCTCTACTACAGGCATCATTCCTAAAAGCCTTCACCAGTCCCTTAGCACTTTAGCCTTGTCCCCGTATACTTATGCCCTCCTACAAAAAGCAGCGATTTTAAATACTTGTAGAATAGTTAGGAGATTTTTAAGTATCCCAAATCGTTAAATTTAACTTAATATTTTTTTTGACTTTCACTTGACTTAGGTCCGTGACTGCCAATATACCGGTATGTTTTAACAAACCGAGACTATAAAGTAGAAATAATAATAATAATAATAATAATAATAAAGCCCATTTATTTCCAATCTACAATTCGAGTTACATGGGTTGTTTTGGTGTATACATACTTATTATTTAATCTTTAATATCCTAATGATTGTATAACCTAATTATACCTTATAAATATTTAAAAAGAAAACTTAGTGACTAATTTTATTCGGTATCAATTTCTTGGGTATCGTCAACCGGAATCCCTTTTTTGGTTAAAGGCCTCCCCCAGCTTCTTCCAAACCTCTCTGTGTTTAGCTTTTGTTTGCCACTCTCTCTCTTCCCGCTATAATCTTTATATCGTCTATCCACCTTTTCCTCGGGCGCCCTTTTTTTATTTTTCTATCTGGTCCGGTCCATAGAGTAGTCCTTAACGTCCATCTTTTGTCGGTACACCTAGCTATATGTCCTGCCCATTGCCATTTCTGTTTTAGAGCATATTGTAAGGCATCTATTACTTTAGTCTTAAGTCTGATGTTTTTGCTTTTTATTTTGTTTATTTTCCTTATTTTTAGTACGCTCCTTTCCATTGCTTTTTGGCATGCTACTAATTTTGCTTTTGTTTTTGTCTTAAATGTCCACGTTTGGCAACCGTATGTAAGAGTAGGTAAGACGCAGGTGTCCAAGACCATTTTTTCTCAAGTGTAGGGGGAAATCGCCTTTCAGTATTTCTTTCAAAGACCAAAACTTTTTCCAGTTCATATCGATGCGCCGCTGCACTTCTAGTTCTTCGTTTCTGTCTTCAAATGATAGTTGTTTGCCGAGGTAGATGTATTTGGTTACATATTCGAGTGGTTTTCTGTTCATGAGAATAATTTTTGGGTGACTGTTCATCATTATTTTAGTTTTACTTTCGTTCATAATAAGACCTACCTTATTACTTTCTGCATTTAGAGTGCTTATCATTTTTTCTAGCATTTTACTTGTGTCGGTAAGTAAAACAATATCGTCCGTGATTCTGAGGCGAGTTAGTCGGTTTTGGTTCACTCTAATCCCTTCCGACTGCCAGTTGATGTTTTCAAAGATGTGTTGTAGTAGCATTATGAATAGTTTTGGAGAGAGAGGATCCCCCTGTCTCACTCCCCTGCAGATCGGTATGTCGGGACCTCGCGTCTCTAATCTGACTTGGCTTATGCTTCCCTTGTAGATATTCTTTAGAACTCGTGTGTAGCTTTCGTCTACTTGACATTTGTCAAGCTTCCCAGATAGCCACGTGAGAGATCGTGTCAAACGCTTTGGCGTAATCGATGAAAGCAATATACAGAGGTCTATCAAACTCTGTGTATTTCTAATACTTGTTGCAATACTTGTATATGATCCATCGTAGAAAACCCGGAACGAAACCCTGCTTGTTCAATTGGTTGATAGCTATCGATCTTGGGACCCAACCGACTTTGGAGGATTGACATGAACAACTTGTAAACACTGGATAGAAGACTAATTGGCCGGTAATTAGAGATATCTCTCGAGAGGGTCTCCTTTTTTGTATAGCAGTATAATATCGGATCTTTCCCACTGAACCGGTACCTGACCTGTGTTCAGGACTTTGTTGAACAGGTGTGTAAGTGAATGTGTTAGCAGAGTGCCGCCAGCTTTAAGTGCTTCATTACGTATGCCGTCAGGACCAGGGCTTTTGTCTGGTTTTAGTTTCCTTATGTGATGCATGACTTCTTGCTCATCCTCTGGCTGCAGTGCGCTCGTATATTGGGAGACTATTCCGTCTATGTCCGCGTCCGTCTTATAAGGAGTTGACTTAGCATAGAGTTGCTTGTCGAAATCTGTGGCGCAATGCATGACGTCCTGTCTTGTTTCCGATTCCCCTGATTTTGCCTTTAAGTCCTGAATTTTTATGTGTGATCAGTTTTTTATAGGCTCTTTTCGTGCTTCTGTAAATGTTTAGGTTGGTTTCTATTATTTTATGTCTATGATCCTTGTAGTCTTTGTCTATTGCTCTACTTGTAGTTTTGAAAAGGATGCTAAGCTCTTCTTTCATTGCTTTGGTTCTTTGTTTGATTTTCAGAAGTTCGTTTCTTCTGGTAAGCATGTTTCTAGTAGACTCACTAAGTATATTATTCACGGGCCTTATTTACTGATCTACTTGCAAGACTGTTATTGATGGTGTAGACTAACTTATCGTAGAAAACTTGAATGTCTTCTACTTGCTCTGCTTCCAATTGTTTTATTTACTGATCTACTTGCAAGACTGTTATTGATGGTGTAGGCTAGCTTATCGTAGAAAACTTGAATGTCTTCTACTTGCTCTGCTTCCAATTGTTTTATTTTAGTCTGGAGATTTTTTAAGTAAGAGGATATATCCTCTTCTGTTTTTAGTGTCATGAATTGCGTTTTGAATGTTGATCTCTCTCTTTTCCTTTGGTCTAACACATATGTAGCTCTGATTAAGCGATGGTCAGATGCGAATCCGAAGCCATGCATGATTTCGACATTGCTAATCCGCGTGGGGTGGTTTGATAGTATATAATCGATTTCATTTCTTGTGTTACCCCCAGGGGATTTCCACGTCCACCTGCGGTTTTTCCGAATCTTAAAAAAGGAGTTCATTATAAACAGTTTATGCTCTGACGCGTATTGTAGTAGTTTTTCTCCTCTTTCATTTCTATTTCCTTGCCCATATTTTCCTAGAACTAAGTTTTCCTTATCTTCCGTTCTTGGTTGGCCCACTTTAGCGTTAAAGTCGCCGATAACCAATACGTCATTTGTTACTTGATTTTGAGCTTTCTGCAAAGTTTGGTAAAATAATTAATTTCTTCATTTGTTGCCATTTCAGTAGGCGCGTATGCTTGTATTATTATAATTAGTTGGTTGTTGTATTTTAGTTTAAGCAGAGCAACCCGTTCTGACAGAGCTGAAAAGCTAATAATGTTATTCTTGTACTCTTTTCTTATTAAAAACCCAACTCCGTACAGACCGAATGTTTCGCCTATGTAGCAAAATATATAATCATCGTATTCTTCTATTGCATTGCCCATTCTTCTGACTTTTGCCAAGCCAAGTATATCAATTTTTATTTTTTGTAGCGTGTATGTTAATTCTATAAATCTTTTTGATGTTGCTAGTGATCTTACGTTGAATGTTCCAATTTTGAGAGTTTGTTGTAATTTTTTTACTGTTCTTGCTGTTTCTGTTATTTTGTTAATGTTTACTGGGGGGTTGTGGTCTTTTCCCCCCACGGGGACCAGCCGGCTTGGGGGAGGAAAGATTTTTTCTGATTTGTTTTGTTTTTTATTTTGTTTCGTTTGCCGATTTCCATTGGCTAGTTGCTATTGTTCCGTTGATGTTGATATTGTTGAGAGCGATTGGTAACGGCCTCTCATCATATCAAACGCGTTTTTTCTGTTATTTTTAACTAAGCCTGTTGTTATTTGTAGTTTATTTGGCTGTGATTTATCTAGCGGCGAAGTTGTTGTCTCTCTCTTTCTCTTTTCTGTGTTTCTCGAGCTTTCTTTCACAATCAGTTTATCATATTTTATATAGACGAGGTTTCCTTTTTGTCTTTCCATTAGTTTGGGTTGCAGTGACTTTCTAATTTCTAATGTTTCTTTTGAGAAGTCCTCTGTTATATATAATTCCTTTAGCTTCTTTTTGTTCCTCATTATTTCGGCCATTTTCCATGCGCTCACTATTGAGACTAGCAGAGGCGTTCTTATTTTTTATGCCAATACGATAGATGTTATTAATTTCATAGCTTTCTATATTTATGCCAAGATCGTCTGATATATGATTTTTGAGACACATCATTAAATCTAGTGTTGACTGTTCCTTCTCGGCTAATCCATGAACTATAATGTTGTTGCGTTTTCTATCTCTCTCTAGGACCTCCACCTTCTTTTCTAGCTTTTCTACTTTGTGGTTCAGTCTTTGGTTTTCTTCTTGGATTGGTTTTAGTTTTTCATCCATTTTATCAAGTATATTATTTGTTAGTTCAATTGTTTGTTTCTGCATCTCGATCTTCATCTTATCAAATAATAGTTGAAATTGGTCATCCATATTTAGTGTGATATATAATTATTTGATATATTTCTTGTTGGAACACTGAGTTGATGTTGGTAACACTGAGTTGCTGTTGGTATCACTGGGTTTTTGATGGTAACACCAAGTCGTTGTTGGCAACACTATATTGCTGATGATGTGACTAAATAGTGATTTTTAATGGGTGGCAACACTGGCATCAATGTGTCAACTCGTATATTAGAAATATATGGATACAATTCTAACCTCACTGGTTTACCAATGTAATCTTCGAAGCAATCTTCCGCAATCCAATAGTTGGCGTGGTGTTTAATATAAATATCTCTCACTCGTACTTAGTTCTTTGTTATGGTGCACTGTTATTATGTGAATGGGAGATTTAAACTTGATCAAGGATTATTTTTACGGAGCATCGACACTATGATGTCTACTATACGAGCACCGGAAGCTAAAAAAAAAAGAAAGAAACTGTTACTTTGGCGTAAATATATACATGTAGATAGTAAGTAGTACACAATACTGATCAAGTTTTAGATAAAGGTGATAAAAAACCGGTCATTAAAGAGTCAAACCACCCACCGAGGGTTCTACTAATTTAATGAGTTTAGGTCTACGGAAAAACAGCTATTAAAAGTTGAAAAAAATAAGTTTTCAGAAATAGGCCATCATTTTGTTAGGACACTCCGTTCTCTATTTCCGCCGAATATTAGGCATGGCATGTAGAGTAGTGGAACTCAACGCACTCACTTTGCCTTATTAAATTTTTAAATTTAAAATACGAAATATGTGAGCTCAAGGGGGGTTTGATCACACAACCTGTCACGTTTACATACCTATAAACTCGTTAGGCTGCTCGTCGAGGGACTTGAAGCTAACAATTGCAATTCGAAACCTCACGTAATATAGCCGAGTACAGAATAGTCCACGAGGGACTTGTATATACAACTTTGATCGTTCAGCACGGTGTTAATGCTGTACGGATTATTATATAGGTTTATTGACACTTGCCGCTACAAACGTTTAGATTGAATTTAAACAAATCGAATTAAAACATTGAATAAATTTTTTTGCATATTACTTTTTGTACTGCGTTAAATATACTCAATTCACTCTACTCAGCTTCACGCTGTATCCTGCACGAGGCAGGGTAGGCAGAGGGAACCCGGGAACCTAGTGTAAAGACACTCCGTTCCACTTCCGTTCCCCACTTTCCGCCGAATTTGAGGGGGACTGGGGATCGAACCCAGAACCTGTCGGTTACAGTAACACTCTTATGCCGCTGCGCCACGACAGGCCTCTAAGCTCTAGGCGTTAAATATTGTCTAATAATTTTAATATTTTTGTTCTAATAATTTTAATATTTAATTTTTTTTTCTTTGAAATGACTAATTGAAATCCCGTTTTAAATAAGACTATGAACAGAAAAGATAATGTTAAAGCAGTATTTTTCTAATTTTTATCTAATTAAAGAAATTGCAAATAAGGTTGCAGAATCCAAAGGTATGCTTAGTTTTTCCAGAATCAGGAAATATATAATACATATGTGAAATCGAGACCTGACGTGGCGCAATGGCTCAAGCGTGTAACTGTAACCGCAACAGGACGTTATTTCGATTTATTTAATATTTTTAATATAAACATTAAATATTGTGTTTAATATGGCGATTATAGATTATGGGTATAGGGTAAAGATATCTTCAATATTTATTCTCTTCGATCTAGTAACAGGGCACATTGCGGCGTGTAGTTCTGCCACTCAACAAGGAATGTCTTAAATTCAGCGGAAAGTAGACATTGGATCAGAGTATCTTAACACTATGTTCCCAAGCTCCCTCCGCACACTAATAGTATGTTTATTGGGAAAGTTTATAGGCTATATTAAATTACATTTATCGTTCCGAACGTATCTGTAGTTACGAGTAGTATTCTCTCGTATATACATAAGTCATTTTTGAATTTGTCCACAATTTGTCGTGTTTCATACATAACTCTTGGTTATTACTACCGTGTGGGCGAAATTGCTGGTAAAAGCTTTTAACATATTAATGTTGTAAGCTACAATCAAATTCTACATACAAAATATAAACTTTACAAAACATATTTCACTCACAATGAAAATATTCTTTGGTTTTCCTTAAAAACGTTCCATTTTACTTCCGTTGTTTCTCTAAATAGATAATAATCTTACAGCCGTTAATATCTTGATGATAATCTTAACTAGATCTTAAGCAGGTTTAAACTTCCCCGGACCAGTTGGTATGAAACTTCTAATATATATTTGCTCCGTATATAAAAGACTTAAAAATAACTAAATAATTATGATTTGTTCTAGGGTTTTATAAGTTTGTTATCCGAATCCGAAATAAAAGAAAGTAATTCATCTATTAGTCTATATAAATAAATATGTAAGTATTAAAATTAAATAATCTTAACACTAGGTTAACAAGTTCCCTCTGCCTACCTTGCCTTGTGCGGGATACAGCGTGAAACTGATTGAGTGAGTGAGTGATATAATTATTATGTATGTATGTTCCTTTGATAGAAACCAAACGACCAAATTAACCCGATTTTAATGAACCTTAGGTCATACTCGTATGATTTTTTTTTTATGGAAAAGACGGCAAACGAGCGTACGGGTCACCTGGTGGTAAGTGATCACCGTCGCCGTTGCGAAACGCAGTGGCCAAAGCCACTACTTAACGCCGGTCTTAAATGCCGGGGGTGGTAATAATCCGGTCGAGTCTGCCCATGAGTGTTGCCATTGCTGGCAACGTGACTCTACCACACGCAAAATAATAATAATTAATAATAATAATTATTATTATTAATAATAATTATTATTATTAATAATAATTATTATTATAATTAGTCTTTACTTTGCGGTCGTTACTTACGACATGACGATCATTACGATATGCTACAGCTACAACCAGATGTGAAATTTTCAAAAAAATAATGAAATAATAAAAGTATTAATTGTTAGGTTGCCTCCAGGATATTTCATTTTAAGAAACAGTTTAATTCATAATGCGATCTTAAGTTGATTTAATAAGTATGATAGCTAATTTTTATACTTATATATAACGAAAGGTGAAAAATATACAAACTAAATAAAGATATTTTATGCTTAATAAAATCAAAATGATCCCCTTCATTTGTACTAAATTCTCATACTGGTCTACTAATTACTGGTCTCTATTGTTTCAGTAATAGCGTTTGCGTCGCGGCGTTTTGTATGCGATCAAATTACTTTCACTTTGTAATTTGAAATGGGAATTTTAATTAAAATTTGCAAGAAAATGTTTTGTTAAAAAATTACAAGTTTTAACGACTTAGCGAGGATTTCATGATCATGAACATATTTTATTATATACTAAATTAAGTTGTTTAAACTTTATCTATGATGCTAGAGAGAATGGAGAGGAAACACTACTGTCAGTTATGAAATGTATGTTTGAAATATGTATTTATTTTTTTCTTCCGGAAAACAAACAAGTAAACTACAACTACAAGTTTATGTAAAACTATGAAACTATTTTTTTTATTTTAGAGAGAAGTTAAAACTTTATAACATTTCTTACTATACGGACCATCAGAGTCCGTCTTTGTGTTGCAAAAAATAAATTTCTTTTTATTTTTTTTAATATTACTAAAAACTCAGCCTATGTGACTATATAGTTAATAGAGGTTTCAAAATCTTTCTGTTTTCTGGTAAGTGTAGTCCTATAGTCGAGATACATTGATTTGGTAGCAATACAAGCCGCGGCGTTGAGCTCCGCCACTTAACATGTAATGTTTCAAAATTTAAATGATATTTTGAGAGTTGAAAGAATCTCTATTCTTAACTTATTACTTCGCCAACTTTAGTACGTGCGGGATGCATGAAGGTAAAAATAAAGTGTAGTTAAGTATAAAATGACTTTAGCTATTAATTATAGATGGCTAGATATTCGAACTAAACATTAGTTCCGAGCGACTGTACTATGACGATATTTCAAAGTTCGCAGATTTAGCATTCACCAGCTGATGTCATTTGAATTCAATTCGAAAACAAATTTGAATAAAATTCACGTTCAGTAAACAAAAACAAGCTTGTATAGAAACATAGAGCTACTACTACTACAACATTTTACGCTTCACGCTAACGAATACTGTTAATGGCACGTATTGTAGGAGTTTGCGGGTGTAAATGATTTATTCAAATAATGGATGCATTACAAGTTAGTATTTGTTTAACGTCCCTGTCGTATGTCTGTCACTGTGTTTATTATAACAACATGAATATATTAGGAGGCCTGTCGTGGCGCAGCGGCACAAGAGTGTGACTGTAACCGACAGGTTCTGGGTTCGATCCCCAGTCGAGGAAATGAAATATTTAATATTTTCAATCAACACGCAATGCCTCAAATTCGGCGGAAAGTGGGGAACGGAAGTGGAACGGAGTGTCATAACACTAGGTTTCACTTCCGTTCCCTCTGCCTACCCTGCCTAGTGCGGGATACAGCGTGAAGTTGAAAAAAAAAAAAAAAAAGAAAAAAAAAAAAGAATATATTAACAAAACATTCTATTACAACAATTAGGTACAATCTAGCTTATTATAAATAATTAGGAATGATAATATTTCTTTATAGTCGAATCCACTGACGCTGTGTCACTGCACCAAGATGGCCCTTTATTTCTATATACGATATATATACGAGTATGTTATGAAAGACCTATATTTTCAACATTTCGCTGTCTCATGATAAGTAGGAGCAGTCCTTTCTTTTAAATCCATCTCTAATGTCTTTACGCAGAAACTGCAATTTACATACATTAGGCTCGGACTGAGGTGTTAGAGGTATACTGACGGCGGCGGTGCTATAAATGTAATTAGCTTAAAAAAGGTCTAGAGACCTAGAATACTAAATTAAAACCACTGAAGTCTAATTTTGTTAGTAAGGTGTGACGTATAATGTTACTGAAAACATATTGTAACAAAGTATTATTTTTAAATGAAACACTTTGAAACGAATTAATCGCGTATATTGAATGGTTAACATTTTTGGGAAACCCGACATTTCGAACACATTACAGTAGTCCGTGGTTACGGGTAGACTGAGGTGGCATTTGTCTGTCAGTTGATATAATTATTATATCAAAAACTACCGCCAACGATTCCTTAATTGCCTCGCGTTCTGCCCTGCACTCTTGCAGAATGAGCTAACTGTATCTGGTCCTCTAGTGTGGTGTGCTGGGGACTTTAATTTTTTTAAGAGTGGGTCCCAGGTGGTGGAAAGTTTCCAACCATCTTCTCTATTGAAATTAGGATATTTTTGTATTTCAATAGCCTCGCGGATCATTCTAGGGATATATCTATTCTCCCTAGCGAGTATGTGGGGTTTATCAAACCTGATGTAATGGGGTAAAAGAGAAGTAAAAGTTATATCAATATATAGTATTTTGTTACACTTAACTAAGGTAAAGTGAGATGAGTTTTATTTCCTTCCCTGTTATATAGGGGATAGATTATTACTATTCACTCTCACACTGTTTCCCGCACATGGAAGGATAGGTAGAGGGAACTTGGGAAACTTGTGTTGAGACTCTCCGTTCCACTTCCATTCCCCACTTTTCTTCGTAATTGAGGAATTTCGTGTTAAGTCGCGGAATTCAACGCCGCGCTTTGCCTTGTTACCAGAGCGTAGAAATGAAAAGATTAAATATTTAATTTGAAAATATTGTATATATCATTTCCTCGAGTGGAGATCGAACCCACAACCTATCGTTTACTGTCACACGCTTGTACCGCTGCGCCACGACAGGCCTCAATATATAGATAGCAACAGAATATGAATTTAAAACAATCATATTAACTTTAATTGATCTTATACTTTAAAATTACTTTGAACACAAGTTTTGTATTTCTTAAAAAGTCCAAATTTATATCAAAGGAACCTTGAAAACATTTATAAAATAAAGAAACATAAGAAACAAAAGATTTTTTTTAATAATTACTTTTATGATCATTCCTTTAGAAATGTCTGCTTCAATTTAATGATATATTTTTGTTTGTTCATTATTATAAAAATATAATACGTTATTTTTTAATAAACGTAAAAGTATTTACGTATTTACTTTCAAGTTGTATATAACTTACTTTTCATAATACAGTTATAAAACTCGGCTCGTTTAAATTTTGATTGTAGAAGGTTTTTGTTCTCCGTCAGATCTCCGCTTACCGGAATAAAGCCTGAATAACATGGAACAAACTATGAACACCGGAGAGTCTTGATGGCTCTAGAGTTTGTAAAAACTCAATGGCACTTTCATGATCTCTAATATTTGAGATCTAAAAATAGCAACTAATTAAAAAATTGGAGCAAATAGGATTTTTGATTTTAAATTTAAGTAAGGCGTAAATGTTGTCATGTTATTCTTACATAAGATTGTGATTATTTTGGTTTTTTCAGCATCTCTGTAGGGAGAACTTTACAAATTTCCGCTACCCAAAGACAACTAGACTAGACGTAAGAATTATCGTTTGGCAAGAGAGAATACTATTTATTTTAATATTTTACTATGTTTTAAAGTGTTATTCCACACTTAGAACAGAAAATACTAAACTTAAATTTAAAAAGCGTATAAACATTTTGAACAAAGCAGAATTTGAACCCGCGCCTCTGGAAAACCGACTCTGACCAACTAAGCCATTCGTTCTCACCAAGCTATTTCGTGAAGAGCTTTTATTTTTATATATATATATATATATATATATATATATATATATATATATATATATATATATATATATATATATATATATATATATATATATATATATATATATATATATATATATATATATATATATATATATATATATATATATATATATATATATATATATATATATATATATATATATATATATATATCGCCCATGACTATTAATAATGTCGGATGTGAAAAATAGCAACTTTACAGGAGAGCGTTTCAAAGTGTGAATTGCGTGTAACTTTTTACCTATTTTAAGTAGGGTTATGAAATTTTAGACTTATGCTGTATAAGTTATTTAAGACTAAGGCAACATTATTAATAGACAGTATTAAAAGTTAAAATACGATAAAAGTCACTTGCAATCTTTTTAACGGGGTAAGACTAATATTGATTTGTCAGAAGTACCACAACCGACATTGTTACTTGTACGAAATTAATAATTCCTCGTCGTAAATACCACTTACGTCATTTTTTAATTATTATTTATAATAAATGTATGTCGTATGTACATTATATTAAAAGAAACGCAAAAAATATTAATAAATTCTACATATTTATTACAAATTAACATTGAGAATCTAGTGATAAAAACAATCGTCTAAAAAAAATACAAAATCTTTCTTGATTATGACTCAAATAAATCAAAATTTAATAACAGTTTTCAGTTCTTTTTTAACTTATATTTATATGAACTTAATAAAATGAAATCAGCCTTCTTATTGAGAATCAACAAATAACAGTATTTTAATAATGAAATCGACTTAACAAAATTAAAATCTTCTTATTAGTTATTATTATGAAAATAACTTAAGTAATAATCACAGCTTTTAGTTTAATTTAATATTTATATAATATCTGTTTTAAATTAATCAATAAAAATCAGTCTTCTTCATTCAAAATTCCTGGTGATATATTATGGAATTTTAAATTTTCGTAAAACTTATGATATTTTCTGGGGATTATATTACTTTCACATAAACTCAGTAAATCTTTGTGTTTGTTGCAGCTTATAGAAAGCTCTCCCACATATGCCTGCTTGATAGCAAATTCGCGAGACAGTCTGGCTGTGCTACGCGTACCAGACCGCAATACAATAATAGTTTTTAATGTGTCCTCAAAATTATATTTAAATTCAATCCTGTCAAAGCTATGTCCATTAACTGTTACCTCTTTCATACGTGCCCAATGTACTTTCTCATTATTTGTATCTTTGTTCCAATTTTTATTTGGAAGCAAAGATTTAAAATCCAATATTTCTGAAGTTGTCCACGCTTTAACTTCATAAGGTTCACCTTCTACTTTCGCCCAGCGAACAAGACAGTACCATTCCTCTGGTACATATATCATCTTGCGCTTACTAGCGCGCTCGATGACAGAATGCACACTATCTCCTTCATTTTGGGTATGTCCCTTCTCCAAGAAACGGTGAGTAATTGTGACTCCAAGTTCTTTGGCTGCAAATAAGTAAAGAGAAAAAACAATGCGGTTCCTGTTCTGACCTGCGCAATTATCGGACCAAAACTTAAAGACTTTTACACCTCTGTTTGCGTGTTCTTTTATATATTGATAAAGGCAACTAGAAACTTCATTTGCGCCACGTTTTGCAATAGCTTCATGCCACATAAAACATGTAGCTTTTTTGGTAGCCAAATTATATATTGTAAAATTTAAGGTAGACAATTTTCTTTTATAGTAAAACACACTTACATCTCCATGTGGTGTTATTAATACTTTCTCAAAATCAAATGTAGCAGCTAATACTTCTTTATTCGACTTAGCTTCATCTTTATCAGCCTGTTTTAAGCTTCGCGCAGCTTTTTTTGAAGCTTGATGTTGTAAATATCTGGATTTTTCTTCTTCTGTAGGCAATTTCTTATTTTTATACGTGTGGCAAATATCACAACGATCCTTTTTTGGCTTAAAGAAGCCAATATTAAAATTATCATTAAGTATATTCCTGTACTGTCTTTTATTTGCTTTATTATAATATTTTTCAGAATCAAACCATTCATTGTACATTCGTGACGCGCTATCCACACCTTCTAAGTATAATTTCTTTGTATTATTTCTGACGTGATGTGATTCTATCAATGAAAACAATTTGACATGATCACACACACTTCTAGTCATTTCTTCATCTATGATTCGCTTCTTGTGTTCATATTTGCCACGTTGATCTACTAAAGCCGAAATCCCCCCCTCACATTTTATCCATGACGTTGTGATAATACGCTCACCGGCAGAAATTGTGTTTAAAAACATAGTTTTGCACACTTTAACTTTTTGACCTTCTTCATCTGGAAGGAAATAATAAAATGTATTTTACGGCCGTGCTTAGTGGTTTCTGTAGTTTGGCGACGTTTTGGTATATTTTTTGTGAAATGTATTACAAAATGCCATTGATTTTGACGGTCCCCTAGATCCCAAAATCTCTTAAAAATTTTGTTACGCTGTATTTCGTTTAGCTTAGTCGAGCATTTTAAACGACATTTTTCACTGCTGCTTGGTGCTTTTATCTTTTTGGCTGGTATTTCCTTTCCTTTAGCATTAATAAAACCTATTCCATTATTTTTCGCATATTTCCTCTTATTTATTACCCAATTTTCTTTGTGTATACGCCTTTTCTTCCCTTTATCTATTTTAACAGTAGATTGACGAGTTTGAATACTTTGGACTGAAGTGGGGGTGTTCAGAATAGTAAAACTTGACATTGATGCTACAGAAGGTGTAGGCACAATTCCATATAAGTCGTCATTGGTCAAAATTGGAGGGCTCCCTCTATCAAAACAGGCACAAAATTCGTTATGACACTCATGTGGCGGAGATGGTGACGGCATTGGAGTTTTAGCATCGCAAGTTATATTGTCTAATTGAATTTGACTACATGATGTATTAAATAGTATATCTTCATGACCTAGGTTAAGTAATTCAATTTTTTCGGTGCACATATAGGGCGAAGGAAGTGGTGATGGTACCGGGTTCGTGCCAGTAATATTCGCTTTATTTGCCTCCGGCATCTCATCATCATCGTTGAATACGTCGTTGAACAAATCTTGCATTTGAAGTAACTCATCTTGAAAACTCTTCGGTATTGGAGACTCAGGGGCTAAAAAAAACTTAAAATTAACTCAATTATATGTTAGGGTTTTAAAATTGGTCATAAACACATTTTAACTCCTCTGCTTAACCTTAAACAACTTCATTTGTAATATTACCGACATTTTAATCATATTTATAACTGATTGACAACATATATTGTGGACTAACGACATTTAACTCATTTCAAAAACCGATTAACAACGTCGAATGTGGTACTAACGACATTTTAACTCATATTAAAAACCGACAAACAGCGTCGGATGTGGTACTACCGACATTTAACTCACATTAGAAACCGAGTAACAACGTCGGATGTGGTACTACCGACATATAACTCATATTAAAAACCGATTAACAATGTCGGATATGGTACATCCTACAATTTTATGGGACTCCTTACGAAATCTTACGTAATTTATATTATCTAGTAAAAAAATAGAAATAATATTTAATAATAAACTATAATGTAAAAAAACATCTCAAAGTAATATATGAAATAAAAACAAGTACCTGTTTCTTCACTTGATTTTGTTTCTGTCGAAATATTTTCGTTGACAATTTTGTTTCTATAGCTATTTTTTTCTTCATTACATCCAGTAGCTAATTTGATTAAACGTGCTGATCTAGTAAACATTGTAAAGGACGTTATAAAGTAAAGTAATAACAATAGAAAGTCATATAGGATAAGTGGCAGCGCAACGTCCGTTTCATCCCGCTAACATAGTCTGAAGTGGCAGATCGCACACGCTCACCTGCCCCCGCGCACCGCTAGCAATGTCGGTAGTCAATATCTGACATTGTTAGCGGGCTATCAACGTAATATCCGACATTTTTAATTTGAGTATCTCGACAACTATGCATAAAATAATATTTATCTATTCAGGTGATGGTAGACTTGGTTAAGTAGGAACGTTTTGTGAAATAAACACAAAAACGCGATTTTGCAGATCCGACATCGTTAATAGTCATGGGCGATATATATATTCAGCATTATTGTGTATATTTAAAATTATAAGAAGCCTTAAGAGGTAGTCGTGACGCAGCGGCACAGAGTCTAAATGTAAATAGTTGTGGGAAAGAAATGGTAAAAGGTAATGCTCGAGACAAGCACATCACATTACGTGAACAGAATTTGAATAATTTTACAAGTAGCGCCTTCAAATATTGTTTTGATGTTGAATCTCTAAAAAGGTTCCCGTCAGAGTCCCGACGGACGTAATTCGATAAAAAGTTCTTCGCCTCGAGGAAATTAATAATTTTATTTGAGTTGAACCTTTTCTAAGAAGATTTAGTAAAAAGCAAGACGCTGTATGCTTTTTTGTTCGTTTATGCTAAAAATAAAAGTTATTTTAAAAAATACTCGTATTAATTTATTGTATCCATTGCTTACAATACTTACGGCAGCAAAGTGGGCATGAAATTAAAATATTCTTTATTCAATTAGGCCATTACAAGCAGATTTGAACGATTAAGTTTCATAGAAATGGGTGTAGTGTCAGTCCTCAGAGAGGAAGGCGGGTCTGCTGAGAAATAATTAGCTTCTTGAGTGAGTACCAACAGCATTTAATAGTAATAATTTTAAATTAAATTTGACCAACAATATATTTTAAACTTTCACTTTAAATTTTTGAAGCAGTAAGACAAGTGATTTTAACTTGAGAAATTTTATTATACGTACGTGTACCACGTCCCATAAAAAACCTGCTAATTTTTTGAAGACGAAAATTAGAAATAATCAGCTTGTTGTTGCATCAGTAATATTATATGAATATAGGAAAACGAACAAAGGTGGCTGTGAACTTTTTAATAAAGCAGTAAATAGAAATTTACTGCTTTTGGCAATTACTAATGATTGATCGTATATATATATATATATATATATATATATATATATATATATATATATATATATATATATATATATATATATATATATATATATATATATATATATATATATATATATATATATATATATATATATATATATATATATATATATATATATATATATATATATATATATATATATATATATATATATATATATATATATATATATATATATATATATATATATATATATATATATATATATATATATATATATATATATATATATATATATATATATATATATATATATATATATATATATATATATATATATATATATATATATATATATATATATATATAATATATATATATATATATATATATATATATATATATATATATATATATATATATATATATATATATATATATATAATATATATATATATATATATATATATATATATATATATATATATATATATATATATATATATATATATATATATATATATTATATATATATATATATATATATATATATATATATATATATATATATATATATATATATATATATATATATATATATATATATATATATATATATATATATATATATATATATATATATATATATATATATATATATATTATATATATATATATATATATATATATATATATAGATATATATATATATATATATATATATATATATATATATATATATATATATATATATATATATATATATATATATATATATATATATATATATATATATATATATATATATATATATATATATATATATATATATATATATTCTGTTCTGGGTTCGATCCCCAGTCGAGGAAATAAAATATTTAATATTTTCAATTTAAATATTTAATGTTTCATTTCTTCGCTCTGGTAATAAGGCAAAGCGCGGCGTTGAGTTCCGCCACTCAACACGCAATACCTCAAATTCGGCGGAAAGTGGGGAACGGAGTGTCATAACACTAGGTTTCACTTCCGTTCCCTCTGCCTACCCTGCCTAGTGCGGGATACAGCGTGAAGCTGAAAAAAAAAAAAAAAAAAAAAATCAAAAAAAAAATTCGTGAGATCTAGTTGTAATGTGAAAATGTATAAAACATCTTTCAAATTTTACAAATAAAATAATATTATCTTCTTTCTAGGTACATTCCTTAAAACTAAATTTATGTGTTGCTATTTTAAAAGCGAAAATTAAATATTACTTGATATTGTTAACTAAAATATTTATATCTACATTTATGTATACAAAACCATAGTCGTTAATAATTATATATATTTGCATATTATACATAATTGCATAATATTGAAGAAACCCAGTAGCATGTAGAACGGCGGAATTCAACGCCACGCTTTCTCTTGTCACCAGAGCCAGAAAACAGAAGAAAATATTACCTAAACGTACTTGACACTATCCTACTGCGCCACTACGGCCCTTTCTGAAGCAAATTCATAGCAATATATCTCGTTTTATTACCGTGACCGATATTAGCTTCCGTTGACTTAGCGCTGGCGCTGCGCCAGTAACCGACTTATTTAAGATATTTATATTTCATTAAGATGGTTCTCTTAGTTGGTATAGATATTTTTCTCTGTGATTGTTCTTGTAAATAAATATCCCATATTACGGAAAATATAGTTATGGGAAATAAATACTCTACTAAAATAAGAAAGTATTTGTGGCATATTCATTCTTTACCTGAGCAATTGTTTAGTTAAGAAATAGTTATATTGAATGGGCAAAAACCAAAAAAAGCGCATCTGTCTATGCATGTCACGGTTGTGATGTGCGATAAATCAATATCAAATATCAAAACTTGTACAAAAAGTACTTCTACTTGTACAAAAATAAAGGGAAATTGTGTATTTTAACACTATTCTCTCTCTCTCTCTCTATCTCTCTCTCTCTGTTGATCTTTCTACTTAGCCTACTATATGCCGAATACAGCGTAATGCTAAGATATATAAACAATGCTTAACGATTTGTATATTTGAAATAAATCATTAATTAGTACGGAAATTCTTCAGAATATTAACTCCGACTGCCTTATTAAATGGGCGATGTATTTTAAATATTTTTATTAAATAAAAAGATCTCACTAAGTTAATAAAGCGTTATAACAATCCTCAGTAATAACTATCAAACAGTTATGATGTTGTGTACTGTAAGGCTCAAGACGTGCCGATATGGACGCGGCAAGGATTAAGATATAAACGCATGGTACAGTATGTACAGTTAAGTGATATTTTATTTTTGTTAGCTTCATATAATATTCCGCATGCCGGGCTGGCATAGAGCAATCAGTGTTGAGACACTCCATTTCTTACTTTATATAGATATTTTAGTGATGCAACTCTTACAGAAATAGCAATATTGTTAGAAGAAGAGAGGCCACACTTTAAAAGTAGATACTCTAATATTTAGCTTCACGCTGTATCCCGCATATGACAGGGTAGGCAGAGGGAAGTTAGAAACCTAGTGTTAAGACAATCTGCTCCACTTTCGTTCCCTATTTTCCTCCGAAATTGAAGCTTTAAGTGATGAGTGGCGGAACTCAACCCCGCGTTTTGCCTTGTACCAGAGCGAAGAAATGAAAACATTAAATATTTAAAGAGAAAATATTACATTTAAAAGTGTCTACGGAATATACCACACCATTTAATATTTATTTAAAACCTAATACCACACTATTTAATATTTCTGATCGACGTCAATAAAATGAAATAATTAAAAATATAATATACAAGTGTTTCATTTTACCAGATATTTAAATAGACGCATGGGATTAATATCGAATTTCGTATATATTTCAATAAATTCTCTTTTTCATGTAATCTATGTTAACTTTTTTATTTAATGATGTTTAATTTAAATAATACATAAACTATTTTTTGCCATTTTCGAATGTGTAGTATGCTGTTGGCCCTATTGGCCTCTACAGCGTCACCGGGCTTTGGGAGGCCGAGCTTAAAGAGCTCTGACCTTAGCTATGGCGCCATCGAAGGCGCCAACAAATGAGATCACGGTGTCGCAAGGGCGTCTCCTGTGAGACTCGGACCGCGACTTGCGTACACCGTTTGTAGTGGGGGACTTTGCTTCGCTCAGTCCGAGCTAGGCTTACTGGGTAGGGCTCTTGATGCCCTATTGGAATTTTAATTGCGGGCTCCTCTCGCGCCTAGGCGCGATTGGGCCACAGAAAAACTGGGACCTCGTCTCCACCGGCGGGGACGGTGTATGTAGCGTGTGTGTGTGCGTCGGTGTGTAGTCCTACCTACATATCTAGCGTCGTTCGCTTTTGTGATGGGGTCAGCATCATCGGTTAAAATATCCCTGGGTCTTCGGGTCGGCCCCAAGCCCGGACGTTTGACGTATGAGCACGCGTTTACTACCAGCGGGTTCGGATGTGTCGCGGCACTGTCGAAGTAACTGCTCGACAGTTTTCGACAGTGCTCTTTGACGGAGTCTATTTTAATGTCTCTGTGAAGATCGACGTTACGCATGTACCACGGCGCACCGGTGGCTATGCGTAAGAAACGGTTTTGGATTATTTGGAGTTTCCTTAGGTCAGTCTGTGCGAACACTACACTGGCGTAGGAGAAAATGGGTCTGACGCAAGTCTTGTAAATACGGATCTTATTCCGTAACGAAAGTTTGCTTTTAGAGCAGATAAGCGGATAAAGGCGACTGACTACGAAAGCTGCTTTGTTGCGAACGTAGGTAACATGATCTTTAAATGACAGTTTACTGTCGAGAATGACTCCTAGGTATTTGGCCTGAAGGGCCGCTGGAATCGTTTTACCGAACAAACAGACACGACGCGCGTCGTCATTGCGGCGAGCGGAGAAATGAACACACGAACTTTTATCGGGGTTGACCTCGATGCGCCATTTGGTGAGCCAGTCGCCTAATCGGTCCATGGCCGCTTGTAAGCGGTCGGCTATGTAGCCTGGGATGCGGCCGGAAGTGAAAATTGCGGTATCGTCCGCGAAAAGGGCGAGGTTTGTGCCACTCTGCCTAGGGATATCGTGGGTGTACAGGTTGTACAGAAGCGGGGATAGGATTGATCCTTGTGAAACTCCGGCCCTAATCTGCCTACTCGGGGAGAGGGTACCTTCGACCCTGTAGCGAAAGGAGCGGTTCGATAAATAGTTTCGTAAGATGTGCACGAGCCTATCTGGTATGTTAGCTTGTAAGAGCTTGAAAATTAATCCGTTATGCCAGACTTTATCGAACGCCTTGGCTATATCTAAGAAGACTGCCGCCGAGGTCAGCCTTCTGGATCGGATCAAGTGATATTCCGTGAGGCGGTGGACCTGATGGACGCTGGAATGTTGGGCTCGAAAGCCGAATTGTTCGGGCGGGATGAGATTTTTAGCTGTTGTAACAGCCTGAAGTCGCACGAGAATAATACGCTCGTAAATTTTGCCCATTGAGCTGAGAAGGCTAATGGGGCGGTAACTTGACGGAGACGTACGTAGTTTACGTGGCTTGTGAATGCCTATGACTATGGCTTCCTTCCATTGATCGGGGAATGAGCACTCTCTCAGGAGTGTATTTGGCTAGTTGCTAGAACGCTGTGTGCGACGGTGAAATTGTGGACAGTTTGTGATCCCAGTGTTCTTCTCTGAGGTCCGCGAACCAGGCTCGAACCAGTCTTTGGAACCTCCAGAGTTCCCTACGGTTATCGGGCGAAGGAAAAGAATCGTGCGCCCTCGTGGCGATGTTCTTTTCCTTATAGGTTTGCGAAGATCGCGCGGGATCTTGAAGAATCCATCGGGATTTGCCGTGATTTCCCTAGAACACTCGTCGAGAGTGTTCCCTAACCGGTTCGTTAAATCTACGATTGCCGCCTCGGCTACTTCCACGGAGTCGAGTCTGTCAGGTGAGTCAATGTCGGTAGTGTCTTCGTCGGGATTGCCTAGGCGTTCCGCGAACTTAGACCAGTCGGTAATTTTAATTTTAGACAAAGATGAGGGACTCTCAGGTCCTAATTTAACAATAACGGGTCTGTGGTCTGAGTCTAACTCTGGAATAACTTCGATAGAGCGCACCCTGAGAGCGATACGCTGCAGGATGGCTATATCGAGGATTTCTGGGCGGCCTGTGAGCCCGAATCTAGTTGGTGTGTGGGGGATGAGGAGCTCGAATTGAGACGATGTTAAGTCTGCTATGTTTGCGAGCGTAGCTCCTGATCTGTTCGTTCTATTGCAATTCCATCTGGTGTTTTTACTATTGAGGTCCCCGGCTATAATAACCGAGTCCCCCATGCTAAATAATAATTTAAGGTCCTCTTCGAGTAAGTCCTTTGTAGGAGAGAGGTAGGTGGATGCAATAATTATTGGAGGGTGTCCAGTCATGTGAACCTGACATACCGATACTTCGATGTTAGTTAGCGTCGGCGGCGGAACGAGCGGGACGACGTGAAGCGTCTTTTATAAAAGATGACGGTGCCACCGAGGGCGCCGTCTCTGTCGTTTCTAATCGTGCGGTAATTTGCTATCTTGGGATCTCTGTTACAATTTCTCAGAAACGTTTCCTGTACTAAGAATAAGTCTAAGTCTTTATTTTTAACGAAATCGCGGACTAGCCCCATTTGCGTGTTAAGGCCGTTAGCGTTAAAATAACCTATAATGAGAGAGCGCGGCTTGACTCGCGCGAGTCTTAAATCGGGCGCGTTAATTAAATTACTATTGCTGACCGCCATTTGAATTTAATAATTTTGCGTATTGAAACGCATGATTTTGGCGATTAGCCTCGTGTGTCGGCTAACCATTTGAATGCGAGCTTGAGGAGCTCCGCCCGTATTTCTAAGCCCTCCCGCGAAGGCTGCGATTTCGTTCGCGTCTAACGTGTTGACGAACCCTAAAATGAGCGCTATGTCGTCTTCCAAGGGATCCGTCCCCTGGGGAGTCGCTTTCGGCATCGGTTGCCTAGGCGCGGTCCGAGGCGCTTGTGGATGAGGTCTCCTTGGTTGAGCCGTGGCTGCCTTTGCGATGGCAGCTGCTTGCGTCTCAGGGAGAGGCTTTTTCCACGCGTTTGCGGAAGGCAGTGGGGCCGGTACGTACGCTGCTTGAGGAGCGGCTGAAGGCCTGGCTGTCGGGTTTTGCGCTTGACGGGAAGGCATCGAAGCCTTATGCGTCAAGCCGCCCTTTCCGCCGGTCTTGCGTGGGGCCCTGGAGCATCCGTGGTAATTTGCGGGGTGCCCCTGGGTCTCACACAAGACGCAGCTGGGAGGTACGGCAGGGTCGGGGACCTTGCGCGAGCAATCAATGGTTGCGTGGTCGTCGAGACACTTCACGCATCGTGGTTTGGCATGGCAATTTTTGGCCGAGTGCCCGTAAAGTTGGCAGCGATGACACTGCCCTGGAATGCCACGAGACCAGGGCTTATCTATTTTAATGCCTGTTAGCTGGCATACCGAGCGGATATTAAATATTTTTTTCCCCTCTGGTGTACGTTCGAGGACGGCCAAGACCATGTCGTAGCTCTTTTTCGTGAAATTATTAAACATGCGGTGTACCGCAATTATGGGGAGGTTTTGGGATTGAAGATCCCGATAAATGGTCTCCGTTTCGATTTCCTTCGGAACTCCCTTTAGGACTACGCGTAGTTGGCGTTCGTCCTCGAGGGCGAAGGAATGGAAGCCTACGGTTTTGCTTCTTAGATGTGCCGTAAGGGCCCTATGATCTTTGGGTGTGATAACCTGCACCCGTATGGCTTGTGATGTTGACATGGCAGATTCGAACTGCACTTTGTTGTCCAACATCCATTTTGAAACGTCGTTCCACGCCTTTTTCTCCTTTATGACGATCGGAGGCGGAAGGCGGTCTTTGCGTACTCCGGCCGGTAGCGGTACCGAGCCGGGGGCGGAGTTGTTCGCGGAGTTCACCGCATTGTCAGTCTTGTCGGTCGGTCGTCCGGTTTCGGAACCGGTTTTGTTGTTGGCCACCTGCGCGGCCTTTTTGTCTACCTGCGCGGCGGGTTTTTCCGTACGCGGGGACGCGGGTTTCGGGGAGGGGGTCTTTTTGGTGCTTGTGGCACGTTTAGCTGGCGTCTTAAGCGCCTTTTTAGCTTTCCGTTTAGCTGATTTTGTTTTGACGGTCTCGAAACCGTCGTTTTCGTCGGCGGATTTTGACTCCCCGCTGGAGCTTTCGGTGTCGGAAACCGAATCCTCATCTGCCGAGGAGCTCGTCGACTTCCCGGATTCGGATGAGCCGTCCACACTGGCCATTTCCTCGTCCGAGCCGTCCTCGACCTCCTCGACATCCTCTGCCTCACTTTGGTCATCGACCTCCGGGGACTGCGCGATTTGCTCACACTCTACATATTCCGTGAGTCCTTCTAGTGCGACGGGGAAATGCTCGGCGACGTAAGCCAGCAAATCCTTGGCGTTAAGGCGAACCTTATCTATTGATTGACCCCCCGCCATGGCGAGGGGTGTGTGCCTAATTATAACCTAATGTCTCGGCTTTGTGGGGCCGGGGTGTGTGCCTAGGCTATTAAATGTGTACTCACTCTCTCGGGTGCGATCCCTGGAGGCTCCTACGGACACTATCACAACACTACACTAAACAACACTAACTAGCGACGACGGCCGCTCACGAAACGACGTCGCGGCGACCCGTTGCGGACTTGGAGTCCGGTCCTCTTCTAGTTGGCGTCCTGGTCTTCTCTCTTCTTGCTTGAAGTGCGTGCGTGTGCGTGTGCGTAAACGGATTCTTTATAATTAATTTTATGAACAATATAATGGCTTAGCCGAGCGGACATCGAGACGTCCGTGCGGTTCAGCGATCGGAATGGTTCTCCCACAATACATAAAACTATTATGTTACGAAAAGGAATGACAAACAACTCACAAACGAAACTACAGTACTTAGATAGTCAAAATTTGTAAATGAAGGTAGCTCAGGAAGTAGCGGGGAATAATAAAAGAGTAAGGCTCGAAACTTCTAAAAGAGCGGAATATTTTCAAATTACCACTTTAAAGTCCTTAGAGTCCATGCAAATAAACTTGCGGGCGATGATGGACGATGTCTGGGACTAAATAATAATGAAACTTTGTAAAGATTTCTCTCACCGCTCGTTTGACGCGGTGTTGTATTTAAAGAAGGTCGCTCCACAAATAATTAGAAAACTTTATACAAAGTTCGATGCAAATGTACAGTTCTTTACGTAAATATGTAAACCAGTAGACGCTGTTTTGAGGGAAAATAAAGTTGAAAAACTGTCACTTTCAGTAATTCAGTGCTTTGTTATGCGTCGCTCGCGTATTGTACGATATTTGCCTTCGCAAAAGTTCACGTATATATATTTTAATCTACTCACTTAATTGTACCTATTTAATAAAAAAAGCTTTTTTAATGTACTCTATTCATTATATGACGTTTATGTAGAGGTTGATGACAGTGGACGAGGTGAAACAGATATGCCGAGACCGTAGCGTCTACCCCGCTAGGGATATAGCCTAAAGCTAAGTAATTAAATATTATTCTAATCTTTAAGAAAGTCTACTGTCGTTACCATACATGATATGATATTTAGAGACCACTTTACGTAACATAACGACGGCAGACTTTGTAGAAAAATGTACCGTCCTAGTCCCTGAGATTAGAACGTTCAACAAAATTAACACTTCAAGTTTTGAATAGTACTATAAACGTGAAGTGACTTGTCAAATATTTGCCGACTGTAAAGTATTCGATGTAATACACACATATGTAAGTGTAGCGTTTTGCAGTCGGACGTCGTGTCTACGTGTCGGGATGGCCTCTATATAAATGTAGATCACTCACTAAGCTTCGCGAATTTCGTGTAGGCAGAGGGAACTTGGGAACCTAGTGTTGAGACACTCCGTTCCACTTCCGTTTCCCACTTTTCGCCGAAATATAGCTATTGTGTGTTGAGTGGCGGAACTCAATGCCGCGCTTTGCCTTGTTACCAGAACAAACCAATGAAAACATTAAACATTTAGTTTCAAAATATTAAATATTTCGTTTCCTCGAATGGGATCGAACCCACAGCATATCGTTTCAGTCACACACTTGAGCTGCTGCGTCACGACAGGCCTCGCATAAATGTACATATTTAATTATATATAGGAAACCGTTTATGTTAAACAGCAGGACTCATCTCTCAATTTGAAAATGTTTACGATTAAAACCGACATAAATAATAACTATATTTCTAACTCAAAATAATTAATTTTATCGTGAAGTCGAGAGCAGGTATTGATACTCGGAATATTGGATATCATTCTTTATGCGGTTGCAATTTCTCGGACAACTACATATTATACTTGCAAATAAGTTAAACGACAGACGTAATATGTATGTACGTATGTTGTGCAAAATGTACTTAAATGTTAAGCAAACTTTTGAAACTGAGCGCAAAAACTAAAATATTTAACAGTCCCAATAGTCTCAACAGGTGGGTCTTAAAATTAATATGTACAAGACGAAGGTCATGTCGAATGTCCATGTTGTGCCCACCCCTACAATCATTGGGAACTCTGTTCTCAAAGTTGTCGACCATTATCTATACCTAGGCCAATTGGTCCAACTTTAAGAAGGCTGATTGCCGCAACCGTTGTCATCATTAAGTCAGTCGACAATAAATAGTCTTAACGTAAGGTATAACTTTGAAACGAAACAATATTTTTCAACTTCATTAAGTGCTTCTATGTCCATTTTGCTCATGAAAATATATATAATATAATGTTGGCTGAATAACTTACTGTCAAAGTCGAATAATAAACGACTAAGAGAACGTAGATAAAAAGCGTCTAGTGGAGGATGGTTGTTGAAATTTCTTAAAGAAATTTTAATATAAAATTAATGTACTTTAATTATAATTTATATTGAAAAATAATACGAGAGTTATGTTCATATAATTGTAATACAGAAACTAAAAACTGGTAAGAATTTGTAAGCGGATGGATCTAAGGAGTATTGAACTAACTTAGGTGGTGATTATAGAAAGTTTTGTCAGTAAGTTTAACTTTGAGCATAAAGCTTAGTTTTAAAGTTTTGAAAAATGGTGTTTTAGTTTCAGAAGTTGGATAGTTGGTGTTTTATATTTTGTTGGAGTAAAGACTCTATGATACTTTGCCAAATCTTTTTATGAAAATGACAACAGTTATTTTGCTATTTTCAAGTTTATATACTTTTTTAATTTAATTTTAACAAATTATTGTGTTTTCAGATTAACGTTAATGTATTTTATTTGTAATAAATACGAGGAAGTATAAGCAATACCGATGTAGGTAATAGTGTCTGCCTAAGAATCTGATACCATGTCCGAATAAAGAAATATCTTTGATCATCCATTCAAATACAATTTTAATATAAACAAGAGTAACAAGTACTTATAAAAAGATCTTTTACGTCACCAGAAATTTATATTTTTATTGATGTTATTACATTTGTAAGTTTTCATCTTTTTGTAATTTATATTTATTTATTTTTATTAAATTAAATACAAAATGTCACTCACCTTAAAAAGTTCAGTCAAAGTCTAAAAGTCAAAATTTCCCTCTTTTCCGATATTCAACCTTACTTACCCTTGCACTAAATAAGCTTTCTATGTCTATGGGAAGGACTAGTTCTATTTTGAAGATCAGCCAGTGAATAAATGAATCAGTGTCAGAGTAGTGGAAATTTGCTTTGGCATAAATTCGGAAATGTATGTCCTACAAATTTGAAACTTCGAAATTCTTGTGTGTGCTTTTGGTTTACTAGAAGATGATATTTTAAAAACGTTAAGTTTATTCTATTATGTAGTTATAGTTTAAGTTCGTTATAAGGGGCACTAAAATATGCAAAAAACCATTCCAGAACCTATCCAGTCCAGAAAAGCCTTGCCGTACAGGGGCATTGCCGTGCCCCCAAACACATGACTTGCACTCTTCGAATATAAGAAAATCATCGTACCTCAAAAAATAAAACGTCACTTAACTAGTGATGTGTTTTTCTAGAGATCCAATTACGAAAAGAAATAGTTTAAGATTCTAGATTTGATACTTAAATTGGCTATTTACTAAACGTAAATGCTTTTTTTTCACACAAGCTTCAGTATATAGAAAAACTATATTATTGGTAGCTTATTTTGTTGGTGATTTATTTTTATTTTTTTTTCTTTTATTAGATTCACGCTGTATAATGCATATATCAGGATAGCCACAGGGAAAGGAATTTTACCACTTGAGTTCCGCCTTTTAATATAACAACTTCGAAAAATTTTTTGCCACGCAAATTTATTTGAGTGGCAGCCCACACTCTGTTGCATTTAAAGTCACATGTGCCTCTGTGCTACGGCCAGACTGGTCAGCATATACTAAATCTTAGAAAATTTATCTTTTAGAGGCAGCTATCTCAAATACCATAAAACTTAAAATATGTTTTGGTTAGAAAATATTCTAAGAAAAGAGAACACTCGAGGGAATCACACGATACGTGAAGAGAATGTGAATAATTTTCCGAGTGAGTTAAGTGCTCGTAGCCTTCAAATATTATTTGGACGCTAATTCCCTAAAGGGACCCGCCTCGAGGAAATCAATACTTTGGATGAATTGTTCTACTGTATGACTATATAAATAAATACATACGAATATATCTAAATATAGCTATTATATTAGAGATTGTTATAAAATAAATGAACAATGTCATATAATTATTGAACGTACTTGTTGTAAGGCTTATGTTAACATTACGTGAAGAGAAAATTACTGAGTATATGCGGCTACACGTTTTGTCTTCTTTTTCTTTTTAACTGTTTCTCATCATCTTGATAAATGCCTGCCTACATCTTCGTGTGGATTTTATATTAAATAAATGATAGATATATAGGTAAGTATATATTTTGTATATTCATCTTAATCTTTTTTAACATTAACATCGGTTTCTTGCATTAACATTAACATTGGAAGATAATATGATATATATATATTTTTAATATTTATCATATATATCAAGAAAATATACAATAAAAAATAAAATGTTAGATTGGTTTTTATTCCGCGTCACACTGTATCCTACATTGCCCTTGTACTGGAAATAGGTGCGAATATGGCCTGAGTTTCACTGATATTTAGATAGATAGTATATTATATTTTTAATGAATCAATGGTATTGTCTTGCCGTAATTTATTTTTTTGAGAAATGGCTTTTATAATACCGTAGCGTTTGGTGCTCCGTTCTCTCTGCCTACCCCGCTAGGGATATAACGTGAAGCTAAGGAAAGAAAAGGAAAGGCAACTTCATTTAATTAATCATCACTTATTTTCATTTATTTTGAAAAAAACACTTGCCAATGCCGCGGTTTCTCTACCACAGTTAAAAATTACATAAAAATATTAAATAAAATGTAGAATAAACTATACATAAAGGCATTTACGTCGCTATTATTATAGTCCTAGATCCAAGAGCCGTAAGACACAACTTATAGAAATATAGAAATATCAGACATTTTAAAATACAGTTTATTTATTTTTCTTTGCGCTTTAAAGCATCTGATAAAACTTTTGACCCATAGAAAGCGTCTGATTTTTTATTGAAGCGTCGGCTCTGGGATCTTATTCTATCATAGCAACACCGTACATATTATTCAATAGCCCAATGTGTTTCTTGTGCATACATACATACATAGCTTCACGCTGTATCCCGCACGAGGCAGGGTAGGCAGAGGGAACCCGGGAACCTAGTGTTAAGACACTCCGTTCCACTTCCGTTCCCCACTTTCCGCCGAATTTGAGGCATTGCGTGTTGAGTGGCGGAATTCAACGCCGCGCTTTGCTTTATTACCAAAGCAAAGAAATGAAACATTAAATATTTAAATTGAAAATATTAAATATTTCATTTCCTCGACTGGGGATCGAACCCAGAACCGGTCGGTTACAGTCACACTCTTGTTCCGCTGCGCCACGACAGGCCTCAATATGTTTCTTGTATACTTGTCTAAGTCAATTTACATACACCTACACAATATTATTAACCATTTAAACGTTGCATTACAATTAACTTTTGTGAGAGTTTACCAACAACAAACATAACGTAAGCAATACTCATGTTCCAATTAGTGTCATAAGAGAAAATTATTTAAATTACATCGCAAATTAACTTTTTTGATGTTAATAACATTAGATTTAAGCCCTCTATTCAAGACTGAATAGATAATTTGAGTATTATGTAAGCAACATGCTAAATATATCTTAAATTTGCATGTCTGAACACTTAATTCTTGACGCCTCTCTACTATATACAGGAACATCGTGAGGTTATAAATAAAGAAAATATATTACAATATATATTTTCCCAGAAATATGGATTTAAGATACCATTTAACATTGATCTTTGACTTCACTTCCATATAAGAATATGATAGCTTAACGTATATTGGTATAATAAGAACAGTTTGCCCGAATCATTGACTTGATCGTTATTGGTATTACGCTTTGCGGCTTTTGTTTAAGGTAAATTTGTGCGATTGTGAAACGAAATATATCATGACGAGTTTTATTTTAGAAATATTACGTGTAGAATGGAGAAACTCAACGTCGCACTTTGCTCTCATATCGGAATTTCATGTAACGAGGTAGTAAATGAAGCTGCAAAAGCGGTTATACATAAATGGTGGTGGTGGAAGAAATGGTGTTCCTTATTCCTTTGTCCCAGCATATAGAGAAACATTGAGTGGAGTTAAAATATTTTATAGACAAGACTGACAAGAGTATTTTGACCAAATATCAAGACACGTGATTCCGGCTTAGAATAGGATCATCCTGGTTCTGATGGTGTCGTAAGAGACGACTAAAGTACGCGTGGAAGAGTCACGTTGTCAGCAATGGCAACACGCTTGGGTAGACTCGACCGGATTGTTACCACCCCCGGTATTAAAAACTGGCGTTAAGTAGTGGCTTTGGCCACTGCGTTTCGTATTGGGTATGCCGGGCCCCGGTGCTCATCCATTTTAAGGACCGGCAACGCTTCTGAAGCTCCTCTGGTGCTACACGGGGTCGTGGGCGACTGGTATCTCTTACCATCAGGTGACCCGTACGCTCGTTTGCAGTTTATTATATTATTATATTTTATGTTTATTATATTATTATACTATCTTAGATTGTAAAGGTATTTTTTTTACTATGAGGTTGGAAGTGGTAGTGACATGTGACTAAACTGTTTCTAATAAATTTAAGATTAAAAAAAAAAACGGAAGCCGTCATTGGTCTATGGCAATCGCGACGATTGTGAATTCTATGTCATTTGATTTTTTTTTTTTTTCAGCTTCACGCTGTATCCCGCACTAGGCAGGGTAGGCAGAGGGAACGAAAGTGAAACCTAGTGTTATGACACTCCGTTCCACTTCCGTTCCCCACTTTCCGCCGAATTTAAGGCAGTGCGTGTTGAGTGGCGGAACTCAACGCCGCGCTTTCCCTTATTACCAGAGCGAAGAAATGAAACATTAAATATTTAAATCGAAAATATTAAATATTTCATTTCCTCGACTGGGGATCGAACCCAGAACCTGTCGGTTACAGTCACACTCTTGTGCCGCTGCGCCACGACAGGCCTCAAAAAAATGTTTTTATTTTTTCGTCTTGGTAGACACTTCCGGTGCCAAACTTACTATTTCTTGACATTTCGGTGTATCTATAACAGAGTTTCTTTATATTAGATATATTCGTGAATAGCATTTTACGTTATTTGGCGCTTGTTAGTAGTCAGTAGGTAAAGGGTATCCCTTTACAAACGCTGGCAAGCGTCAAGCACAAAGCAAGCGCAAAAGAGTGAAATGTTTGCTCTCACGATTATATCCAATTCTCAATTATTAGCTGATTTTATATAGAAATAATGTTGCAACATACAACTTACGTATAAATTTGTGAAAAATAGTTTTAAACTTGAATAAAAACTTTTACTTAAGAAACTCGGGAAGTTTGTGAAAAAATCTCATTCTTATATTGCTTCAAACTTTCAAAGTAACTTGTTTTCATCCCTTTTAAAAACTTTTACTTTTATATTTTATGTAATTCTGTAAGTTTTTTTTGTAGTATATTATACAGATACTCACTTATAAATAATATTAGGTATATTTGTGGCCATCGTGGAGCACTGGAACAGCGCTTGATTGTAAACGTTATTGGCGTTGGTTGGTTCAAACCCCATGAGGAATTGTTTAAAATTTATATGAAATTGAAAATAGATATTATTATTATTAATAAACTCTTGATTAAAAGTTAATATACTATTGATTAAATATCTTAGGATATCATTTCTTCAATATCGAATGTGTTTGCAATGTGTTTAAAAAAAAATGTCAAGCGCTATTCTGTACCGCCCCCAAAAGCTTGCGTACTTATTTCAGCATAGTGTGTCAAGGGCAAATAAATAGTAGCAAAAGAGATAACAATATTAAGTGCGTGCATTAATGCGTAAAAAAGCATCGCCCTTGCTGCGGCGCATGAGGGACAGTCAAAACAGCATTCTCAAGACAATAACGACTCGTCTAGATTGTTCTATTCAAAAGCATTGAATAGAATTAATAACGGGTCAAATAAAATAAAATGATCTACTAACTGTAGCTAACATAATTAATAAGAAGAATGGTTACTTACACACTAACAATATATGGATTATTGGAATAAATAAAATAGTTTATTTCAGATTTGTTAATCACAAATCTGAAATACATTATTTTATTTATTTAAGTTTACGGTCACTTGCACATTTGTATGAAATCAAATTACTCACTCTCTCACTCAGCTTCACGCTGTATCCCGCACATGGCAGGGTAGGCAGAGGGAACTTGCGAGCCTAGTGTTAAGACACTCCGTTTCACTTCTGTTCCCCACTTTCCGCCGAATTTTGAGGCATAGTGTGTTGAGTGGCGGAACTCAACTTTTTACTTTGTCTTGTACCAGAGCGAAGAAATGAAAACATTCAATATTTAAATTGAAAATATTAAATATATCATTTTCTCGAGCGGGGATCGAACCCACAACCCATCGGTTACAGTCGCACGTTTGTGCCGCTGCGCCACGACAGGCTTCTATATATTTATAACAATAGACCTACAATTATATAATTAGTGTAGGAAATACTCTATAGATTTTGATTATACGGATTCATTTTGTATGAAATGTACTATAAATATAACTACATGATGTTTTTTTTATATAAATACCTTGAAATTTTCAGTATTCGGATTTTTTCCTTTACTTGTATTACTAAGTTCTCATTTTGTACCAAATGTCTAAACAATAACTTTAGGTTCCCAGTAAGTATCATATAGATTTTAATTACGCGCCGAATATCGTACAAAATACAGCAAAAACTATGTATAAATGATAAAAAATGCTTAGTTTTGCCAAAATGATTACTTGGCCTTTCACAGTTTTGACTCTGACGCTTGATTTCTTTTCTCTTAAAGACTTTAGACTTGGATATTTGATGTTAATTTCAGCTTGATATCTCCATGTAAACTTTTTGACATGATTTCTTCGCAATAAATCGTCATTAATGTTTGCAGCCTTATCTTACTTGAATTATAATATTAAAATGGCCATTCCTATGGCCAAGTTTAAGATAATTTAATTGCTAAATAATAATTAAATACAAAAATATAATACAAATATTATAAAAATGTAAAATGATCGATTGTGACAAAAATAAATTAGCAATAGCGGGTCAAAGTGCTTTAAATTGGGTTGGAGTGCACTTAGGTGGCAATTTAAGAAAGATATTTTCTTAATATTCTATTCATTGTTCAGCCTTATCTTATTTCAAAAGTAACTAAAAATGATTTTATTAAAAAAAATATGTTAGAATTAAACAATATTATTACATACTAAGAGGGATGTTATCACATTTCGGATTTAGAAATCTTTTGTACAATCCCACAAATGTAATTAATCAAAGAAATTCGCAAATTAAGTGAGAATACAAGCAACAACGATTGACAATAATTGTTATTGTTACAGCCGTGATGTCATACGCTATTATTAGTGTTTCGTTTAAAATGGTCGACCATTACGTTAATCTGTTTATTAATAGTAAAAAATAATGTTATTTATTATTTTTAGAATATAATTGAGAATTCAAAAAGGTGATTTCTGTGATTTTTTTCATACTGTCATCATGCCTATTCTAATAAAAAATATGAAAATTACAACAATAATCAACTCTTCGACGATCTCCTGGACTACGCCAAAAAATTAAGAATGTAAAAATATCATGTATTATATTTGTACTTAGACATGTTATTCTATTGAGACGTTTGATTTTTAATTGAAAGCTATGTCTATTTAAAGTACTAAAATAAATGTATGATATTAAAATGTTTTGAGACAAAAAGCACATTGGTTCTAATGTTTGGTTATGTTAAAGAAGCTAGATGATATAAATATTTTACAGGAAACTTAACAATTTATAAGAAGGATGAAATAACTCTGCATCAGGTTAAGAGGAGGAAATATTAATTTAAAAGCAATCATTGTTTTTTTATATAAATTATTTTTTAATATATTTGAAATACACTGGAAATTAAGCTACAATAGCTTCAGGGGCCTTTGGCAAATGATTACCCTCAGCCTTATAGCCATCGAGGCCAGCGCTGTACTTCGTCACGTAGGTCTTTCCATCATCACCGATGTAAGAGACTTCTCCTTCTAAGACCATGACGTAGCCAGATCCATCTGCTAAGGGCACGAGACGACCTCGCTCTGTGACTACTGTGCCTTCAGCTGTCACATAGCGGAGAGCAAATTGTCCGAATTCGTCATGGACCTCCTCGTGCTCTAGAGCTGGGAGCGCTCGTCGGGCTGCGACTTCAGGATCTACCATTGGAGCAGCAGCGGCTACAGCCAGTATGGCAACTAAAGCGATAAACTGTAGTAAAATAAATTACAGATTATTTAATTTGTTAATAAATAAACGTATAAACATATTAAAAGGCAATTAACAATTACTTATCTACTAAATATTAATAAAACATTTTTTTTACCATTTTCATGATGATAGTTTCTTTTTATTATAATACTGTTTGTATTATTCAATTCAACAAATGTGACTGTACTTAATGCTTGAGTCAAAGTAAGTTATATACTAAAACTTTATGTAATAAAGCCGTTAATGAACTAATTTACCTAATAGTGATTAATCATTTTAGCGTCTTTGGTTTTGTTTCATAACATTGATATTAAAAAATACATTTTGATCGGATTGATCATCAGGGTTTGACTACTGTGAAAAGTAAATTGGCAGCTGTTGACGGCTTATCGGGATATTTATATGTACATACATACTTGTTAATTTTAATTTCGGATAACATATGTAAAATAAAAGCGATATTTAAAACGCCCAACTATAGACAAAACTTTGGGAATTAATTATTTAGTCCTGATACCACCGTGAGAATTTTATTCCGTGTATATAATTCATTCCACTCAGTGAAAATCGGACGAGGTATTTAATTTTGATTAAATAAATCAATCATAATTTTAATTTGTATGAGGCAAGATTGTAGATTGTGGTATTACTAACATGTGCAGAACACAAAAAAACAGTTCGAACGAAAGAACAGTTTTAGCACTTGCGGATATCATAAGTAATCTCATGTCTTTTTTATTATAGTTTGTTTTATATACAGTATATAAACGGAGTTCGTACTACCGTAATGGGTTAGTAATATTATCTTTATATTGGACTTTACAAGCAATAAGAAACATTATTTCGTTATAAATAAAATAAATTTTAAAATGATTGCGATTTACTTGGATCTAATTATATTATTGGATATATTTTATGTTACGCTGTATTTTGGTTGGTAAATTACATTTTCTATGAGACCCACCTCACCGTGAGATGAACATTTACTTATATTTATGTATATTATATAAGTATATCTGTACGCTTTATAAAATTTTATAGAATTATCATTAAATATTAATCTAAAAAAAAACTATTTCACTATATCGAATCAGTATCTATATAGTAAATGAAACGATAAAAAATATTTGTTTCGTAAAAAAGATCCTAATTGACTAAGCTTAGCGGAAATATTTGTTCACATAAACCAGTGTGAGCTTTTCTACTTACATAAAGCTCCACTATAAGAGCATTAGATAAAACAATTAAATTAAAGTATAAAAAACTATACTCAGTTGGAATAGCATATATTCCTTATAACATATACAGATAACTACGTTGTTTTATGAAAGTATATTTGTAAAGAATTTTCAAAGTTGTCTCTACATATAGTAAGGCAGTGGTATACAGAGGGAAGTGCTAAGACGCGTTGTACCCCAGATATTATTTTTGTTGTCCAATATTTTTGTCTTCGAAAGCTGGCAAACACAGCTATGACGGTCTCAATACACTTGTGGTATTCCATTTGAATTTAAGTCACATACAAATATACATATAATTTTTCCGCGTATAACAAGATAAGCAGAGAACGTATGGCGAGAACGAAAAATGAAAATAATTAACTATTTCAATTAGTTCATTGAAACAACCACTTGTACGATCAGATCGCTACGTATTATGCCTATGTACATAATTGGTTCATAAGGTAATGTACACCACTGCCTGAGTGCGGGCTGCAGGCGCTGCAGCGATGTGGTCGGTCTGCAGTGCGGTCGGGGCGGGCCATTCATATACTGTATATAATGGATATCAGCCTTTTATGTTATTTATATATAGATAGTAAATTATGTTTGAATACTGCTGTATTGCATGTATTGAAAACATTGTTGCAATTTAATGTAAACTTTATTATGAAAATTATTAAAAATCTAAAGCGAGCCTATTATATACTAGTACTGACATTTTGATGTGTTTGTTTGGTTGGATGCACTAATCTCAGATACTGTTGGATCCCATTATTCTGCTAAGGTTCCCCCCGGGTTCCCTCTGCCTACCTAGCTAAAAAAAAACACAACTAAAAAATATAAGTCAAGTTAGGCAGCTGTAGGTAAATAGTACAGAGTTTTCTTTATACTAATTATTGTAATAGTTATAAATATATCTCTATATATATTTATGAGAAAAATTATAGTTAATTTATTCTGCACCCGCTTCCACGACAGGGCGTAGCGTTAAGTTACAACTCAACTCTCTAGTAGTGACTCTACTTATGTTGGAAGACGGAGAACAGAGTGTCTTGATACTGGGTTGTCTTTGCCTGCTACTTTAATCTTGCTGCAAGTTTCAGTCACAACGAGTGGTATATGAAAGAAACGTCGCAAGGGTCATAAAGCTAAAACTCTAAGTGGTTCTTAAATGAAGCTTTCCTCTCCATCTAATCTCCCATCGAAGTAAATGAAATAAAACGAAATGAACATATGATATACATTTATTATTTTATTTTGAAATACATTTTTTTTAATTATTCACTCAATCGTATAATATTTTTTGATGTTGTGATTGTGTTTTATCGTAAAAACTGTCAAACAGCTAAATTATAATAAAAATATAACTTGGTTTAAATAATACATTGTAGTATAAATTTTACAGAATGAGGTGACACCATAAATAACTATATATATTTCCCGTACTGTAACTGACAAGTTGCAAGATACATATTAAAGTATTTTGTTTATAAAAATGATAGTTAACCAAACCGTTATTACCATTTTGATGGTCTCTGTCCATGATACATGTGGCAAGGGTATATCCGTCTGTATGTACTATCTCCTAATGGAGCCGTCGTAACGCAACTTAAAAAATCTAAAAGATAAAAAATATTGTATTACTGTACTATGTTTTTATTGTTTTAGAAATTTTCTCAAAACCTGATAATAATATACGACTTAGTGGTTTGCATTTTGACGAATTTCAAGAGAATTGCAATCCTGCTACGCAATTTTTTTCTTTTATATAAAACTCCACCCGGAATCACATGCACCGGAGCTACTCAACGTTAATCTCTGCCACACGATGCCGGGTCTATCGTTTATGTATTAATTATCGATAAATAATTTGAAATAAAAAATATATTTCTATATAAATGTTACCAAAAATTGATAACTCACTCTCTCAGCTTCACGCTGTATCCCGCACGAGGCAGGGTAGGCAGAGGGAACCCGGGAACCTAGTGTAAAGACACTCCGTTCCACTTCCGTTCCCCACTTTCCGCCGAATATGAGGCATTGCGTGTTGAGTGGCGGAACTCAACGCCGCGCTTTTGCCTTACCAGAGCGAAGAAATGAAACATTAAATGTTTGTGAAATTGAAAATATTTAATATTTCATTTCCTCGACTGGGGATCGAACCCAGAACCTGTCGGTTACAGTCACACTCTTGTGCCGCTGCGCCACGACAGGCCTCAAATTTGCCTCAAATTTGGCCTCAAAATTGATAACAGTTTGTATTATTCGTAAATTACATAACAAAAGTCTACGAAAATTAATACCTTTAATATGTATAGTTTGGTGGACAAAAAGAAAAATCTTCCATAGAAATTATAACTAATCTGAAATCTCTTTTTCAAATAAAAAAAATATCCATACGCTGATAATAAATCAGCAATATACTGTTTACATAAATATAAAACTTATTAAGAATATACATTACATTATGTAAATTTCTGACCCGGAACTATCCCTGATCCATTATTTGCCAACAGGATGTTTCATAAATCATAGAGGGAGGGTCTCGCGGCCGGCGGCGACGCAATATATTATCTTTGGACAATCTGTGTCAATACTGTAGAGATGTCCGCGCTGTGTTCCACTAAGTTATTTTTGCTTATATCGAATGTCTTGGAAGATATAAAACTGGTGACTTTATACAAAAAATAACTGAGGCCAGACATGAACAGGGACAAAGATGTGCGTCTGTTACAATTACCAATTGTTGTTTGTTCAAGTTGCACTCGAAAAAAATATAAATTTATAAAATACTTTAATTTCCTGAATCTGGTAACGAGACAAAGAGAACGGTAATGGGTTTCATCACTCAACACGCAATGTCATAAGAATTAGGCTGAAATGGGGCAGTAGAGTCTTAACACTAGGTACTCAACCCTACCTAGATAAAAAACATAAAACCACTAATTCTCAAAGAGCTCTATTATAGCTTTAACTTATACTAAATGTAAAAAAAGTCTATACAATTTCAAGTATTAGTTGTAATTTGATTCCATTATTTTGACTCACGTACAGTAAGAAATGAATGGACTACGCTCAGTAAATATGCCAGCATTTACAATTTACACCACTATCAACTGCTGCACTATGTCCACTGTACCCTTGTGTAACTTATGAATACCATAATATATATATATATATATATATATATATATATATATATATATATATATATATATATATATATATATATATATATATATATGTATATGTATATATATATATATATATATATATATATATATATATATATATATATATATATATATATATATATTATATATATATATATATATATATATATATATATATATATATATATATATATATATATATATATATATATATATATATATATATATATATATATATATATATATATATATATCTATATATATATATATATATATATCTATATATATATATATATATATATATATATATATATATATATATATATATATATATATATATATATATATATATATATATATATATATATATATATATATATATATATATATATATATATATATATATATATGTATGTTTTTATATTTTTTCATGTAAACACTGTGCCCTTTGCGCGTATTTACGTCAGTTAGTCTTAGTTAGTTTCTTAAATGATTACTTTGGGTGTACTCTAGTAAGAACACAACGCAACTTGCAAAGAAAGTAATTACTTTCTTTAATTATTTTTTAGGGACCATTTTTAAAAGCCTGTCGTGGCGCAGCGGCACAAGCATGTGACTGTAACCAATAGGTTCTGGGTTCGATCCCCAGTCGAGAAAATAAAATATTTAATATTTTCAATTCAAATATTTAATGTTTCATTTCCTCGCTCTGGTAATATGGCAAAGCGCGGCGTTGAGTTCCGCCACTCAACATGCAATGCCTGAAATTCGGCGGAAAGTGGGGTACCAAAGTGGAACGGAGTGTCTTAAAACTAGATTCCCGGGTTCCATCTGCCTACCCTGCCTCGTGCGGGATACAGCGTGAAGCTAAAAAAAAAGGAAAAAAAAATGTGTACATACGATGAAAAATAGAAAAATTATTTTTAACTTTTTTTTCTGAATTGTCGCGATCTTTTATAGTATTATTTATAATGTTTCTTCACATCCCGAATTAAAGTACAACTTTATGCGTTTACAGTCTGACGCTGTGCCACGAATATAAAAGTTTAAATGTATCTTAATTAAATTTAAAAACTTCCAAGAAAACAACTCACTTCATTTAGAGATTACTCGTGGCTGTAACAAACAAGAACCAAGTTCTATATGAATCACCAATTACACTCTGATTAGACCGTCAGTACTAATATAAATAATGAAATTAACTTATATGCTAATATTATTTATTTAATTAGTATAATTAACGCTTTCTTTAAAGAAGCGGAGGCAACAGCAAGTTTCTCACTTTCCTCCCATTTGAAATATTGCATGTTGAATGGCGGAACTTAACGTCGTCCTTGTCTACCTGAACGGAGAAATGAAAATAATGAACTTTTACAGTTACTCTCTGTTCTACTGTGACAGAGAATGTCTGTCGAAGGCCTTGAGGTTATTCTACTTTACATTACGTTTGAAACTCTTAAACCGGAAATAGCTATACACATACATATGTATGTATCTACTTATAGCTATATAAGCCCAATATGCTCATATAAGAGGTTAAGCCTTTAATCAATTAGGTTGGTCTTGCTTGATGTATCCGTCGGACTCACATGCTGTACTTGATGAGATTACTGTACTGTAGATGTATTTGAAGCCACAAGAAGATTGTCATGTCAAGTGTTTAGAAAATACATCTGAAAGTGAAGTACACTCTGTAACAAGTATTGCGGCATTGTGAGCTTCCTTCACGTGTAGAGCTTTTGAACTTTAATAAAGTTTCAATTATCTTATGTGTTACTGCAGTTGGATTAGGTTCGATACTTTTTGTACATCCTTATTAACAATTTCACTTTCTAATAATAGAATTCATTATAATTATGTCGACGATTTTCATTTATTTTTATTACTTACAGCAAACTTTAATTGAATATTGAATATTTAAATATTTTCTTCGACTAAGAATCGTACCCAAGACCTTACCAGTTTTTAGTCCCTTACTTGTGTCCCTGCCATGTGCTTCAGGTTACGTTGTACCACAAGTATATGTACTATTACTTTTATTGTTCCATTATCACGTATCGTACACAGGAGACTACCAGAGGTGTTCTTCTCTCTCAGACCCACTGGAGGGCTATGTCCTTGTGAAAATGTCCTTAGTAATGTTTCTGAGGTACGGAGATGGTGGCTGATGGGATGAGCCGATGCTGACGGGGCGGTCAGCCTAGCCGGGTGTGACCCCTGGCTGCCCAGGTGAGGTCCAGCTTGGGTGACCTGCGACCTCTACAGCGGCTCAGCTCACCACATTACCTACAGCTAATATACAGTGATTAGACCTTTATAAATACGATATATTAGATAATAAGATATTTCCTTTTTAAGGCATTTTCTTGGCCACTGTGTTAGTATTTCGTCATTTGCTACAAGTTTTAAGCAGAATAATCCACCATCCTAACGTGTTTTAGGAGCTAAATAAGGCTTTACTACACTCATTTTAAAAAACCTTTTTTTAGCGCAGAATATCTCTAAAGAGATCGATTATCGAGCTTTTTTAAGTTTTTTAAAATTAGATAACATTTATTGTTTTAAGTAGTAATCTGTAGCATCTCTCACGACACAAATAATAAATTAGTCACCAACTATAAATAAGAAAGTTATTTTTGAAAGTGGGTGTTAAGACACTCCGTTCCTACTTACGTAAAGTAGGAACGGAGTGTCTTAGGTTTCCAAGTTCCTTCTATGTACCCTGCTGTATAACTATAAAAAGTAAAGAAGGAATTAAAATGGTGATCCGTATTCATACAAAACCTGTAAATGTAAAAGTTAACGTTTGTTTTACTGCTTATTTGAATCGATTAACTTTTTGTTGGAAAACAACCGTAAAGTAAAAGGAAATTACCAAGGACTATTTACGGGAGCTTTTCGAGAATTTTTCAAATGAATTTTGTATAAGTTAATAACAGTGATTTATAACATGTAATAGTTACATGTAATTTTATAGTAGCTTGTTAGCTCCATGTTTCTATGTCACATTAAAGACTATGCGTTGAGTACCGAATGAAGGGCATAGAGTGTCTCAGCACTAAGTCCCTCTGACTACAACGGAATAGTATGTAAAATACATTTAGAAACAAAAACGCTAAAAAATAACAACTGTTTAATTAGAAATACTCGACTCTCCAGTCGATGTCTAACGAAACACCATTTCCCATACTAGGAAATTAATTATTAGTTTTTTTCGCTCTGACACAAAACGCAACGTGAAGTTCTGAAGCCTACAATAAAATTGTGTTAAAAATTGGATAGCAAACGAGATACGAGACATAGACTATCTTCACGATAGGATCCCTCCGCTTCCTTAATATTCAGGATTCAGGGTTAATGTAAAACAAATGTAAATTTTGAGGACTGTCGTGGGGCAGCGGCACAAACGTGTGACTGTAACCGACAGGTTCTGGGTTCGATCCCCAGTCGAGGAAATGAAATATTTAATATTTTCAATTTAAATATTTAATGTTTCATTTCTTCGCTCTGGTAATAAGGCAAAGCGCGGCGTTGAGTTCCGCCACTCAACACGCAATGCCTCAAATTTGGCGGAAAATAGGGAACGGAAGTGGAACGGAGTGTCTTGACACTAGGTTCCCGGGTTCAGTTAAAAAAAAAATTTAATTCCATATCAAATTTAAATTACATTTACGTTCAGATACTTAAACCACCACACCTAAATATTGTGTCCTTGACATTTTCTTATTTTCATTTTAAGTCAAAGCAACAAAAGAACAAAGCGCTAAATTAAGCTCTATTGTATGGGTAGAGTAAGTAGATCCTCAGTAAGTATTGTCGACGAAATTAAAAGAATTGTGTGAAAAAGTATGTAAGTGTCAATATTCTAGCCTGAATCACTGTTTTCGACTGCCTGAGGCCGACGTACAAGGACACAGACATTCACGCAGCTTCACGCTGTATCCCGCATATGGCAAGTATGAAGAAGGAACTTGAGAACTTAGTGTTAAGATACTCCGTTCCACTTCAGTTCCCCACTTTCCACCGAATTTGAGGCAATGCATGTTATTTATCTTAATAATACAAAATCCAATTTGTATTTTTCATGCAAATAAAATCTATCCAATTTTATTATTTGAAACTTTTCTTACTGTGTGATTGAAAAAAAAACTGAATAACGCGGCGTATTACGCTGAGATTTGTGACATATGTACATATTTGACTGTGAAGTACAGGGCAGCACTTAGGAAATGTTTCCTTGAGTTTCAACAGAAATGGTAACAGACGTAGTAACGTTTAATGGTAAACGGAAACGAAGTTGACAGCTCCAGCTCCTTTTCATATAAAATGTATATACATTTTTAATGATCATCGTTAAATAGGTACTATAATGAATCTGTAACTGATCAGTCTTTATACGTGTAAGATATATTATAAAAGTTATATGCTAGGGCTCAAAATAGAAACTGTTTTTTTTTTCTGTTTGTCTGTGTGTACGTACGCACTACGAAAGCACGTAGCACGAAACTAACCCGATTTAAATACAATTTTTAATTTTATATTTTGACAACTTTCCTTAAAATTTGATTGATTAAAACTTGATTTTTTTAAATCAGTTAGTAACTAAAAAAGTGTGAAGAAAGGTGACAGACGAAAAAAAAATTTACAATATGAGATAGTTATCTAACACACCAATCAAAAATAATTAAAAATATATGTTCATGTCAATCATGAATTTATTTTTTATATTGTTGTAATTTTTGTTTAGCTTCACGCTGTATCCCGCACGGGGCAGGGTAGGCAGAGGGAACCCGGGAACTTTCCACCGAATTTGAGGCATTGCGTGTTGGGTGGGGAACTTAACGCCGCGCTTTGCCTTATTACCAGAGCGAAGAAATGAAAACATTTAATATTTAAATTGAAAATATTAAATATATCATTTCCTCGAGCGGGGATCGACACAACCCATCGGTTACAGCCACACGCTTGTGCCACTACGCCACGACAGGCTTTATATATTATTGTTTATTTTTGTTTCAAAAATAACTTTTTGAATTGTCATTTAAAATATCAGCTTACTCCTATCCACTTTTAAATTTAGGTTTTATATTACTCAAATAGATAATGTTTAAAAAAATATCTACTAACTATTTTAGAAGAAACATTTCGCCATATAGCTGTAATCTGATCTATAAGTATAATATATAAATCTCTTAAACTTAAATAAATCAAGTTTTTTATTTTTTATTTTCACTGATATTTTTCTTATTTTGATTGCAAAAAACATTACAAATTATGTCTAATTTATTTCCGTAATATTTTTTTAGTTGCGAAATTTTGTGGCACAATTTGCTAACGACTCTAAATTATATTGTTAAAATCATTCTCATAATTCAATTATAAAACATTTAAAGATTTTTTTTTGTTAATGAGGAGTCATTATAGTAAAGTATATAAGAGGTTGAACGTTTTTTTATTTTATCAGTTTGAAAACAAATCAGCTTACGTTACGAATTATAAAAATATAATTTTAGACTATTTGAAATAGTTAAAAAGTCAGCAGCGGAATAAAAAGGTAAATACACAAAATATAACTCAAAATTAAAAAAAAAACATGTGTCATCGGTATTATAAATTATATAAATTATATCAAATGTGTATATCAAAACAAAAACTTTATTTTTCAGATGTTTCTTCCAATAGTATTGGGTTTGGTCGTATCCTCATTGGCTTTACCAGCACTTGAGCTAAATACGCCACCTGATGCTCTCGTGAACGCTAATGAACATGCAGAAATAGTGGAATACCAGCCAAGTAGTAGTGAAAGACAAGAAGAAGAAAAAAGAATATTGGAAGAGGAACAGAGAGCTATTGAAGAAGAAAAAAGAATCACGGAAGAAGAAAAACAAATCGAAGAAGCAAACAAAATTATTGAAGAAGAAAATAAGATAATGGAAGAAAAAGAGAAAAAAGGACACGAAGAAGCAGAAAAATGGATAGCTGAAGAGGAAAAAATTTTGGAAAAACAGGAAACACTTAAAATTGTTTTATCAGCGGTACCAAGTGCGCCAGAACTTCTACCAGTAGATAGCTCTATCTTTTCAAATTTCTTGAAAGCTGAAAAAGATTCCCAGGATGCCTCCAAAGATGTGAAACCTTTTAAGTTTATGTGGAAAATTCCTAGAATAATATTCCCCGGACGCTTTCTAGTTGATAATGTATTTGTAACTGATAAAATTCTGGAAGTCTAGGCTAAAATTTGATTCAACAACCGACAACATTTGTAACTCATATAATTATAATAAATACATTTGTATCACACTTATGTTTTAATATATATTACTTACAATAACTAAATTTATATATTTTTATATATTACCAATATTTTTATAATATATTTTTTATTTATAAAAGAAACATTTTTTGGTCAACTCATCAAGTAAACTAGTTTAATTTTTTCACACTTTTAGTAATTCCACACAAAAATTGTAGGAGTAGCATTAATTGAAAAAAGTAAAAATAATTATAAAACCACAGACTCAGTTAAACTTAAATTTTGTAACCTCATTAATTTAGTGGATGTAATCAGCGATACCAAGCCTGCCAGAACTCAACCTGGAGATAAATCAGCGGTACATATAAATAATGTTAGCTTCTATGTCTTCACTATTAACTATTATATCTAACATTTGATCACTCTGATCTACGTGACTCTTTCATACATATTTATAATTGTGGAAATTATTTAAATTATATTTTGTTTCAACTTGTTTATTTTGTCCATTGAAATAGACGTATTTTTTGACAAGGTTTCGTATGTCTATGTATGTATGTATAATATATGTATGTATAATATATGTATGTAAAATAACAGTATTATCTGGATACAAAAAGAACACTATAGGATAAATATGGTTATATCAAGTTTACAGTATTAACCTTCAAAGTCTGTCTTAAAGCTCGAAAATGACGGTTTCAATACATTAAGGTTAGAACAAACTAAGCATAAACGAACACGTACAATACACAGAGCTGAGTGTGAACTGCATGTGAGGCAACGTCAGTTCTGTATGAACATAATTCATATATGAGTGACTGTAGACATCGCTTGTCGTTACCATTTCACCACCCCGGGGATTTTGGTAACACTATATTGAGATCAAAACAAAGTGATAATATTGCAATTTATATAAGTTGGACACTTATTATAAATAATAACTATTTTTAATTTAATTTGACATTCGTTAAACATCAAAGCAACCAAAGAGGACAAGGAAGCCTTCAGACTGATGTCCTTATCCAGCGTCCGGGACGGTTTGACAATAAAAAGCCCTGTTTTTATTGTCAGTCAATCCCGGAACAAACATATAGTTATTAGTTCCACCAATGGCACAGCCTTATTTAATTCACATTTATTTACATTTCGTATAGAATTGCCCATTTGTACGCCAATGCGGTCGTAACTGGACGTTATATTGCTATCGCGGTACTAACATGTGACGTCACGAGTCAACGGCTAGATAAACGTGCCATAAACTAAAGAGATCGCAGACCTTCAACGCATGGTATAGTTACATCAGTTACATATGCACTATATGTAAATCGTAAGTATTTACAATAAGCGCTATGAATTAATTATCTCTGCCTTCTGAGATTAAATATTGTGATAAGTTTTAAAGCTTTATTTTTTATATCGCATAATATTGTATCGTTGAATTTTATTAACTGACACAATTATGTGAGTAAACAGTTAAATATTTGTTATTATAATTTCATTTAACGTCTCCCCATCCCATCCAATTAACCTATTATGAACGCATTAAGGCTTCGTTGGCAGAATAGTTCTTGGTTACATATCTTTTATGATTATTTTATACAATCTTATAAAGGTTTTAAATAATCACTAACTGCTTACTCTAATTGCCTGAGTGTAAACGATAGGTTGTGCACTCGATCCCCACTCGAGAAAATAATATATTTAATATTTTCAAAATAAATATTTAATGCTTTTATTTCTTCGCTCTGGTAACAAAGCAAAGCGCGGCGTTGAGTTCCGCCACTCAACACGCAATGCCTCAAATTGGGCGGAACGGAGTATCTTAACAATAGGTTGCCAAGTTCTCTCTGCCTTCCCTGCCATGTGCAGTATACAGCGTTAAGTTGAGTGAATTTACTTATATTATGGATATCAAATGTTAAAATTGAATATCAAATAATTCAGTCAAGCAATATATTAATATAAATATATATTTAACTTCACATCTCACATAACTAAATAAAAGGTTTGACTTTTTTGGTGACACAATAGTTACATACATTAAAATATAATTAATTAATACAACTCGCCTTATTATATACCTTTTTCTGTATAATTTCTAGTTATAGATGGAATATTATGTCAAATTATCTGACATAAAAGGCTGATCTCATTCTAAAAGATAAAGCTCTAAAGCTGCTTAATGACAATTAATAAAAAATCTTTACGAATGATTGTCGGGGAAATATAATTTTCAATTATTGTTTCGGTATTATGTGATATATTCTTTAAGATAACTGTTTTTAAATGTCTAATTTCAAGTATTACTGGACATTTTCTTTGAAATTTGATTAGACTAAAGGTATAGTGGTCCAGAAAAGACACAGCGTAAAGCTTTTTTAATAACAGAAAATATTAAAAAAGCCTAGTGTTAAGAGACTTCTTTCTTTATGCATTATTTTGGAATTGGTTTTGATAGCTGGTGGCACTCAACACCGCGCTATGTCTATCAGAGCGAGAAAAAAAAACTGGAAATGATTTAATATAAAAACTCTTACAAAACCCTTCTTAGTGTAAATTACCATTTGAATATAAACAAAATATTAAACATTAGAATTTTCCAATATTTTTAGTTATTAGACTTCACTGAGCACCGTCGTAAGTACCATCCCACTTTCCGCCGAAACGTACCTTCATATACACTTTTTATTTATTAATAGAGATATATCTGTTAGATTACTGTTTACAAACAAATACCCTTTCTCTGAGTAAATAGGTAATTATACAAAATACAGGAAACGCGATACTCTCGTCTCACAAACACAAACACATTAGCACAATAGCTACGAGTACCTGTTACACTCCACACGTGATGTAAGCAAGTCAGTCATTATACAGTTCGCTAAATAGTTTGTAATTACACGCGATAATGACTTACAGATGAGACCGAGTCGATTACTTTGAACAGAGCGAACTTTGCTTTTGTTTTTTTTTTTTTTTAGCTTCACGCTGTATCCCGCACTAGGCAGGGTAGGCAGAGGGAACGGAAGTGAAACCTAGTGTTATGACACTCTGTTCCACTTCCGTTCCCCACTTTCCGCCGAATTTGAGGCATTGCGAGTTGAGTGGCGGAACTCAACGCCGCGCTTTGCCTTATTACCAGAGCGAAGAAATGAAACATTAAATATTTAAAATTTAAAATATTAAACATTTCATTTCCTCGAGTGGGGATCGAACCCAGAACCTGTCGGTTACAGTCACACTCTTGTGCCGCTGCGCCACGACAGGCCTCAAACTTTGCTGTCTTGTTACAATTTGTCAGACTTGTATGGCAGTTAAAAAATGTTAGGTAAATCTACTCTTATTTACTTACGAATGTTAAATAACTCTCTTTTTAATATAAAAAATACAAAAATAAGGACTCAGCAAAGTTGCTATAGAAAATTCCGTTTTTCTATTCCTTTTGAAAAAATGATATAACTCTCTTAGTTCTCTTCCAATTTTTATACCCTAACTTAACTGATTCACTTAAAATAAATCCTTCAGTAGAGAGCCTACCACAAGTTACACGTTTTGGTTTTTAAAAGATTATATTTTCCCTACTTTTTAATGTTGTATCTCGTTTTAACGCCAACATTTTTAATTTTAAAAGCGTATTTATTCACTAGGCACTTAATATATCACTTACTTATATAATTACATTTTAAAAACTCATAATGTTTACATATTTAAACTTGAATTTAGCTTTGAATTACTTAAACGGTATATAATTAACATATTAAGTACGAAAAATACTTATGTAAAAATAACTAAAGTTTTGCGAACTTGAAGGAATAACGTCCAATATAAGAGCAACAAGTAACAAAGCATCAGATTACTGAAAGTGACAGATTTTAAACTTCCTTTTCCCTCAAACAGAGTCTACTGGTTTACATATTTACATACAGAACTCTAGACATGCGTCAAGTTTCGTATAAAGTTATCATATCTCATTATTTATCGAGTCAAATCTTCACAAAGTTCAATTCGATAATATATTTTTATTTATTTTTATTTTTGTCTATATTTATTTAGTCTCAGACGTCGTTTAGGTCCTCGTAATTACTAGTTTTTTTCTTTGTTTTGAAATTATCGTACATTTCCACTCTTATTGCTTCTCTATAGTCCCCAACGTAGCCTACGTTACTGTAATATATATTTTTTTTAATTTTTGTAAAATTTTTATATTTTTTTTAATTTTTGTAAAATTTTTAAGACCAATAACTAAAATTGCTAAACGCAATCTACGGGATGTAAAGTTTCCACACTAGTGTCTAATGTACGAGCAAAGAATTTTATTGAACATTTCTATATATTTATGTTTTTAAATAAACTTTTAGTTTTACCGAGACGAATAAAAAACATGAAAGTTCTGTAAAAACTTTGCTACAGTGTTTACTCTTTACTTAATCTTCTTAGAAAAGTTTCAACTCAAATAAAACTATGAATTCCTCGAGACTAAGAACTTTATATAGAATTACATCCGCCGGGACTGCGGAGATCTTTTAGAGATTTAACGTCAAAATAATATTAGAAAACGTTACTTAAGTCACTAACGGAATATGTTCCGCGTATAGCAGAGTAGGAAAATGTAATGATTATGATGTTTGTATCTTCCCTCGCATCCCGCACCCCGCGTAATACAGAGCAGACGGAGAGGACCCGACACGTTGTGTATCGTGTTGCGGCATTGCTTGTATATACATATGTATTGTATAGGAGCAAGTAGTTGCTTTTTACTTACATGTGTTAAACTAATAAGTAATTAGCTGTATCATGTACATGGCAGAGTAGGCAGAGGGAACTTGGGAACCTAGTGTTAAAACACTCCATTCCGTTCCCCACTTTCAGCGGAATTTAAGGCATTGCGTGTTAAGTGGCCCAATTCAAGGCCGAATATTATAATTATATAGTTAAGTATGTAGTTAAATATATAATCTCAGTAAAACTAAACATTAATTACATACTATACAGAAACTAACTGCTAAAATTTAGTTTCAATTTAGTATTCTACGTCCCTAGAGGTAGAGGCTCCCTAGAGGCTCTTTTGAGGTAATTACAGAGTAAGCCGCTCCTAACGTTATACCTCTGAACATCTAACAACGTATGTAATGTATGTAAATTGAAGTTTCTGTGTAAAGAGATAACGAAGGGGTTCAAAGGAAAGAACTGCTTCTACTTGGCGTGACATACGCCTAAAGTGTTGAGAATACAAATCTTTTATAATATATACACACAATATATAGACACCATCGTGACGCAGTGCTACACCGTCAGAGTTCAATCGACATGGTTGTGGGTTTAATTCTCAAAGTATATTTGCGTGTTTAGTGGCCGCACTCTCTACAGTATAGGAACATATTTTCATTAAAATATTATTAGTAATTTATCTCCAATTGTATTTATTCATTGGGTATAAAGTTATCTTCGTAAAAAATAGTCCAAGAAACTAAGGAAAAAAAAAACCCAAAGTCAACAATAATTGGCGTAAAGCCACTGGCCCATACAAATGGCACGATATCACAGAGATGTATAATTCTTTAGTATTTTATTTAAAAAATACTGCGTAGTGATATCATCGGTATAAATTAAAGAGACGACTGAGCGTAACGGTAGTGAGTTCGAATTCCATTCTGGAGAATAATTATATTTACAAGAAGTATTATATCCGTCACTTTCTTTGCATGGACCTTACTTTTTTGGTTTGGAAATTCGATTTTGTCCGTCTCCGTAACAATTTAGAGATATCCTTCTTAAGAGCTTCTCTTCTTTATGGTCTTCGACGCTAATATAATAATAATTTTAAATAATTTTGTAAGTCAAGTTTCATTTGTGCGTCGCTCAATAATAGAAGAATATTATGAATAACATTGATTTCAAGTGTCAGTGAAATACCCACCTCGATATATATGCAGATAAACTCAGCCCAGCGCATTTGCAATTGAAGCTAAGGTAAATGATGTAAAGTAAATGAGGTAAATGAATGGTACGTAGATATCATATTGCAATAATCTGTCTCACAGTGACTCTAGACAATAGACACTAGACACTAGAGTCTCTACGAAATGAGAAACATAAATATAAACTTGTTAGCGTTAGTGATTTTAGATAGTTGCTAATTTGAGTAATTTAAATCTATAAAAGGCGTGGCATTACGTAAGTTCATTATTCTTCGTTCGACCCTTGTCATGTACAGTGCTACCTAGAGTCAAGAAGGTATTTATAGAAATATAAATAAGGTGAAAGAACTAAAGAACTGTTTTTATTTTTCAAATGCCTAAGTAAGCTTTATTTGCAACGCCAACATAATGTAATTAAATCATTTACACATTATAACATTCTACAAAGTATCAAGGTATTTTAAATTTCCCACTGCGGGGTGCGGCGTGGAGCGGAAAAGCACTTGTTCAGAAATATAGTCCCCCGACACAAATTATGTTTAAATTTGTCTGTAACAAATCATACCGATGGGTTGTGGGTTCGATCCCCAGTCGAGGTAATAAAATATTTAATATTTTCAATTTAAATATTTAATGTTTTCATTTCTTCGCCCTGGTTACAAGGCAAAGCGCGCCGTTGAGTTTCGCCACTCAACACGCAATGCCTCAAATTCGGCAGATATTGGGGAATGACAGTGGAACGGAGTGTTTTTACACTAGGCTCCCAAGTTCCCTCCGCCTACCCTGCCGTGGGCGAGATACAGCGTGAATATTCGTATTGTTGTAATTATTATTACCTTTATTTGTAATGTATTGTCGTACAGGAAATATTCTATAGGTTTCGTTTATGCAGCAAGCAAAATTATATACTAAAAAATTATATACTAAGCAAAATTATATATACTATTTTGTACTTTTCTTTATTTTTATTTTTTGCATAGCTGCTATTTTAAGTACTCACTTCATATTGAATATCATAACTGTAGGTTGTGTGTAACAGAAAGTATCCTATAAACTTTGATTAGGCGGAAAATGTAGCAAAAGCGATGCATACATGAGCGTATTTTATGATTGCGTTGATTTAGAAACTTTATTTTTTTTGTGCAGTAACGCAATTGAGTATCCATTATTTAATAATTAATAAATTCTTTTGGTTAAACATACTTAAATTATATTAAATGAATATTCGTATAATTAAAGCAAGTGAAGCCGCGCGGTATTAGTATTATTATAAATTTATAAAATAAATATTTTTACAAAATTATTCTATGACTGTTGTTATAATTTTAAATTATCTTCCAAGTTGATCGACTCCATTACCTCTGTTAGTTTAGATATTATTTTAATTTAAAATAATGGTACAATAAACAAAGCTCGTCTAAATGTAAAAGTTTGAGCTATTTTAAACATTCTAGTAAAGCTCGTTGTTTTCGACGTCAGTTGAATGCCAAATTTCTTCGAGACTATTTTTTCATTAAAACTTAATAAAATCTTTATTTTTTTTCTTAAATTTCTATCAATATCGCGTACAGCAGGTGAAAGAGGAAAGTATCACTAAAACACACCATTCATTACTTTTCTCCTAATTTTCGATACATTGTATGTTTTGTAGCAGAATTTATCATTGTTATTTCATCTACAATCATTGTCAGGAAATATATTTGAAAATTACCCAAATAGTGTTAGAAATAATAAATGAAATTATTTATTCTAACAAAAAAACATAGAGCTGTTAATTCAATAAATATTTAATACTGGCGAAAGACTGCAACGTATAAAAATATTTTTTAAGCTTCAAAAGAGAAAATGGAGAATGGAATTGTTATAATCGGTACGGAGTACACTAGATTTTTCCAAGATCCCTCAGCTCTACTATTTGTAGGATACAAGTACCTAACCTTAGGGGCTGTCAATTAACCACGTGTGGTTCGAAAGTGTAGTAAGATATCACGTGTACATATAAGTATATAATAAATGAAACACTTTTATCCGGATTAATCGCGTATATTGTTTTTATACATGTTTTTTGGAAACCCGACGTTTCGAACACTTTACAGTAGTCCGTGGTCACGGGTACTGTAAAGGGTTCGAAACGTCGGGTTTCCAAAAAACATGTATAACGGTTAAAAGTGTTTCATTTAAAATGTGTAACAATCGCGAAAAAGTAAGTAATAAGCTTGAACTTCACCACGTATCACCAAGGGGGAAAGGGGGGGTTATAAAATGCTACAAATAACATCACGTGCTTAATGGCCCCTTACGGTACGTTATATAAAGCTATCAATTTCACACTGTAAACTGGCAGGCAAAGGGACCTTGGGAACCTAGTATCATGAAACTCCGTTTCGTTCTTCGCTTTTCGCCGGATTTGTTTTGTTACAACGAACGAACAAAGAAATAAAAACTTTAAAATAATCACAATATGAAAGTATTGAATATTTCAATTCTTCGAGTGGGGATCGAACCCACAACATGCCGCTTCAGTCACACTTGTGTCCCTGCGCCAAATATATTTACTATTAGTTTTATTATTCCATTATCACGTATCGTATACAGGAGACCGCTACATTACCTACAGCTAATGTACATTGAAATGGGGTTAGACCTTTATAAATAAGATATATTAGATAATAAAATATTTCTTTTTCGAAGATATTTAGTATTTCGTCGTTTGCTACAAGTTTTAAGCAGAATAATCCGCTATTCTAACGTGCTTTTAAAGGTAAAAGAGGATTTACTAAGCTCATTTTAAATAAAAGCTACATATACATATGTTGAATATCTCTAAAGAGATAGACATTATCGAGCTCTTTAAATGTTTATAAAAATATAAGACAACTTTTATCGTAGTAAGTAGTAATCTATAGTCATCTCTCATGACACAAATATGAAATTATTCGTAAACTATACATATAGTGCATATGATATCTTAATTCACTCTTAAAGAAAAAAAACTGCAAACTTTTGACCTATGTTTCATTAATATATAAAAATCCACGATATGTAATTGTTACAGGTAACGGGTTTGAAGTAATAACTTAACATTTTATATTTCTCGCTCTAATTCCGCCACTGAACAGGCAATGCCTTAATTCGAAAGTGAGAAACGTAAGAAAGAACTACGAAGTCGTATTCGACGAATTATATTTATGATTTTTTTATATTTTTATATTTACGAATTCTTCCATATAAGTAAAATAAATCAAATTATAGATATATTTTGGTTGATTTTTGCAAAAAGAAAATACTATTATAACAAATTAAGCTGATTTTTTTTTGTAATGTTTTTTTAGTTGCCACATTCATTGACGCAATTTGCTAACGACTCTAAATAATACTGTTGAAGTCATTCTCATAATTTAATTATAAAACATTTAAAGAATTAATTTCGTTAATGAGAAGTCATTATAGTAAAGTATATAAGAGGTTGAACGTTTTTTTAAATTTATCAGTTTCAAAACAAATCAGCTTACGTTACGTCTTATATAAAAAATTAAAACTTTTTTGTAAAGTTAAAAAGTCAGCAGCGGAATAAAAAGGTAAATACATAAAATATGATATAAAATTAAAAAAATAAACCAAGTTTAATCGGTATTATAAATTATAATTTCAGTTTTTGAAATTTTAATGAATACTTTTATATAAAAACAAACTTTGTATTACAGATGTTTCTGCCAATAGTACTTAGTTTGGTTGCGTCTTCATTCGCTTTACCAGCACTTGAGCTACATTCGCCACCCGAAGCTCTTGTCAATGCTAACGAACATGCAGAAATATTAGATTACCAGCCAAGTAGTAATGAAAGACAACTAGAAGAGAAAAGAATATTGGAAGAAGAACAGAGAGCAATTGAAGAAGAAAAAAGAATCACGGAAGAAGAAAAACAGATCGAAGAAGCAAACAAAATGATTGAACAACAAAATAAGATTATGGAAGAAGAAGAGAAAAAAGGGCATGAAGAAGCAGAAAAAAGATTAATTGATGAAGAAAAAGTGATGGAAGAAAAGCAAGCATTTAAAATTATTTTATCAGCGGTACCAAGCGCACCAGAACTACTACCTTTAGATACCTCTATCTTTTCAACTATCTTGAGAGCGGAAAAATTAGAAGATTCTGAAGACGCCTCCAAAGATGTGAAGCCTTTTAATTTTATGTGGAAAATTCCTAGAATAATATTCCCAGGACGCTTCCTAGTTGATAATGTATATGTAACACGTACAAATTTGGAAATCTAAATAAAAATTCAAATCAGCAACCAATATAACATCTGTAGCTCAGTTATTTATAATAAATATATTTGTATCGTACATATGTACGAGCATGTTTATTTTGCTTTATTTTACCAAGCTTTCAAGATACTTCACTAAAATATTTTACATACTTTTTAAAAAACATTATATTTCACTGTAAAATCTATATTCATATTATATTTTTTCTTAACTAGAAAAGAAATATTTTTTGGTCAACTCATCAAGTAAACTACTTTCGTACACTTTAAGCAATACCATACAAAGATTCTACGAGAAAAATTAAATTAATAAAATAACATGAATTATAATTCCATACACCTAATTTTACTTTACTTTTAACTTTTGTGACCTCATTAATTTGCTGGATGCAGTCAGCGCTATCAAGCACGCCAGAACTGTACGTGTAGATAAATCAGCACTACATATAAATAATGTAAGCCCACACTTTCAAAGTGTAAAATATTTGAGTATGATCACATCAATCGAAAAATGATCAGATATTATTAGTATAATATATGACCATTTGTTCAGACATTTAATCACTCTCATCTGCACGACTCTTTAATATATATTTATAATTAATTAAAGTGAAGATAATTTAAATCAGATGTTGTTTAGATTGTTTATTGTGTGTATTGAAAACAGACGTGTTTATATCGATAGTATATTTTGTTCTTAGAAAATGCTATACTTTTCCTCCTAAAAATATTTTGTTTAACGTTCAGTATTTCTTTGCTGTTATTTGCGGCAAACAATGGAACGCAACAGGAGCTCACATTAAATTTTTGGTTAGTTTTCGATTTTAGTGCGTAAAGACCACAACAATCTATGTATAAACTAGCATATACAGTATATAGAAGAGTTTCGTTACCACTTCGCTATCCTGGGAATTTTGATAATATTTCATTAACTATAATGAAATTTCCAGGTTTTGACGTTAAACATAAAACAATGTCTTGTTCTTAAATTTTAATAAACAACCAAAGAGAAAAGGAATCTTCAGAGTTATCTCCCCAACCCTCCACTAGGACTGTCTAACAAGAGAAACAGGGCACAAAATATAGTTATTAGTTCCACCAATGGCATAGCGTTATTTTTGTTACATTTGCTTACATTTCGTATAGAATTGTCCATTTGTACGCCAATGCGGTCGTAACTGTCCGTTCTATTGTTATGGTGGTACTAACATGTGACGTCACGAGTCACCCGCTAGATTAAAGTACTATTAACCGACCAGATCACAGACCCTCACCACCCGGTATTGAGATCATCCCTTTCGTACACAAATATTAATATGTAAATTGTACATAATTTCAATTAGCGCTGTGAATTAATTCTGTTTGCCTTCTGACATTAAATATTGTGATAAATGTTAAAGCTTTATTTTTTGTATCTTTTATTGTTGTACCGTTGAATTTCATCAACTGAAATATACTGGAACTAACAAGTCAAATATACTCCTATATTTTTATAATCCGGTTCGATCAATCTATAAAAAATGCCTTAAGTCAGATTTTTCTCAGAATACATCAAATTTACATACAAATTTGGATTTTTTTTTGTAACCTTATAAAAAATTTAAAATAATCACTAAATTATTGTTCATATTATAGAGATCAAACAATATTAAAATATCATTAAAATTATTTCATCATACATTTGATATACACACCGCTTTGTGACTGAGACACTGCACGCATCATAAGCGTAGCTTACAAGTGAGCTCTTTAGATTTAATGAAATATTTCTTCTCCAAACTTTACTTGCTTACAAAATCAACATTAATCCGTTCTTTTTATTTTTGGTGTAAATTATTTGTATATAATTTTAGTGACAAAAGTCGTAAGTATCTTCAATTTCTCTAAATTATAGAGATACAACCTTTGTTACAATAAACTCCCTTTTATGTTTGTCAGTCTTGTATGACAGTTAGAAAAATGTTATGTGAAACTACTCTGTTAATTCATACTTTTAATTACTTTCCTTTTATATAAGCTCAAAGAATTAAAACAAAAATATATATATACCAATCTAATAGAAATACGTAACAAACGTACGTAAAAAGTTTTTTGAATATAATATAGTATTATATTCAAAAAACTTTTTTTTTGTTAAATAAAATTTTATCTAATAACTTTAACTTGAATATCAAATATCACCCAAAACATCTTGTAAAACCAGCTAAATCTCGTTGATGCTTGTTTCTGTGTTAGAAGTAATGAAATGAGGCAGTCTTCTGTTAAGACATTTTGCGCCCTTCTTTCCGCGGAATTCTGAATATGTTGCGTGTTAAGTGGTGGATCTCAACATCGTTGCTATATATGTAGTACTTACTTTATATTTTAGTATGTAAGCTGTGTTTAGTAGTTCAGTATTTGTAGAGATTCACTTGTACTTAGTAGATGGGAAATATTTGACAAATTATATTCAAAACTAGAAATGCTTATATTAATGAAGACATTAGCGACAAGAACTACATGTTACTACAAGAGCGACGCGAAACAAAACACCGACTCACTGAAAGTGACAGTTTTTCAACTTCATTTTCCCTCAAACAGCGTCTACTGGCTTAAATCACATATTAACATGCAGAACTCTACACATGCATCGAGTTTCGTTTACGTCCTCGTATTTACTAGTATTTAACATTGTTTGCAAGGATTCTTATAGAGAAGCAAGAACAGTTGGAATGTACGACAATTTCAATTAGTATTCTGAAAAAAATATTATTACATGATTTGTTTATTAATTCCTTCCACATATGTTTTAAATACTTTAAATCACTGTAAAATATTTTCTTTTTATTAATTTTTTTTTAGTTTTACTTTATAAAAATAATTTTATTTAAGAAATTAAATTTTCTGTATAAATATAAATTATCTACATATATCCAAGATAGTTTTGACAATAGGTATATAGAATACCACCAACCAATCTTTGTGTTAATATGTATCGTATTTACCGTGTTAATACAAGAAGTTCTTGTTATTTTAGGTTTGAATAGTAATGACTGAATTGGCAAGATAAGTACCAAATCGAAAATATCCCGTAACATGAAGTGATTTTCGACAGAAATTAATATCAAAACAACGTAATAAAGTATAAACAGCAAGTGGAGAGTTGCTATTAAAAAACACATAAAAACAGTTAGCAGTAAATGAAATTGTTGTTAGCACTAAATACATTTACTATTTCTGAGAGAGCTTAATACGTTCAGACAAACAAGAACTTCGAATTTGCAATATTGTCTCTTCCATGCCTGTTAATACAACACTAATAAAATAAACTTCAACGCCAGTACATGTTCGGTCCTTTATGTGTCAACAGTAATGCACACAGCTGATACGGCTTCAAGACAAACAATCAAATCCGCTTTGAACAGTCTCAAAGCAGTCATCACGAACTTTTGTTGTGTTAACACTATACACCAAAAGCTTAAACAGAGGCAGTATTATTTGTATAAAGTTAATAAATATGTAATTGAAATAAGCGATACGTGGTGTAATGGCGGCAGTGTCGGACTGTGAACACTACGGGTGTAGGTTTGGTTTTGACTCAGAAGAGAGAGACAGACGAAATATATATATTTATTCCCCACCTCTAGTGGACATAGCACGGCATTGAGTTTCAATACTCGACACGGATTGTCTCGAAAAATTTATAAATTTAACTTAGTTTTTCCTTAAAAATATAAAATAACTCTACAGAAGTGCCACCTGATGATATACCAACACGTATAATTGGGATTTTTGGTAAAGAAGAATATAAAAACAAAACCAAAACCGTATGTAACTTACAATAATGCCATACAATGTACGTATATACTCGTATACATAAAATTCAAATTCAAATTCAAAATATTCTTTATTCAAATAGGTTTTAGCAAGCACTTTTGAATCGTCACAACATAAAATTACCATAAAATTACCACCGGCTCGGAATGCAGTTCTGCTGAGAAGAGCCGGCAAGAAACTCAACAGTTGCTCTTTTCAATATCGAATAAAGTCACAATTTCATTGTTTAATACAATAGTGATTATCCTGCATGAAATTCAAATGACCTTAATTAAATACATTTTTATCATTCAAATATTCTTCGACAGTGTAGTACGCTTTCTTAATTAACATTACTTTAATATTTACTTTAAACTTCTCTAGTGGCAAATTCAAAATACACTGCGGAATACTATTGTAGATACGTATACTCAGACCCATAAATGACTTATTTACTTTTTGGAGGCGATAACTAGGCGTCACAAGTTTGTCCTTGTTTCTCGTCCCAATCGTGTGTCTGTCACTGTGTTTGCTATAGCACTGAATATGTTGCCGGACAAACAAAATATTGTAAAAAATATATTGAGAAGCAACCGTAAGAATACCTGTATCCTTAAAAACATCTCGCAGAGAATCTCGAGCTTTAAGATTATAAATAGATCTTACGGCTCTTTTTTGTAGTATAAATATTGAATTAATATCGGCAGCGCTGCTCCATAGTAGCATCCCATAAGAAAAAATACTATGAAAATAACTAAAATAAACTAGTCGGGCAGTATTAATGTCCGTAATTTGCCTTACTTTTTAACTGCGAACGCGGCTTTGCTGAGTTTATCTGCGAGTGTTGCAAGATGGGAATTCCACTGAAGCTTGGAATCTATAGTTATACCTATAAACACCGTTGATTCCGTCACCTCGACAGGTTCACCTTTAATAGTAAGATAAAAAATTTGTTTTCTAACGTTAGGTAACGAAAATTGTACACATTTAGTTTTTTTTGCATTTAACATAAGGTTATTTACGTCAAACCAATGAATAATATGCGACAAAGCAATATTCACTTCGTCAAAGTTAACTTTACTTCTATCAATCTTAAATATTAGAGAAGTATCATCAGCGAATAGTACAATGTCGCAAAAATTCTTTGTATAAAATGGTAAATCGTTTATATATAACAAAAATAAAAGGGGACCGAGAATAGAACCTTGTGGAACGCCCATTCTTAGAGGAGATCCAGACGATTTTACATTATTTATATTAACCTTCTGGATTCTTTGAGTTAAATACGAGGCAACAAGGTCAAGAGCTGCGTCCTGTATGCCGTAGTGAGAAAGTTTTAATAGCAAAGTTTCATGGTCTACACAATCAAAGGATTTGGATAGATCGCAAAACACTCCAACTACATTTTGCGATCTCTCCCATGCGTCATATATGTGCTTGAGAAGTGCAGCACCCGCATCTGTCGTTGACTTGCCTTTGGTGAAACCATATTGCTCACTATGTATAGAATTGTTTCTATGTATAAATAGTGAAATCTGGTCAAAAATTATTTTTTCAAATATTTTGCTTAATGATGGTAAAATCGATATTGGTCTGTAGTTTCCAGGATCAAGTCTATCTCCATTTTTGAAAAGCGGTACTATTTTACTATATTTCATTAAGTCTGGAAAAGTACCGGTTTCTATACATCTATTAAAAACATACGCGAGGTAAGGAGCAATACTACTTATAATAGTACCAAGCAATTTTACTGACATATCCCATAAATCACCAGTTTTCTTCAAGTCATAAGCCATTATACTTATATAAAATATCTTTATTATGTAGGCAGACAATGATAACTTATTGTAAACTTATAAGACAGGAATGAATTCACTTTCAGGGGAATTTTACATTCATTATATTCATCAATACGCCTTCATAATGTACTGTAGTAAATTAATTTTTGGTGATACATCAAATAAAATAAAGTTGTATAAATGAAAATTAGAAGTTTAAAGTTGAATTGAATTGAATTAAGTCAGACAAAATCGCGTGAATTAGGTAAAAATTGAGTTAAAATTAATTGAATTAAATAAAAAAAAATGGATTGAATTGAAATTAAACAAAATTGAATTGCATTAAATTGAATCAAAATCAATTGAATTAAATTAGATAAAATTGAATTAAAATAATTAATTGTATTAAGTACATATGTATATACATCATACATCATGTATATTTTGATGTATAATAATTATTAAATCTGCACTGTAGTTATTGCGCTGTTACTGAAACCAGCATCTTCAGAATCTTTCACATTCATAACATTAATAAAATTACATTCTGACCTGAAAAGCTTTAAAACGTTTAATTTGGTACAATTAATTTACTTTAAGGAAAATACTTCAACGGCTGAGATTATTGGTTTCTAGACAGTTAGAAAGAAAATCCAACCAAGATAAACGTATTTTTTACAGCTAAAGTATTTATTGCCGTTAGTTTAAAGTACACTCGGAATGTTAGCTTTATTTGTCTTAGTAGTTTTTATTTAGTTAATTTTCCTGTTTCTTTTTCTTATATAAATGTAATAAAGATTGTCTCGGAATTTCGGAGGAGAGTAGAAAACGGAGAGTCATAACACTGGGTTCTCTCTGTATGTCTTTATATATGCGGGATATAGCGTTAATCTGTGAAAATAATAATATACATATATTTTATTTGTAACCCTAAATGATAAGTAACTTTATTTCTAGATTATATAATTTATAAACATGTGGTAAACGAAGCTCTTTTCGGAGAACATTTAAATATTTTATCACCAATTAAAGTAAAAGGCTCTAAAGTGTATTTGCCAGAGCTATCTCAAAGCCGAGTTACATTTAGGCAAATCTAAATTTACATTTTCTTTACTAAATATTATGAATCACGAATTATCGTACTTGTGACTTCAAATACGAGTGTGAGTTCTTTTTCTTCTCAGTCAATGTAAGAAAAATGTTTTTCAGCTCTGATCTTAAATAAAGCACGGCGTTGAGTTCCTCCGGTGTACGCGCAATGTATTGAGAATTAAGAAGAAAATGGAGAAATAATTGATTTAAATACCGAGCTCCCTCTACCTACTCTGCTGCTCTATATGTGAGACTATATGGGATACACCCATGAAGCGAATTCAAGTGAAGCTTAGAAAATCTTTAAAGAAAACCAACTCTGGAACTATTACGTTGAGTTAACTACTGCGTCACGATGGAGTTAAATTTAACACTTTATTAAAATAAAAATATTACTTTAAAAAATATTTGCAAACATTAAATGAAAATGAAGGCTGTCAAGGCGCAAGCGTGTGACTGTAAACGATAGGTTGTGGGTTCGATCCCCACACCAAGAAGTGAAATACTTAAAATAATAAAATGAAATAGTTTCCTTCGCTCTGGTAAAACCTCAAAGCGTGGCGTTGAGTTCCGCTATATTCATCGGAACCTAAAAAGATGTCTTAACAGTAGGTTCCTTTCCTACAGGCAAAGGGAACTTGGGAACCAAGTGTTGGCAGTAGTGTTGGCATGGCAGTGTACTACCATTTCCGGGATACAGGGTGTAGTTAAACATTCTCAGTACAGTACAGTCGAGTTGTATTATATTTTGAACATTATAACCGACCATATATTTAAAGAACCTATAAAAATACTGTCAGCTGCTGGTTGGAAGCAGCTTTAATGATTCTAATTTCCATATTACTTAAATTACATTTAAAAGGAGCGAAAGAGGCCTAAAAATATAAGGAGATAAGGCTTATTTACATTTTTATAAAACAAAGATCATCTGTAGATCCATTATGAAAAGCCTGCGATTAAACCAATATTTTTCTTAATATTTGAATAAAATGTTTTTTTTTATCAAATTACGTATAATTTAGTTTAGTAAGAGCATTCTTAAACAACAAACTTTATGCTTTAGATGATATTATATATTTTTTTGGCAATAAAAGATACTGTGCCAGTTATGTCGCAGGGGCACAGTCGTGCGACTGTCATTGCGACAGATTGTGGGTTTGATTCGCACTCGAGGAAATAAAAAATATTATATTATCCAGACTTTTTCTTTAAAAGAACTAACAAAATGTATTATGGATTTGTTGAAATGTACCTAATATTTGTAAATTGCTTTCTTTAAAATAATAAAGAATATTATTATACATACACTCAAAGACAGCAATTTACAAATACAAACTGTGTGCAAAACGTGACTTTATTTTTAGGTATTTACATTTATTTGTTTATTTTTATTTATTTTTTTGCTTCACGCTGTATTCCGCACGAGGCAGGGTAGGCAGAGGGAACCCGGGAACCTAGGGTTAAGACACTCCGTTCCACTTTCGTTCCCCACTTTCCGCTCAATTTGAGACATTGCGTGTTGAGTGGCGGAAGTCAACGCCGCGCTTTGTCTTACTACCAGATCGAAGAAATGAAACATTAAATATTTAAATTGAAAATATTAAATATATCATTTCCTCGAATGGGAATCGAACCCAGAACCTGTCGGTTAGAGCCACACGCTTGTGCCTTTGCGCCACAATAGGCCTCAATTTGATGCTTTAAAATATTTAACAATTATCAATATTAAAAATATTGTGTAGTTAAAAATGTTAGTATGGAAAAATATGGCCGTTCTTTTTCTAAGACGTTACATTCTGTCATTTTATACACACAATTCCTCTAAAACGGAAATTGAAAATGAAGTATTTGGATTATTGGATATTCAAGAATGTAACTTCACGTGTTGTCTGTTATTTCAAATTTAGAAAAGAAAAATATGTTTTAGAACATGTATATGATTTAAACCGGCGCCCCAGAGATTATCCTGACGTGGGTTAAATTTACATTTTTTATACGTTACGGCTAATAATATTTCTCAAACTGTTATTATTTTAAATCAATTAATTCTTCAATAAATCAAAAGGAATAGGTTTGGATATAACTTGCATTCACGCGATGTTATGAATTATATCTTTTAATATGAGAGGCCTATAAGTTCAATCTCCGCGCGGGAAAATGATTATATTTAAAATATTGTCGAATATAATAAAATGCTCCCTATCTCACTTATCTTCACGCTGTATCCCGCACATGGCAGGGTAGATAGAGTCAATTTGGGAACCTGTTAAGACACTCCGTTCCACTTCCGTTCCCCACTTTCCGCCGAATTTTGAGGCATAGCGTGTTGAGTGGCGGAACTCAACGCAGCGTTTTTCTTTGTTTCTTTGTACCAGAGCCAAGAAATGAAAACATTAAATATTAATTGAAAATATTAAATATTTAATTTACTCGAGTGGGGATCGAACCCACAACCCATCGGTTACAATCACACGTTTGTGCCGCTGCGCCACTACTGGCCTCTAAATAAAATAATAATAAACAAAATCACTTTTTTTTTCAAAATAAGAAGTGACAAGTAAGAGTGCAGTAGAGCGACCCTTTGTAAAAATATATTATTATTAATATTATGCATGAATATATATGTATTATAATGCAATAATATTAAATATTAAATGTATAAATGAATGTACATAGATAGTATAGGTCGTAACGGATCTGACGTACTTATCAATTTTAAATATATTTATGTATGATTTTACTGAATTTCATTGGTCAGGAAACACACTATAATCTATACAAATATTAAACTACAAGCTGCAAATATTAAGCTAATATTAAATATACAAGCGAGTTGACAACTAGTGCTTGTCTATATGACTAATTAACTTAGCAGAAATACCCCCTGGATCTGATCTTTTCTTAGATTTAAATGTTTTAACAATGTCTTTTCAGTTGACAGAATTAAATTTAAAATCTACATTATATTTATGAACGCTATCTTTGGCTAACCATTTGGGGACGGTTGTGGCATCTTTAATGGTTTTGATTGGCATGGCATGTCAGCAAAGATATTTTCAAATACACAAGCAACTTGTTGATTAAAGCTGGTTAAGCCATTGTCAATTTACAATATAAATTCATAATTATTATGTTTCATGTCATTTTAATTTTATATGAGATTTTTTTAATTTTTCAATTCAAGAAGTGGTACAATTTTCTTTTCTTGTTGTTCGGTTCTAGAAATATATTCTCTAGGTTATATGAATTTAATAAACTCTTATTGAGATCATCACAAATAATTATAATTTATTTTGATCCAGATAAATTTACATGTACCTGTTCTAAAATAGTTTAATAATGTTCATATAACTTAGTGGGAGGCACGTACAAGAATGAAGTGCTCAAGCTCAATACAGACCATTTTAATAATCTGCTTAATAGAGAGAACAAATATTGTTATGATTAATGTGAAAACCCTCCGTTCCTTATTCCCCGCCGCATTTTTAAGACCTTGCGTGTCGAATAGCAGCACTGCACTTTGCGTTTTTATATAAGATTTTTTATTGATTCGTGTAAGGAGTTGAACCCACGAACGTCGTGTTTAGTCGTAATTCTACGCTCCAGGCGCCACTACAGCCACGTAAGATGATAGACAAAATTTCCTATATTAGCTACGTGTTAACAATACAATATATTTTTATATCTCAATTTATATCACATCATATGCTCAGATAGCTCTTTGACATATTCCACTGCTGAAGTAACACTAAAGCAATATTTGGCGTGTCAAGTTTTATACTGAAGCATACAAATATTTTATACGCAAATATTTCATGTTTTGTGGAACTCGTTTTAATCTAAAAAAGTTATTTTGTTTAGCATTATCTACTCTATTATATTTTTAATATTTCATTAATAGACTGGTGAATATCTTACTAATTTGAACATAACCAGAACAGTGTGTCAATAATGATGTGCCCTGTAGTTTGGTAAATAGATCTGTAGAGAGGGCGGAGGGACTTATAGAAAAAAAATTAATAAATTAATAAATTAAGATTTATATTATTTAAAACATAATCACATGATCTCATTACAATTTTAGAAAATCTTAATTACAGTCAATGTGGTTTAGCTCAAACAATTATTCAGGTCAAAGACACGTTTCATTTTTTGACACGTTTTCGTTCACAAGTTCACGATTAGATTCTCACACAATAAGATTTCTATTGAGGGCAATAAATTAAGAAAAATCAAAATAGCATTTAAATGATGCTCATTACCCAGTTCTGGTAGACAGAACAGAAGAGAACAGAATGAGTGTGGTAAAAGCAATGTTCTTAATTTCTATCGAACGGAGTGTCTTAACTCTAAGATTCAAAATTACCACAGTCTTCCTTGTCACGTATGCCCTTGGAACGCAGGGCGAAGCAGAAAAAAAAACCAGAAGAAAAAGAATTTTGAATTTTAATTAAAAATACTAAGGACTTGGTTATGTCACATTTCAAGCATTATACTTGAATTAAAACCTATATATACCTATCATATAGGATTAAATGTATTTATATGCGAGACCGTTGATATAGACGATCTTCCCGAAGAGCGCAAGAATCACGTGTATCAAGCTGAACTCATATTATATGACCAGGTCCACTATCCGTCGAAAAATAAAAACGTTATTTAATGTTACAAATAACACACATAAATATGTATATAAAATTATGTTCCCAAAATATAAAGATCTCATATTTGAATCCTATATACACTTACTTACTTGAATATTATTTACTAAACAAAAGTACAATCAAATATATTTGACATATTATGTTTATTTTATTCATTGGTTTCTTATAGAAAGGTATCTTTTGATTGAATTTGAAAATTTTATTTGGTCCTTTTTATACGTTGGGCAAAAATTACTTTATTGAATTTAGAGAGTTGCGCCACTCTACATGCGATGTTTCCGTAATTGCAGGAAATCGGAACAAGAGTGTCTGAAAACTGAGTTTAGGTTGAAAATACAGCGAGATGCAGCGTAAAACTACAGTATATACAAATATTTACTTTATATTTTAAGTACATTCTATTGACGTTTTCGCTTAGTTGAAAACGATCCTATGACCATCGGATTAACAAATAAATTCATGAAATTATAAAAAAGGAGAAGAAGGAGAAAGTTTCAATTCAAGCCGTTTTCAACTTGTAACTTAATTTAATAACTTCAATTGACTTTCTTTTTATTTTTATTTTAGTTCGAGACTCTACGTGATGAATTGCGTGACTTAACACTACACGTTATCTTTCCAAAATGGAAAATGAATATTTGAATTTCCTTGATCTATGTCAAGTTACTTAGTAGCGGTCAACCTGTAATCATTAACATTTAATAATATTTTACTATATAAAAATACTTATAACAAAAAACTTGCATATCATACACATCACTGAAGGTACACCGACTGAGCCCCGCATTAACATATAAAAATAACACAAGCAAAGAAAATTATCTGCTGTCTCTTAACATGATAATGTTTATTCAATAAAGTTATTTTATTTAAATTTATATATTATATAACGTATTTAGTGAATGTACGTACGTTTATTGAATTGTACGTTACTCATTTAAAATGAAACAAATTTGACCATATTAATCACCTATATTGAGTATTAAATATTCTTATTTATTTATAACTTATATTTGATGAATTTATCTGAAATTTTCAACACTTTACAGGACTTTTTTTCCGGGTCGATAGTAACGGACATTACGGATATAGTATAAAACGTTACCGTTGCATACTTCAATAAATACGGATTATCTCGCATATATATGAAAAATAATCAATATAAGATGAGAATAAGATAAAAAACAAAATGAATGAGTTAAAAACAAAAATTACCTTAATGTATCTTATTTATAAATTACGTAATTGAAATCCAAATCTGTAATAAACATTTACATCCTGATAGGCTGATCTAACTTAACTTTCTATGTTCTATAAAATAGAATAGAATAGAAGAATATTTTCATTCGCTGCATTTCCGTCTCTACATGTATGTCTCTAGGATGAGCTTCCACATACTTGTCCTTTTGTTACTGTTTAAACGGTAAGGTGTATAGATCTTACAACAATAACTTTACCATAATAAATTTTGTCTTTCAATACTTGCATTATTTTTATTCTTATTATTTATATCTCATATTATTAGAGAGAGAGAGAGTAATGACATTTTAATCAACTTTAATAATAACATGTTATTAGTTTCATGTTTATGATATAGTTAGAATAGAGTGGTTTTTAATAAACTTTACATTGTCGATGTTTTCACGTCGTGGATCTACAGTCATGAAATTGTCTCTTATTTCTAACTTAGTGTTTTCATAACTGCACATTCACCGCACAAGTTTTGACTACGCGGCGTATTTTATACGACTTTCATAATACCATGCTCTTATGTACTGATCGCATTCACGGTTTTGATATTCTAGTGGCTTCTTTTTAATATGAAATATTAAAAAAAATACATTCTTCTTCTTCTTCACTCTAAGATAAAAATTCTTGATACATAACAGATAGAGAACAAACGGAAAACAAAATGATATCTTATAGATGAACTCTCATATGGAGTTCCGTATTTCACTTTAAGGTACGGAACCATAAAAATGCAAAACTAATACTAATTTATTACTTTATTTATCCTGTGAAAGTTGTAAATGAATTGCTATCTTATAATAGAAGAAAAACATTCTATTTAGATAACTGAAACGGCGATGAACGGTCATGTTTTTCTAGAGATCTAATTAAGAATAAGGAAAGAAATCACGCTCTATATTTGGTAATGTTTTTAGGCGTTTCTTTTTTTTTTTTCATATGAATATTGGATAAGTTTGGTAATAGATAAGAATATTCTCAAGAATAGTAGTATAAAGAAACATAGATCTAGATTAATTTCCCTGCCGAATGGTAGGAGAACTATTTTATGTTGAATAACACAATAGTTCTTAAAGAAAGATGGCAAACATCAAAGTTGGTTGAAAAAAAAAACATGAAAGAAGAAATATTTAATTAATCAAAGATTTTTAAAAGTAATGCGAGAGCAGACGCCCAACACTACGCTGGTATTGCGTATACTACCTACCATTAGAGCCGTAATGTAGTTTTTTTTTTTTTACTTTACTTTGTATCTTACACATAGCACCCTGCTAGACAGACAGAGAAAACCTGAAATCCTAGTTCTTAAATACTCTATTCCCATATAATAAACTTCCGTTTCCGTTTCCCTATTTTGTTCTGAATTTTGGTGGCCTCGCGTGTTGATTATCAAAATTCTACGACACGCTTTGCCTCTCGATCAAAGTAATGAAATAAGGATGTTAAATTTTTCATTCTTTAGTGTTACTTCTGTGCTACGAATAAAATCAATGGCGAATGTCCGGATCAAGAATATTTTAATAATTAGGAATTTGTATAAGTGTGATCACATATGATAACGTTAAATACACACATATGATTACACTACCACGTGTGATCACACCTCTACATATGTGATTTCACGTCGAAACGTGGGTGATCTCTGTCATGTCAAGGTAGGTACAACTTAAGTGGGATACGTGTAAATGTGTGATTAAATAGAATCAAGACTTAAAAGGGATTTAGCTTACAATGATGTATCTACCCAATCAAATATATATATATATATATATATATATATATATATATATATATATATATATATATATATATATATATATATATATATATATATATATATATATATATATATATATATATATATATATATATATGTATATATATATATATATATATATATATATATATATATATATATATATATATATATATATATATATATATATATATTTATTTGTTTTTTTTTTAGCTTCACGCTGTATTCCGCACGAGGCAGTGTAAAGACACTCCGTTCCACTTCCGTTCCCCACTTTCCGCCGAAGTCGAAGCATTGCATGTTGAGTGGCGGAACTCAACGCCGCGCTTTGCCTTATTACCTATTCTATAACATTTAACATTAACAGAATTATTTGAACTAGAATGTGATGTGTTAATTAATCCCTTAACAAGTGCGTTCATTGCTTATGACGTCGCTATGCCCAAGTGAACTTCGTCCTGTTCTGCGTTAAGTCGTGGCCGGTCTATAAGTAGAGCGAGAGGCATCGTCTAACATATTTAGATAGCGAGATTGCATTAACTTTAAGAACATTCTCGACATTAATTCATGTACCTGAACATTTATATGTACGAGTAGCACAGACCTTAAAATGATACACAACAGATTGTACTTAGCAGCCAAATTTTATATAATAATTATTTGAAGTTAAACAAAACATCGAGGCCTGTCGTGGCGCAGCGGCACAAGAGTGTGACTGTAACCGACAGGTTCTGGGTTCGATCCCCAGTCGAGGAAATGAAATATTTAATATTTTCAATTTGAATATTTAATGTTTCATTTCTTCGCTCTGGTAATAAGGCAAATTCGGCGGAAAGTGGGGAACGGAAGTGGAACGGAGCGTCATAACTCTAGGTTTCACTTCCGTTCTCTCTGCCTACCCTGCCTAGTGCGGGATACAGCGTGAAGCTGGAAAAAAAAAACATCGAAACGAAAGATCTGGTTTATAAATATTTCAATTTATGCAAATTAAATGACATTGAATTGTTTAGTGAAAATAACTAAGAATATTTTTAACAAGTTTCATACATTTATATAATTCATTATACAAATAATAATAATCAAATCATTTGAGATCATTGACATTTCACAACCAGCTTTAACTGACATACATATGTAGGTCCCTAAATAAATTAAAATCATACCAGTAACAGAGTATCATCAATATCATACATACTCTTATATAGAGTACTACTATGAACACTCTGTGATGGATATTCAATTTCGTAATCCTCTGACCAGTACCTTTGAGCGATTATACATGTTGACGAACTACTATCGACAAGCAAATTTAAATAGGTACGTATGATGATTATATGTAATAGCAAGATATTACAGTGTAGGACTGAAAGAATTATATTTTATGTGAACAATAGATTTTTTACAGCGAAAATATAATTAGAAATTATAGTTTAGCATCTTATTAATCAAAATTGTTGAGTTTTAAATATAAACATTTCTCTAAAATAATCGTTCACTCCAATGTACTAATTTGTTTGTGGTCAAATATCGTGGTAATGACAAAATCCTTTCCTTGCAAATTTTGCAATATGAGCTTTCTATCCACTTTCTCGTAACCACTGCGCGCAGTTAAAACAAATCCGTTCCAATTACCACATTTAATTCTATTTGTCGCTCTGTTCTTCACCTATCGACGTATCATGGTGTGTTGAGTGGCGGCCCCCTTAAACTAGCGGGGACGTACTGGTACACATCGCCTGCAGGCGCGGAGGACTCCCTTGCAGTCAATGTACGTGTATTGCCAACAGTCGTGAATGAAATGCTGCAGCCCTCTAGGAATATGGCAGAGGTCACTGCAGACAAGCCAATCATCGTAGACCCCCATGTCTGGTACAAAAAATATTAAAGGTATTGACCAATTAATACCTACTAATCGGTTTTTATTATTGATTGTATCATAAACCTAGCCAAAGCACGTGTTTTGTGTGTGACCTGATAACGCCACTGCGTGGTATTTGGACGCTGGACTGGACGGGTGAAGTTCGGAAGTAAAGGCTGTATGTAGCCTATACTGATATGGCATTATAATTATCATTCATATTTAATATTTAACTATTATTATATTTTAAATCTAATGAAGAATAAACATAAAGCTGGAAAATAGAAGAGAAGAATAAATGAACATATTAATTTTTGTATTTGCTGAATTTTGCACATTTCTTTTTTTTAAATACAAAAAATATGATTCCACAAATTGCTAAATGTTGTTAGAAGGGTTTACGTGAGATGAAACTATTCGACTCCTTAAGACGAGTCTCTTAAAAGATTAGATTAGGTTTTGTGGTAGAGTCACGTTGCCAGTAATGGCAACACGCATGGGCGGACTCGACCGGATTATTACCACCCCCGGCATTTAAGACCGGCGTTAAGTAGTGGCTTTGGCCACTGCGTTTCGCATTAGGTAATGCCGGGCCCCGGTGCCCTTCCACCCTAAAGGACGGCAACGCTCCTGTAGCTCCTCTGTGCTACACGGGGCCGTGGGCGACGGTGATCACTTACCATCAGGTGACCCGTACGCTCGTTTGCCGTCTTTCCCATAAAAAAAAATAGACACTCAAATAAAAAAAAGCCTTTGAGCAAACTTAACTTACTCATTAAATTATTCACATTCTATTCACGTATCGTGTGACTTTCTTAAGAGCTATCTTTTCGTAGTTTATACTTTAAACTTCATAATGTACTATAAATATTTATCTTTCTAACCAGAACATACCTTAAGCTTTATAAATAGTATTTTTATTTTCAACCTCACGCTGTATCCCGCACTTGGCAGGGTAGAAGAACTTGAGAGAAAAAACTTGGGAATCTAGTGTTTTGACAAGCCGTTCCGTTCCCAACTTGCCTTGTTACCAGACCGAAAAAATAAAAATATATAATTTTTATTAAATTATATAATTTAAAAATATTAAATATTACACACATCTTCGAGTAGGGATCGCACAAACCTTTTTTTTTTTTTTTTTATCGTGAGGAAACCCTTTTACGGGTACGCCACCCGAGTGGGGACTCGAGTGGGTTATGTGGGACTAATGGACCGGCAGATATAGGCCGTCCACACTACCCACTAAAACCTCACGGTGCTCCTCCTCGACCGTCACAGGTCGGGGCTATGGGTGCCAAGGATTCGTCCATAGCCTCGGCGACGGGAGCCTGCTAGGCACGTCTCGGAGTCGGGGGTGGTGGGCCACCCTCGACGGCCTGCTCTGAGTAGCGCGCGGGAGCAACCTGCGCGCGCCTACTCGGGCCAGGTTGGTAGGCGATCAGCTTCCCCAAGCTGACCGCCCTCTGCACAAACCTACCCCAAGCTAAGCACAAGCTTAAGACAGCGGCCTCTAAATTAAAAAAATCTATTAATTATTTAGTTACACTAGTCTAGTAATGCCAGGGAAGTCGTATCACAGAAGTAAACTCAAGAGAATGAAATATTTAACATCCTTATTTCATCGCTTCGATCAAGAGGCAAAAGGTGTCGTTGACTTTTGATAATCAACGCGCAATGCCATTAAAATTCAGAACAAACTACAAACAGCTGAATTTAGTGGGAAACGGAAGTTATTAATGAGAATGGAGTATTTAAGAACTACGATTTTAAGTTTGCTCTGCCTACCCTGCTAAGTGCAGGATACCGAGTGAAGCTCAAAATATATTCACTTCACGCTGTATCCCGCACATGGCAGGGTAGGCAGAGGCATCAGAAGTAGAACGGGGTGTCTTACCACTGGGAGTCTAGTGATATGACTCTCCGTTCCACTTCCGTTCTCCACTTTCCGCTGAATTTGAGGTATTGCGTGTTGAGTGGCGGAACTCAACGCCGCTGTATTGTTAGGTAGTATATGCAAAATCAGTGTGTTATTGGGCGAATTACGTTGTTCGCAGCCGAAGGACTCAAAGAAAACCGAATTTACTTTAAACTGATTTTATTAATATTAATTAAAACTAATGTGACTTCATGTGTTGAAGTGGTAACACAGAGTGAGTAATGAAGACCAAGTATCGATTAATATAGTGAGGGAACTTAAACACTAAGACAGAATTATTGGAAAAAGATGGTTCGGTGTGGCATGTTGCGTAAGACATTCCGATACAGGGCCGCTGTGGGTGGTCTCGGCGAACGCAGTGCCTTAGAATTGTCGCAAATAAATGGTGTGATTCGATGTTACGCAAGAATTGCCGGTACATGGCTGAAGTGGGTGGTCTTCGGTGAACGCAGTGCCTTAGGGTTGCCACATACGTAACTCCTCCCCCCGTAGATCAGCGACTATTTGAAAGCGTTGAGCGCAAATGTCGCTGGCAGCGATGTCTTACTCCTGGCTAGTTTGGCTCTTTCGCAGCGTGGTCATGGGTGCCGTCATCTTGCTTAACTAATTCATCCTTGCATGGTGAATGTACCGCCGAGAGAGTAAGGCGATACTAAGTGCGAGTGCACTTAATAAAAGTATGTAAAATGGAGGAATAATTGTATGACATATACTTTCACGAAGATGATCTAGTTTCGTAGGTTCCTCATTTGTTTTTTTCGACTAGTGTAACTTTAGTAGGTCGGCAGGATCTATCCATAGTCTGGATGGTGAAGAGAGTCTGGATGCAATTTTGCTGTTCTCGGGCCTGATGTGGGACGTTTTCCACACAGAGGTATTGATGAATCAACTTCGGGCATTCAGCATCCATGTACATGAAAGCTTTACCATCGGTTGCTATGAGAGGATATGGTAGGATAAAGGTATAAAGGTCTTTGTTAGGAACTATTGAAAGTTAAATAGTTTAAATTGTCTAGGAGATATAATCGGCAATTTAAAAATTATTACTGTTCGTTTTCCTACATAATAATATCCAGGTCTGATAATGCTATAACATTCTCTGAAATCTGCATCTAACAGCTCTTTAGGACTATAAATGTGTCTTAGTTTGTCTAACACATTTCCTAAGTTACTAATACCTAACATACTATGATGTGTGCTCGATGCACGCACAAACGCTAATATATCTTATAATCTAATTAATTTTAAATGGCATAGATAAAAGTACTTTATGTGAACTATTGGCGTGCAAATTAAAGTTTTTTCTATCACTATAATAACTGCGACGTTGTAGATATATGATATTAATCTCTTCCTGTACGAATTCCAGATCCTTTTCAATAGATTCAGGCCTCATATACCGAATATGTCAGCCCAGGGGTTCGTTCAAACCTCTAATAAAAGATTTTAGGGTGAGCTTACGGTAAAGATCCCGTTTCGCTTCTATTGTAGTAGGTATATTTTCATGTAGTGAAATGTATGTAATTATAGTGCTGAAAAGTGTCTGGCATTTATCATAAAATTCCTGTGGAGTATCACTTCCTTGAGAAAGTAACGACAGGTCATTATATAGGGCTGTTTCATCCCTTTGATCTGCAAAATTATTTATTAATGCGTTCCTAATTCCCGCCCAACTGTCAGGAATCCCATTCGAGTTAATTGTTCTGGCGGCAGGGCCAGTAATCTTATTTAAAATCCCGTTAGTTAAACATAAATTACTAAACTCATAACCTGGTTCATTTTTTAAATACTGTAAGACTATTTGGTCACATATTTTAATAAATCTAGTAAGAATATTAGGGTTACCGTCGAATTCAGGGACCGGACGAAGGGCCTTATAAATAATATCCGGATCAAAAGACATATTAACTACTTACGCTATTTAACGCTATTTCTAACTCACTATTATCTAAATTTCTACTTAAATCTAAATTATTATTTCGCGAGATCTGCCTATATGAGGCAGATTTTTCCCCGATTTTTCTAGGGTGGAAAATTTTGGATAGGATAATACTAGACAAGGAAAAAAAAAGCAACACTTAAGTAAAGTTTCAAAGTACTTACATTTGGTTTTCTTTAGTACTGATTTTTGAGTACGTCCCTGGCCACAAACACTCGTAGATTCAAGACGCCCAGTAGTGAAACTTGAAAGTCACTTCTATAGCTTGCGACGTGTAGCAGTATCGATGTGAGAGTACCTTTATCGCAGAACTATGCTCCGAGCATCCTACCGACTGCGCCAGTTACGTTGTTCGCAGCCGAAAACCGAATTTACTTAAAACTGATTTTATTAATATTAATTAAAACTAATGTGACTTCATGTGTTGAAGTGGTAACACAGAGTGAGTAATGAAGACCAAGTATCGATTAATATAGTGAGGGAACTTAAACACTAAGACAGAATTATTGGAAAAAGATGGTTCGGTGTGGCATGATGTGGCGTGAGAAATTCCGATACAGGGCCGCTGTGGGTGGTCTTCGGCGAACGCAGTGCCTTAGAATTGTCGCAAATAAATGGTGTGATTCGACGTTACGCAAGAATTGCCGGTACATGGCCGAAATGGGCGGTCTTCAGCGAACGCGGTGCCTTAGGGTTGTCGCATACATAACTGGCGCCTGCCGTTGTATTGTTTTTTAAAAAACATTCGATTGGTTAAATATATTTTCTCTAATGGAGTTTTTTCCACCAGCTCAAATATTGTGTGTTATTCAATTCAATTTACAATAGTTCCATTTGGCATTCGGTAAAAAAATGAATCTTGACCACTGTTTTTTTTTTATACTAAGTTAAAGAATGTCTTGAGAATATTCTTATGAGAATATTCTTATCTTTAAAACGTTAGAGAATATTTTGAGAATATTCTTTTCTATTACCAATCTTATCCGATATGAATGTATTTTTTTTCCTTATTCCTAATTAGATCCCTAGAAAAACCTAATAATAAATGTATATAATATTATTCCAAAAACGTTATGATTATCAATATTTTGAACAATTTAACGAATTTACGCATAATCTCTCAATACTTTACGTATACAAAGAGAGAGTTTTGTTTTAAATTCTATAAATTTAAAACAAAACTCTTTTTCTCTCAGCTTCACGCTGTATCCCGCACGAGGCAGGGTAGGCAGAGAAAACCCGGGAACCTAGTGTTAGACACTCCGTTTCACTTCTGTTCCCCATTTTCAGTCAAATTTAAGACATTGCATATTGAGTGGCGGAATTCAACGCCGCGCTTTGCCTTATTGCCAGAGCGAAAAAAATGAAACATTAAATATTTAAATTGAAAATATTGAATATTTCATTTCCTCGACTGGGCATCGAACCCAGAACCTGTCGGTTACAGTCACACGCTTGTGCTGCTGCGCCACAACTGGCTAAAACTACTTTATTATATAAATTTTACGAGGCGTAAGAGACTGCGGATGATGTTGTTTGTTTACGTTACTTCTATATGCCAATGGGACACCGTAGTAGTACCTAGAGTAATGTGACACACATTTTTTTAATTTTAAATAATCCACGTAGATACGGGTACAACATTTTTTTATTATAAGTATTTTTGTATAGTAAAATAGTATTGAATGTTAATGATTGGAGGTTGATCGCTACTTAGTAGACTAAAATAGATCAAGAAAATATTTTTTTTCTCCTCTGAAAAGACTAAGTGCAGTGTTAAGTTCCGTAATTCATCATACAATGTCTCAAACTACACAATAAAAAATAAAGAACAGAGGCTTAGCAATAAGTTATTAAATTCAAAATGTAGGTATAAATCATATTAAACTTCATAGTTATTAAGTTGAGTTAACAAGTTGAAGAGTTCTCTTCAAACGGCAAATTAAGTTCACAGTCAGAAAGAAATTAGTATTAACGGCCTGAATTGAAACTTTCTTCTTCTTGTTCTTCTTCTTCTTCTTCTTCTTCTTCTTCATTATAATTTCATGATATTGTTTTTAGATAAAGTAAGATTAAGAAATTAGTATTAACGGCCTGAATTGAAACTTTCTTCTTCTTCTTCTTCTTCATTATAATTTCATGATATTGTTGTTAGATTAAGTTAGATTAAGAAATTAGTATTAACGGCCTGAATTGAAACTTTCTTCTTCTCCTTCTTCATTATAATTTCATGGTATTGTTGTTTATTGTTATGGTCATAGGAGCGTTTTTAAAAAAGCAAAAATAACAAGAGTTTTTTTTTTTAGTAAATAATTTATCTAGTTATTAGTATATATGGTAGTAGTAGTTATATGCTGCATCTCGCGATATGTTCAATATGAACTTCGTTTTAAAACACTCTGTTCCCGACTTTCTGTAATTATCGAGACGTTGCGTTTAGAGTGGCGGAACTCAACGCTCTATATCTTATTTAATGAACTTTAACCAATTTTCAAAATCCAATAAAAATATGTTTGCTCGATGTGTAAAATAAGACCAAATAAAATATTCAAATTCAACCAAAAGAAACCTTTCTATAGGAAACCGATGAATAAAATAAACATAATATTTCAAATATATTCGATATTACAAATGTTTAATAAGTAATATTAAAGTATAATAATTCAAATATAGAGATTATTATTTTAAAGAAGATATTTTTTTATACATTTTTATGTGTTGTATTAGTAATATTTAACTGTAGACCAGTTCAGCTTGATACACATGATCCTCGTGGTCTTCAGAATGATCGTCTATACCAATGGTCTGGTAGATAGATAAAAGTAACCTTATAAGGGGTTTTGTTATTTTTTTATTGCTTGAAAGGTGACATAACCGCATCTTAAGTGTTTTTAGTAAAGATTATTTTTCTTCTTTTTTTTGCAGCTTCACGACGTGTTCCAAGCGTGGCAGAGAAGACGGAGGTAACCTATAGTTAAGACACTCCATTCGATAGAAGTTAAGAAGATTAGCATTACCATATGCACTCTGTTTTCCACGTACTCAATACCAAGATTTGTCAACCGGAACTGGGTAATGAACATAATTTAAATATTATTAATTTATTGCTTAATTTGTTGCCTTCAATAGAAATCGACAGTATGTTAATATATTTAAAAGTAATTGAAAACAAAATATAGTCATAACTTAAAATGATTCTACAAGTGTTCCGTTTTATCCTTATACTTGATGGAACTTTAAAAAATATGATAATTTTAGCTCTTAGGTAACTCAAACACGACGCTTTTACAAAATGAAATTAAGTTGATAATACTTATAATTTCTAAAATGGAATAAATTAACTTAAAAAGTTCGGTACTTACAAGCTTAGGTGACAGGTAAAGCGGTGAGGCGACTTGCACAAACATACATACTACATATATTTATTTGTACATATGTTCAATATTTTTAGAACTAAGCGCGTGTTCTTTGACCTGAATAATTGTTTGAGCTTTGCCAAATGTAATTTACATTTTCTAAGACTGTAGTAGGTCATGTAATTATGTTTTAAGAAAAAAATATTTATTCATAATTATATATTTTTTCTTATTTTTTTTTTATAACCACTTCTGGTTATAGAATTACATTTGTTTCCGTTTCCCTGAGAATATGGAGGTTACTTTCTGGGAACTTGGGAACCTAGTGTTATGACACTTCGTTCAACTTCCGTTCCCGACTTTCCGCCGAATTTGAGGCAAGGTGTGTTGAATATATAAATTTTTTTTACAAATTCTCCCCTTCGCTCCCTAGATATCTATTTACCAAATTACTTTTTTTTTTCTTTTTCTTAGCTTCACGCTGTATCCCGCACGTGGCAGGGTAGGCAGAGGGAACCCGCCAACCTAGTGTTAAGACACTCCGTCCCACTTGCATTCCCCACTTTCTGCCGAATTTGAGGCATTGCGTGTTGAGTGGCGGAACTCAACGCCGCACTTTGCCTTTTTACCAAATTACAGCGTTCAAAACGTTCTGGCTGTGTTTAAATAAGTAAAATATTTATCCATCTTTTAATAAACTATTTAAATAACAACAAAGATTTAATAATGAATTAGATTCAAACTAGTCTCAAAAAAAATAAAATATCGCGTAAAGCAAAGAATACTTTTATGCTTCAATATAAAACGTGATACGACAAATTTTGCCTTAGCATTACTTTAGCAGACGAAAATGTTAAAGAGCTATCTGCGCATATGATATGATATAAATTGAGATATAAAAATATATTGTAATGTTAGCACGTAACGGAAAAAGGAAATTTTGCTTTTCGCCTCACATGGCTGTAGTGGCACAGTGACAAGCGTAGAATTGCGACTTAAGATAGTCGTGGGATCAAATCCCATACAGAGGAATGAAAAATGTTAGCTAAAAAACGCGACGAGAAGCTTGAGCGTCGTTACCAGTCGGGAACTCGCCAGTTTTGGCGAAAGGCTGCACTAAACAACTTTGGCCAGCCTTCACTTCCGCCGCTGTTTCAGCTCCGAATACATGCCCGTGAACGCTGGCTTCCCCAAAGGCTGCGTGTGACTCTAATATACATTGTTCTGCAGATGATAGCACTGTGGACGCTGTATACGCTGTATAAAAAAACCCTATTTTTCGTATCACCACTTTTCGAGAACACTCCCCTTAAAGCCGCGCCCTACATCGGCATATTGGGCATCAGCTTTTCGAACGACTGCCAGTATCACGATCATCTGGAAAGCAAGACCAAGTTGACCTTGAAAAAACTGGGGGTCATTAGCAGAGCGAGATAATATTTCACGGCAAAACACCGTTTGGACCTGTACAGGGCCCTGGTTCGGCCTAATATGGAATACTGTTTTCACCGCTGGGCTGGTACACACCAGTATCAGCCTGAATCATTCAATCGCGTACAGCGTAGAGCTGTTCGAATCGTTGGAGACCCAATGACCCGCGGCAGGATTTCTAGGTCAATACGATATGAGTACCTTCAAAAAGCGGTTCTACCTGGAGGTAGACCTCAAAGGCCGGCAGCGCACGGCAACTTTGATAATAAAAAAAGGTAAGACTTACAACTACAATTATGAATTTATATAAAAAAATGATAATGGCTAATCAGGAAGTTGCTTATGTATTTTAAAAAATCTTCTTTGGTGTTCCAACTTCCACAACCAAAACCTTTGTAGGTTCCACAACAGTCGCTAAATAGAAGAAGGATAATACCCAAGGAGAGCTTTCATAAATATAATGTAGATTTTAAATTTAATTCATTCAAATTAAAAGCCATTGTTAAGACAATTAAATCCAAGAAAACATTAGATCTGTGGGGTATCTGTGGGGTATCTATAATTTAAGTCCTTAGTAACTTCGAGGCATTGCGTGTTGTGTGGCAAAACTAAACGCCGCGCTTTGCCTTGTAACCAGAGCGAAGAAATGAAACATTAAATATTTAATTTGAAAATATTAAATATTTTATTACCTCTAGTGGGGATCGAACCCACTTATATCCAGAGGGTGTCTTTGACATATGTCTGTCCGATATGTGTTCTTTGGCATACGGGTACGCGACCCCGGATCCTCGAGCCACCACTATTATACCTCCATCAAGTCCATAAAAGTGGTGTCCCTCCTAATTATCCTTCCCCCACTTCCACCAATCCCATCCCTCTTTCCCGCGGTTTTTCCCTGTGAAGGGGTTTTGGAGGCCAGATGGCAGTCGCTCCATTTAAAAACCGCCAACCGCCACATTTATGGCAAAGAAAATAAAAAGAATGGGTACGGCTAGGGCGTCGCCGCTAAACGACGCGCAGGCACATCGCCCTACACCTGCGACAAGTGGGCCAGGGCTACCGTGTCAAGTACGGGCACGGCTAAAGACGCGAGTACCCAGACGAAAACTCCGCTTTGCAACGTGGAATATTGGCTCTCTTACCGGACGATGCAGAGAACTCGCAGATGTACTCACGAGACGTCGGGTCCAGTGCGCTTTCCTCCAGGAAACTCGCTGGAAGGGCAATAAGTCCCGTAACATCGGACAGGGTTACCGGCTTATATACACTGGGTCACCTTCTGGTAAAAACGGTGTGGCGGTAGTGATTTCTGAAGAGCTTCAGAATGGACTCCTCGAAGTTGACCGTCGCTGCGATCGTTTGATGCGGGTAAAGGTACTGATTGAGGGAGTTACCACAAACTTAATCAGTGCCTACGCCCCCAGGCGGGCTGTAGCACGGCCGAAAAGGAGTCATTTTGGGAGCAGTATGAAGAGGTTCTACTTGCTATACCGTCTACCGAAGTAATTCTAGTTGGAGGAGACTTAAACGGCCACGTCGGTAAGGCTGCAGACACGTATGAACGTGTTCACGGTGGTTTTGGACACGGTCTTCGCAATACAGAGGGCGAAAATATTCTAAGAACCTGTATTGCGTCTGATCTGGCCGTTGTGAACACATTCTTCCAAAAGAATCCTCAGCACCTTATCACGTATAAAAGTGGGTCCCACTCAACGCAAATTGATTACTTGTTGACCAGACGGTGTCATATGGGCAGGGTTACTAACTGTAAGGTCATTCCAGGTGAAAGCTTGACGGCCCAACATCGTCTTCTTGTCATGGACTTTAACGTCACTCCAAAGAAGAAAGTAGCCGAGAAACGTAGGCCTCGGATCAAGTGGTGGTTGCTGAATGGACCGATGCAGACCGACTTCCTAGCAGAGGTAAAAAGTCGAAATCTTACGACTAACACCGAGACTGCTCAGGATGCTTGGGATCGAGCTCAGTTAGCAATCATTGCGGCAGGCAGACGAGTTCTTGGCGTTTCTAAGGGAGGACGTGTCATCGACAGGGAGACATGGTGGTGGAATGACAAGGTGCAGGAGGTGATTCGTGAAAAGAAGGCTGCCTTTAAGAAATGGCAGAAATCCAACTCTCCTGAAGACAGACTGGAGTACATAGTAGCAAAACGTGTCAGCAAAAAAGCTGTAGCCAGAGCCCGCAGTGAGAGTTTATCACCATTATATGATAAACTTGAAACTGCGGAGGGGCAGAAGCTCATATACAAACTGGCCCGTGGCCGGGATAAAGCGACGCAAGATATCGCAAAATGTCTTTGCGTCAAAGATTCCCAGGGCACGTTGCTCTGTAATCCCGCTTCTGTGAAGGAGAGATGGAGAAGCTATTTCCAAGAGCTGCTGAACACTCAGCATCTGTGCAGTCTTCATCACGACCCACCGCCTAACCTCGGACTTGTTGCCCCAATAACCTTTGACGAAACTCGGAATTGCCTTCGACGCATGAAGAACGGAAAAGCGGTGGGGCCTGACGAAATTCCGATCGAAGCGTGGAAATCGTTGGGCTCTCTTGGTGTGCTCATACTTACTGACCTTTTTAACCATATCTTGAACACTGGAAAGATGCCACACCAGTGGCGGCTTAGCTTTATTACCCCTATTTACAAGGGAAGGGGCAGTGTCCAAGATTGTGGTAGTTATAGGGGCATTAAGCTTATGAGTCACACCATGAAGCTCTTCGAGCGCATTATCGATATCAGGCTCCGCCGAGAGTGTACTGTCTCTGAGTCTCAATATGGATTTCAGCCTGGATCGTGTACTATGGACGCCATTTTTGCCCTCAGAACTTTGATGGAGGCATACAGGGAAAAGAGGAGAGCTCTGCATGTGGCTTTTTTAGATCTGCAGAAGGCCTTTGACTGTGTGCCTCGTCAGTGTATCTGGTGGGCATTGCGTTTGAAAGGGATCCCTGAGGCCTATATTGAGATTATCAAAGATATGTATCACAATTCCGCTTCCATGGTTAGGACTGCTGTTGGCGACACCATACCTTTCCAGATTACAGTAGGGGTTCACCAGGGCTCAGCTCTTAGCCCATTCTTATTCAACGTAGTGCTAGATACTGTCTCGGCTCACATCCAAGACCAGCCTCCGTGGCTAATGATGTATGCCGATGACATAGCACTCGTTGAAGAGAACCGGCTGATGCTAGAGCGTAAAGTGAACCTCTGGAATGGTACGCTTGAGAACGGCGGTCTTAAACTAAATGTGTCGAAGACCGAGTACATGGCTTGCGGGAGACCGGACTCGAGCACTATCCATATAGGTACTGAACCAGCCGTTAAGGCGGAAAAGTTCAGGTACCTCGGATCCGTTATGCACGAGTCTGGAGGCATCGATCACGACGTTCACGGTCGGATAAGCGCTGCCTGGGCCAAATGGCGGGAGGTCACTGGTGTGGTCTGCGATCGCAGAATACCAACCAAACTCAAGGGGCTGATATATAAGAGCATCGTTCGACCGGTTCTTTTATACGGCAGCGAATGCTGGCCAGTACTATCTCGGCACACTCAGGAGCTTCATGTCACGGAAATGAAGATGCTGAGATGGATGTGCGGCGTAAAGCGGTCTGACCGCATAGGTAACACATTCATTCGAGGTAATTTTGGAGTCCGTGACATAGCGGATAAGCTCCAAGAGCGTCGCCTGAGGTGGTATGGTCACGTTGCGCGCCGGCCTAGGAACTATGTCGGACGCAAGTGCCTTGATATGTCTGTCCCTGGAGTGAGACCTCCCGGACGCCCAAGGAAGCGCTGGTTGGATGTGGTGGTGCAGGACATGAGAGCCAATGGTCTAACCACTGAGGACGTACAAGATCGTGCAAAGTGGAGTAGGCTCAGTAAGAAGGCAGACCCTGGCACAGCAAGCCGGGATTAATGCCAGGAAGAAGAAGAAGAAGAAGAGTGGGGATCGAACCCATAACCTGTCATTTACTATCGCACGCTTTTGTGCTGCGCCACGACAGGCCTCGAAAGCATACCTATATTAAAATCGACAAGTATATCAGATCCCCACAATTTTCAACCTGTATTAAACCTATACTTATTACCACATTTTTTGAAACAAATTTTTAATTAAAATATTATTGCGATTTTACTAAGGATAGCTCCACTATCGATACTATTATGAGCATCTAAGAGAGTTTATGATTTTTAGTTCACCTAACACGAAAATAGTGAAAGCTGATTGACCATTTAAGAGTAGGACGTTGAATCCGTGTATCCACGTGTATCACCATTACCTCCAAATTATAGACTTAATATAAATGAAATGGCCAATAGACTTGGGTCCGCAATTTTAGTGGTTAAAAAAACTAATTATTAACTGACGTGGAAACAGCCCACCTTGTTTATTATAGCTACGGTAATTTACTGTGGAGTAATTTTGCCGATATTATGTCAATATTTGTCTTGCAGAATCAAGCTATTCGCGTAATCTATAATTTAAGTCCTTAAGATTTTTTAAAGGAAATTAAAAAAATAACATTACATTGTCCGTCGCTTCTCAATAGATTTTTGAAAATGTTATGTATGTTAAGAAAAGAAAGGTGTGTTAAAAGATAAACTTCATTAATAACATCGCGTGAACGTAAGTTATATTCCAACCGAATTTATTGACGTAAGATTAGAAGTTACGACAGTTTGAGAAATATTATTAGAAAACGTATAAAAAATGTAAATTTTAACCCATTCCTCTTGGAAACTGGTAACCTCAGACGACCTCGGGGGCGCCAGTTTAAATTCCGCTACAGCCAATTTTTATATATCTTTCTTTTATAAATGTTAAATAACAGAGAACATGTGAAGTTACACACTTGAATATCCCATAATCCAAATACTTCATTTTCAACTCCCATCTTAGAGTAATTGTGTATAAAAGAACAGAATGGAACGTTTAAAAAAAAATAACCAAAATTTTTAACGGCATGATATTTTATACATTATCATTTTAAATGTTTTAAATCATTTACAGGCTTTGAGTGTCAATTTTTTTTAAAGAATAATATAAATAGTTAAAATAAAGTCACATTTCGCACTCAGTTTGTATTTGTAGATTGCTGAGTTTGAGATACAGCAATTTACAAATATTGCATTCCAACAAATGTATAATAAGTTTTTTTTACTTCTAAAAGTGCAAATAGACGACCGAACTTGGTTTGGTTAAACCCCAAACAGTCCGGCACGGCCTTTGCGCCAGACGACCAAACAGCGAGCCGTACCGTCCAGCAATGTTTTCAGCTTGGGAGTTTTCCCCTAAATTTAGGGAAAAATTTAAGTGAGGTAAACTTATAGTGAAAAATTATTTAGGGTATTTTTTAAGGAAAACAACAGCTGGAATAAGAGACTTCATTAATACGAATGTTTTGTTTTAACTGTGTTTAAAAAAATAAACTATACTAGATACGTTTTTATATATTCATTATATACGAGTAGCATGTTCGTGGCAGCTTGGTGCCCTCTGTAGTCGAACTAAACGTCTAAAGCAAACAACTATAAGTAAACGAGTAAAATTTAAATTAAAAGATATTGATAAGCATTTATTCTTCATATATGTGCACTCTTATTTAATAAATAAAGTAAAAACTTTTATAAAACAATAAATAATGCCCAAAGTTAATCAAAGCTCAGCAGAGTAAGGAAAGGTATTCAAAAATATAAATAAAGTGGGAAAGAGAAGATGGGCGGATGAATGGCGATTTGTAAAAGATAGATTTGAATTTATTATCACTTGAGTATTTTAATTTTTATCATTTAAAAGAATCATTAAAAATATCACAAAAATCAGGGTATTTTAGTTTAAATTTAGGGGATTTCAAAGTATTCTTTTGATCAGTTGGCAGCACTGTCGTCCAGTCTGCTTTTGCTAGCACAGCGTGAACACGTTTCGGTATGCCACCTTCAGTATCAAAAAATTACGTAACAAAAAATCATTACGTGCATGTTCATTGTAGTAGAGCTTATGTGCTGTATTGCCACAAGCATGGAAAATCTTTATATAGCTCTAAAATGTTATATAATAGATAAGATTTATTAAGAATAGACTGAATATTGTTGCGAACATGTTGCGACATGTAAGGCTTACAGTCTACATCTAAGTAAAACCAATAAACGATAAAATATTTATTAAATAACACTTATTGCGCGTAGTAAAGAATATACAGAATAAAAAAATATTTTTTTATAAGTTTCTAGAAATAGTAACAAAAATAATAGAATAATAGAAACACAATGAAAATAAATAAAAAGAAATCTAAATAAACAAAAAGTATAAATAAAAACCCAAAACATTTACTAGGATTTGAAATCAAGTCATAAGGACATTGAGTCCGCCAGCTACCATTTGAGCTATTACAGCTTCCTAAGTTATTGTGAATATAACATATTTATAATGATTTAAAAATATTCGATATATACGTCGAATATATTATTATGTCTAAGTATAACCATTAAACGATAAAATATATATTACTTAATAATTATTACTTAATAATTATTAATAATATAAAGAGTATTTTTGAGCAAGCAAAATATATCGAAATTATACTAAGATCATAATGCAAACTGAAAGAAAAAAGAAAATTTTCTAAATTTCTAGAAATATCAATTAAAATAATAGAATAACAGAAACAAAACCAAAATAAATAAAAAAAAAAACAAAATAAAAAAAAAAAAAACAAAATGATAACGAAGGCTCGAACAAGGTCATTTAGATTTTGAGACCGCCGCCTCCCAACTGAGCCAATACACGTCTCAACCCTATTGCGAATATTACATATTTATATAAAATATTAATTTTTAAACATTAGATATTTTTACGTACAATTTTTAAACAGTAAACAGCTGTGAGTGGATTTATTCTATTTATTATTATATAACTTCTATTTTAATACTTTAAAAGAGTACGTCATTGTCAATTTAATTTTACATAATAACAAAGCAAGTGTATGTACTTTAATTTGTAAATTATAAATAAGTGGATTCATCAATTATTTATAATTAACAAATTAAAGTATCCTTGCTTACTGTAAATAATTAGGGTGAATAGTGAAATCTGAACTTATATTTATTATTTAATTTTAATATCCCTATAGAAGAGATGGAAAGCCGACTTAATATTTATATTTAATATCAGTATACCTATTTTTACGTTTTTTAGTATAAGTAAACATTTATGACTATTATAGTTCGTATTCAATGGATTAGAGCAGGTCTTGGAATATGACAAAATTTACAATACTCCCTAATATACGATTTTTGTAAGACGTATTATTTACGATCCTTGCATACAAAAGACGAGTGATGAAATTAGTCTTTATATATCTCCTATTCTTATCCAAAACAATGTTGTCTTATTGTTACGACGTGTACCACTTACGGTGGCCTAATAGCAACTGAATCAAAAATTGGTTTGGTTCGCCATCCACACGATCAAACATGGGCCGGTCCAAACCACGTACTGAATTGAAGTTGCTCCGCGCAAGCCTGTCTGGAGTGAAGTTGGTCCGCACCACCTTTTTTTTCGCCGACCCGTGCTACACACAATCGAATATGGCCCGATGGCGCACCATGTTCGTGGTGCGGTCCGGTCGTCTGTTACGCCTATTATAGATACACGAAAATATAAAAAAAAAAACATTTCCTCGGGTGGAAATCGAACCCACAATCTGTCCCGTCAACAGTTGCATGACTGTGCTCCTGCGCCATAACTGGCCATAGTATCTTTATTTGTCAAAAAATTATATAATACCATCTAAAGCATAAAGTTTGTTGTTTAAGAATGCTCTTACTAAACTAAATTATATGTCATTTGATAAAAAAAGAATATTTTATTCAAATATTAAGAAAAATATTGGTTTAATCGCAGGCTTTTCATAATGGATCTACAGATGGTCTTTGTTTTATAAAATGTAAATAAGCCTTATCTCCTTATATTTTTAGGCCTCTTTCGCTCCTTTTAAATGTAATTTAAATAATATGGAAATTAGAATCATTAAAGCTGCTTCCAGCGAGTGACAGTATTTTACTTATTTTTACAAGAAATAAGTGACAGTATTTTTATAGGTTCTTTAAATATATGGTCGGCTATAATGTTCAATATATAATTCAACTCAACTGTATCATACCGTACGAATTAGTTGTTCAGAGCGCTTGGACGGTTTCCAACTGATGCGGGTTCAAATTCTGCTACGTTAAATTTTTTATACGCCTTTAAATTTAAATTTACTGTTTTATTTCCTAAGTATTGAATATCACTTTAAAAAAATACTAAAAAAAAAACTTTAAAAGTCATTATTCCTTACTTTTCTCCTCATATCCACTTACGAAAATTAATATTATAATTATAAGATATATGTATGTACATACGTTAACCGGCTGATAGTCATTGCCTCGTGGCGATTCAGGTATTTTGGCAGGAGAATATATAGCTACATCCTGTATGCCACAATTGGCTGTACACTGCCATGCCAACACCAATGCCAACATTTGGTTCCCAAGTTTCGTCTTTTTAAGTTCCCCACTTTCCAATGAATGTAGCGGAACTCAACGCCACGTTTTGACTTTTTACCAGAGCGAAGGAAACTTTATAATTATATATTTCATTTTATAATTTTAAATATTTCACTTCTTGGAGTGTGATCGAACCCACAACCTATCGTTTACAGTCACACGCTTGCGCCGCACACCGTACAAATATTTTCTAAAGTAATATCTTTTAAAATTTATAGTGTTAAATTTAACTCCATCGTGACGCAGTAGTTACCTCAACGTGATAGTTCCAGAGTTGGTTTTCTTTAAAGATTTTCTGAGCTTCACTTGAATCGCTTTATGGGTATATCCCATATAGTCTCACATATAGAGCAGCAGAGTAGGTAGAGGGAGCTCGGTATTTAAATCAATTATTTCTCCATTTTCTACTTAATTCTCAATACATTGCGCGTAGACCGGAGAACTCAACGCCGTGCTTTTTTTGGTACCGGGAGCTGAGAAACAGTTTTCTTACATTGACTGAGAAGAAGAAGAACTCATACTCGTATTCAAAGTCACAAAAACAATGGCTTTGTGATTCACAATGTTTAGTAAAGAAAATGTAAATTTAGATTTGCCTAAATGTAACTCGGCTTTGAGATAGCTCTGTCAAATACACTTTAGAGCCTTTCACTTTAATTGGTGATAAAATATTTAAATGTTCTCTGAAAAGAGCTTCGTTTACCACATTTTTGTAAAATATATAAATTTGAAACAGAATTTACGTATCATTTTAGGTTATAAATAAATATATATTATAATTCCCATAGCTTTAAGACATGCAGAGAGAACCCAGTGTTATGACTCTCCGTTATCTTCTCTCCACTGAATTTCTGAGACAATCTTACTTATTTTCATATAAGAAAAAGAAACAGGAAAATTAACTAAATAAAAACTACTAAGACAAATAGCGCTAACATTCCGAGTGTACTTTAGACTAACGGCAATAAATACTTTAGCTGTATAAAATACGTTTATTTTGGTTGGCTTTTCTTTCTAACTGTCTAGAAACCAATTATCTCAGCCGTAGAAGTATTTTCCTTAAAATAAATTAATTCTACCAAACCAAACGTTTTAAAGTTGAAAAGCTTGATTTGAAAAGGTCAGAATGTAATTTTATTTATGTTATGAATGTGAAAGATTCTGAAGATGCTTGTTCCAGTAACAGCGCAATAACTACAGTGCAGATTTAATAATTATTATAAATCAAAATATACTTGATGTATATTTACTTAAAACAACTAATCATTTTAGTTTAATTCAATTCAATTCAATTTTATGTTATTTAATTTAATTCAATTGATTTTGGTTCAATTTAATGCTATTCAATTTTGTTTAAATTAATTCAATCCTTTTTTTCTTATTTAATTCAATTAAATTTATTTATTAATTTATCATTTTAACTCAACTTCACTCAATTTCGTCTGATTTATTTCAATTCAATTCAACTTTAAACTTTATCTAATTTTAATTTACACAACTTTATTTTATTTGAATGTATTACCAAAAATGCATGTAAAAAACAAAAAACACTTTCTAGATTAGAAGTAAATGGGCTTTATTATTATTATGATTACACATCAAAACATATTAACTACAATTTGTGTTAAGACTAATAAGGCTATAATATATAAATAATATCACACAGTCGAAGCAGCGTCGCTGGTATTTTAAATTGAATACTAATGATTTATTTTTGTTCTGTTCGAGGCCGTCGTGATATAGTAGGCCAAGATCATACTTGATTAGGGGTACAGTCCCCTTTCGGGTATAATTAATTTTCTTATTACTTCTTCATCCTACTATCCACCCTATGTTACGGTATTTATTATTTAATATATTATCGTAAATATTGTGTCACTAAATATAATAATTAATGACATTATAAAATTAAGTTAACTTCACTTCACGCTGTATCCCGCACATGGCAGGGTAGGCAGAGGAAATTTGGGAGCCTAGTGTTAAGACACTCTGTTCCATTCCGGCGGAGCTTAACGCCGAGCTTTGCCTTGTAACCAGGGCGAAGAAATGGAAACATTAAATATTTAAATTGAAAATGTTAAATATTTAATTTCCTGGAGTGAGGATGGAACCCACAACCCATTGGGTACAGTCGCAGGCTTGTGACGCTACGCCACAACAGGCGTTAATAATATTGATTAAAGTAATATTTTTAATACTAAGTATATTTTAATACGATTTGTTACAGACTGTTTATAAAGAATCTCGCATGAGCGGGACGTTTCAAACAAGAACTTTGTAAATTTCATAAGAGTTATTTAGCGTCCACCAAGTCGTAAAAACAATAATTCAATTAGACAACAAAGTTAAACATAATTTGTGTCGAGGGACCATATTTCGAAACAAGTCCTTTTCCGCTCCACGCTGCACCCCGCAGTGGGAAATTTAAAATACTTTGTTACTTTGTAGAATATTATAATATGCAAATGATTAATTAAATTATAGAGGCGTTGCAAATAAAGCTTACTTAGGCATTTGAGAAATAACAACAGCTCTTCAGTTCTTTCACTTTATTTATATTTCAAAATCAAAATCAAAATCAAAATATTCTTTATTCAATTAGGCCATTTAAGCACTTTTGAATCGTCAAGTTACATATAAGTTCTGTGGTGTCAGTCCTTACAGGAATCTACCCTCGGCTCGGAAGGCGGGTCTGCCAAGAAGAGCCGGCAAGAAACTCAACAGTTGCTCTTTTCAAAATATCAATTAAAGTAAATATATAACATAGCTTCCTGAGTGAGTACCAACAGCATTTAATCCCACGCACTCTTATCGTTGTAGTATTCTTGAATAGAATAATATGCTTTGCCTAACAATATATTTTTAACATTCACTTTAAATTTTTGAAGTGGCAAATTTAAAATTATTTGTGGAATTTTATTATACATACGTGTACCATGTCCCATAAAAGATTTACTAACTTTTTGAAGACGAAAACTAGGAGTTATCAGCTTGTTTTTACTTCTTGTATTAATATCATGTCGGTCACTGTTTTTTAATAAATTGTGGCTATTTTTCCGAACAAGTATTATATTATCATATATGTACTGTGATGCCACCGTAAGAATACCCGTTTCTTTAAAAAAATCTCTCAGGGATTCCCGAGCTCCCATGCCGTAAATGGCTCGGACTGCTCTTTTTTGAATTACGAATAAAGATTCGATATCTGCAGCATTGCCCCATAGTAATATTCCGTAGGACAATATGCTATGAAAATAGCTAAAGTAGACTAGGCGTGCAGTATCAACATCCGTAAGCTGTCTCACTTTTCTAACAGCATATGCAGCGGAGCTCAGTCTGCCCGCAAGAGAAGACAGATGGGGGCCCCATTGTAGTTTCGAATCTAGGGTTACTCCCAGGAATACCGCGGTATCACAAAAATTGAGAATTTTGTTATCCACGCTTAAATTAAGCTTCTCTTTCCTAACATTCGGCATAGTAAATTCTATACATTTTGTTTTTTGTGCGTTTAATACTAAATTATTAGTATTAAACCAGTGAAGTATTTGCGACAGCGCACTATTCACTTCGTCATAGTTTTTTTTATATCGATCTACTTTAAAAATTAATGAAGTATCATCGGCAAATAATACCACATCGCATAAATTATTAATGCAAAAGGGGAGGTCATTTATATAAATTAAAAACAAAAGAGGCCCTAGAATCGATCCCTGTGGGACACCCATCCGCAGAATGCTACCGGAAGACTTAACATTATTTAAGGTAACGTGCTGAATCCTGTTTCTAAGGTACGAAGCAATGAGATCACGGGCACTGCCTTTGACTCCATAATGGCTAAGTTTGCGTAATAACGTATCGTGGTCTACGCAGTCAAAAGCCTTAGACAGATCACAAAACACTCCAACCGCATTTTGTGAGTTTTCCCAAGCTCTATATATGCAATTAAGGAGGGCAACTCCCGCATCTGTTGTAGATCTGCATCTAGTAAAACCATACTGTGCTTTATTTAAAATACTATTTCTATTAAAATACAAAGATAATTGATTAAAAATTTTTTTTTCAAAAATTTTACTCAACGATGGCAATACTGATACAGGTCTATAATTGCTAGGATCACTATTTTCTCCGTTCTTAAACAATGGTACTACTTTACTGTTTTTCATGAGGTCGGGAAAACTGCCTTTGTCAACACATTTATTAAATATCAATGATAAGTGAGGTGCAATGATTGGTATAATAGAGCTTAGTAATCTAACAGATATACCCCATAGATCACCAGTTTTTTTTACATTAAGACTTTTAAAAGATTTAATAATTTCCTCTGGTGTTACATGTACAAACGTAAAATTAGTGGTATATTTATCAGTGTTACTTTGCAATAATTTAACAGCACCTGATGGAGATGATTTTAAGGAAGAAGTTACTTTAGTCGGTATTTCTGCAAAATAATTCTCAAAAACATTTGCAACTTCAAGATCTGCATTAATTAATTTATTATCTACTTTTAACTGTACCGACTCATTATAATTTTTAGATCTACCAGTTGTTCTAGATATTATGTCCCAGGTAGTACAGTACCTATTTTATTTTCAGAGTTTTTAATTTTATCTTTTATATATATAGATTTAGCTTGAATGCAGACCTTTTTAAATATCTTAGAGAAAACACTGATCCGCTTTAGTAAGCTTGGGTCGCGATTCCACTGCTTCATACTGTACAGTTCGTATAATTTATCTCTACTGCGGTATATACCCACGGTTGCCCAGTCACTAAATTTTATTTTTAAATTTTTAGAAACAGTTTTTGTTGTAAATATTGAATTAAACTCATTTAACATTAAATTAAACATATTATTATAAGACTTATTCGGATTTTCTTGAGAAGTGTCTATTTTTAAAATTTTCTTTTTAATGTTCTCTTGAAACAAATTTTGTCTGTTATCAGTGATTGGCCTCCATGTAATTTTCCGTGTACCATTTACCTGGTTGCCAATCACTGAAAACTTTAATCCACAATGGTCGGAGCTTATATTATTTATAACTAGCTTATCTTCGACGTTACAGTGACAGAACACGTTATCTATACAGGTTGCTGAATTTTTTTTCTATAAATACCTACCTAATTTCTATAAATACCTTCTTGACTCAAGGTAGCACTGTACTTGTCACGGCTTGAAGGATAAATATTAAACTTATATCCGCAGTAGTGTCGCAAGTTAGTATTTCATAAGACAGAATACTAAGATAATAACTAAAATAAACTCAACAGTATCAACGCCCGCCATTTACCTTAGCTTCAAATGCAAATGCGCTGAACTGAGTTTAACTGTATGTATTTCGGAGGTGGGAATTTCACTGACATTTGAAATATATAGTTATACTTAACCACGGATCAAATGTTATTCATAATATTCTTCCTTTACAAAGTTATTCTTCCTTTACAAAGTTATTTAAATTATGTAGAAACTCTACAAGAGAATATCTCTAAATTCTTACGGAGACAGAAATATATGATTTCCATTATACAACCAAAAAAGTAAGGTCCATGCAAAGATAGTTCAGTCGACGTATTATAGAATAAATACTGTAAATATAATTATTCTCCAGAATGGAATTTGAACTGACTACCGTCACGCTCAATCGTCTCTTTAACTTATACCGATAATATCGCTACGCAGTATTTTTTAAATAAAATACTAAAGAATTATTGAATACTAAAGAAAAATTGAATTATACATCTTTGTGATATCGTGTCATTTGTATGGGCCAGTGGCTTTACGCCAATTATTGTTGACTTTATTTTCCTCAGTTTTTTAGAAATGAAAAACTTCCAGAGAATATATTGGCTATTTTTTGCAAAGATAATTTTATTCGCAATAAATAAATTCAATTAGAGAGAAAATTACAAATAATATTTTAATGAAAATATTTTCCTATACTGTAGAGAGTGCGGCCACTAAACACGCAAATATACTTTGAGAATTAAACCCACAACCATGTCGATTGAACTCTGACGGTGTAGCACTGCGTCACGATGGTGTCTATATATTGTGTGTATATAATATAAAAGATTTGTATTCTCAACACTTTAGGCGTATGTCACGCCAAGTAAAAGTTCTTTCCTTTGAACCCCTTCGGTATCTCTTTACACAGAAACTTCAATTTACATACATTACATACGTTGTTAGATGTTCAGAGGTATAACGTTAGGAGCGGCTTACTCTGTAATTACCTCAAAAGAGCCTCTAGGGAGCCTCTACCTCTAGGGACGTAGAATACTAAATTGAAACTAAATTTTAGCAGTTAGTTTCTGTATAGTATGTAATTAATGTTTAGTTTTACTGAGATTATATATTTAATTATATACTTAATTTATAATTATAATAATTCGGCCTTGAATTGGGCTACTTAACACGCAATGCCTGAAATTCCGCTGAAAGTGGGGAACGGAATGGAGTGTTTTAACACTAGGTTCCCAAGTTCCCTCTGTCTATCCTGCCATGTACATGATACAGCTAATTAATGATTAGTTTAACCTATCGAAGGTAAAAGCAACTACTTGCTCCTATACAATACGTATGTAGATACAAGCAATGCCGCAACACGATACACAACGTGTCGGGTCCTCTCCGTCTGTTCTGTAGTACGCGGGGTGTGTGGTGTGAGGGAAGTTCATCATAATCAGTACATTTTCCTACTCTGCTATACGCGGAACATATTCCGTTAGTGACTTAAGTAACGTTTTCTTATATTATTTTGACGTTAAATCTCTAAAAGATCTCCGCCCGAGTCCCAGCGGATGTAATACTATATAAAGTTCTTAGTCTCGAGGAATTAGTAGTTTTATTTGAGTTGAGTCTTTTCTGAGAAGATTTAGTAAAGAGTAAAACGCTTTAGCTAAGTTTTTATAGAACTTTTATGTTTTTTATTCGTATTCTGTAAAACTAAACGTTTATTTAAAAAACATAAATGAATAGAAATGTTCAATAAAATTGTTTGCTCGTACATTAGACACTAGTGTGGAAACTTAATTATCATTTAGCTGTAGTTGACACTTACAATACTTTCGGTAGCTAAATTAGTTGAAGTTGTCTAGAAAAAGGACCAAGTAAACTTTATATACTATAGATTGCTTTTAGAATTTTTAATTATTGATCTTAAAAATTAAAATATTACAAGTAGCCTACGTTGGGGACTTTACAGAAGCAATAAGAGAGAAGAGTGGGAAAGTACGAGAATTTTAAATTACCACCAAAAAATCTATGAAAACAAAGAAAAAAGAACTAGTAAACACGAGGACCGAAACGATGTCTGAGACTAAATAAATACAGAAACAAATAAATATAAATAAAAATACATTATCGAAAACTTAGACTTGCTAAATTAATAGAGAACTTTATACGAAGCTCGTTGCAAATGTAGAGTTCCGCATGTAAATATATAAAGTAAGCCAGTAAACGCTGTTTGAGGGAAAATGAAGTTGAAAACTTGTCACTTTCAGTGACTCAGTGTTTTGTGTAGCGTCGCTATGTAGTAACATGTAGCTTTTGAGGCCTTCAACAAAACAAACATTTTTACTTTTACAATGCAAAGTGCACGACGTCGTGAAACTCTACAAATAGTGAATTAATAAGCACAACTTACATACTAAAATACAAAGTAATTCGTACATATATAGCAACGGCATTGAGATCCACCACTTAATATGCAACACTTTTAAAATGTCGCGGAAAGCGAGGCGCAGAATGTCTAAACAGGAGTAAATTCACTTGTTCTAATATCTTATCAGTTACACAGATTTTCCATTTTGTCTTTTCTTCATTTCTTTCAAATATCAGAACCTTTGTCTTATTTGCATTCAGACTTCGACCATTATTCGCACATCCTTCTTTCAGAGTGAGTGTTAACCAAGGCCTGTAACTCGCTTATATAAAAGCAAAGTAACTTAATAAATATTAACTAACAACAGAGCCACACTGGACTGACCAATTAGAAAAAGACAGCAAAGTTCACGCTGTTCAAAGTAAACGACTCGGCCTCATCTCTGAGTCATTATCGCGTGTAATTACAAATTACTAAGCGAACCGTATAATGACTGACTTGCGTACAGAAAAGGGAGTTTATTGTAACGAAGGTTTTATCTCTATAATTTAAAGAAATTGAAGATACTTACGACTTTTGTCACTAAAGTTATATAAATAATTTACACTGAAAAGAAAATGACTGGATTAAAAAAATGATTTTTGTAAGCAAGTCAAGTTTCGTAAAGACATATTTTGTTACATCCAAAGAGCTCAATTTTGAGCTACGTTTATGATGCGTGCTGCGTCTCAGTCACAAAGCGGTGTGTATATCATATGGATCTCATTATTGTTATATTGCTTGACTGAAATATCTAATATTTTAAATTTTCATTGTTTGATCTCTATATGTTATAGAGTAAACATTTAGTGATTATTTTAAAAATTTTATAATATTTACATACAAATTACATAAAAAAATCGAAATTTGTATGTAAATTTAAAGTATTCTGAGAAAAATCTGACTTTAGGCATTTTTTATAGATTGATCTAACCGGATTATAAATATATTTATTTAACTTGTTAGTTGCATCATACTTTAGTTGATGAAATTCAACGGTACAACAATTAACGACACAAAAAATAAAGCTTTAACATTTATCACAATATTCAATGTCAGAAGGCAGAGAGAATTAATTCACAGCGCCAATTGAAATTATGTACAAACTATTTGTATGAATATATGAAAGAGATGATCTCAATACCGAGTGGTGAGGGTCTGTGATCTGGTCGGTTAATAGTACTTTAATCTAGCGGGTGACTCGTGACGTCACATGTTAGTACCACCATTACAATAGAACGGCCAGTTACGACCGCATTGGCGTACAAATGGGCAATTCTATGCGAAAAGTAAGCAAATGTGAATAAAATAACGCTATGCCATTGGTGGAACTAATAACTATAGGTCTGTGCTCTGTTTTTATTGTCGAAAAGAGGAGGGTTGGGGAGATAACTCTAAAGATTCCTTTTCTCTTTGGTTGTTTATTAAAATTTAAGAACAAGACATTATTTTATATTTAACGTCAAAACCTGGGAATTTCATTATAGTTAATGAAATATTATCAAAATTCCCAGGATAACGAAGTGGTTACGACGGGCTACGTTAAAAGTCAGTCAGTCATATTTATAACATGTTTATATAGACCTGGCTGTTATCGTAGCGTCTTATGCACTCCACGCTCCGCACTGTAGACTATACATGCTAGTTTATACATAGTTTGTTGTGATCTTTACGCACTAAAATCAAAAACTCACCGAACATTTAATGTGAGCTCCTGTTGCGTTCCATTGTTGCCGCAAATAACAGCAAAGAAATACTGAACGTTAAACAAAATATTTTTAGGAGGAAAAGTATAGCATTTTCTACGAACAAAATACACAATCGATATAAACATGTCTGTTTTCAATACACACAATGAACAATCTACTATCATATATTGTCATATAGTATACTAACAATATCTGATCATTTTTCTATAGATTTGATCATACTCAAATACTTTACACTTTGAAAGTGTGGGCTTACATTATTTATATGTAGTCAGTTCAGTTATGTAGTAATGCGTCCAACAAATTAATGAGGTCACAAAAGTTACAAGTAAAGTAAGATTAAATGTATGGATATATAATTCATATTATCTTATTCATTTATTTCTTCTCATAGAATCTTTGTGTGGAATTACTTAAAGTGCACGAAACAAGTTTACTTGATGAGTTGACCAAAAATATTTCTTTTCTAGTTAAGAAAAAATATAATATGAATATAGATTTTACAGTAAAATATAATGTTTTTTAAAAAGTATGTAAAATATTTTAGTGAAGTATCTCTAAAGCTTGGAAAATTAAGCAAAATGAACATACTCGTACACATGTACGATACAAATATATTTATTATAAATAACTGAGCTACAGATGTTATATAGGTTGCTGATTTGATTTTTTATTTAGATTTCCAAATTTGTACGTGTTACATATACATTATCAACTAGGAAGCGTCCTGGGAATATTATTCTAGGAATTTTCCACATAAAATTAAATGGCTTCACATCTTTGGAGGCGTCTTCAGAATCTTCTAATTTTTCCGCTCTCAAGATAGTTGAAAAGATAGAGGTATCTAAAGGTAGTAGTTCTGGCGCGCTTGGTACCGCTGATAAAATAATTTTAAATGCTTGCTGTTCTTCCATCATTTTTTCTTCATCAATTAATCTTTTTTCTGCTTCTTCATGCCCTTTTTTCTCTTCTTCTTCCATAATCTTATTTTCTTGTTCAATCATTTTGTTTGCTTCTTCGATCTGTTTTTCTTCTTCCGTGATTCTTTTTTCTTCTTCAATTGCTCTCTGTTCTTCTTCCAATATTCTTTTCTCTTCTAGTTGTCTTTCATTACTACTTGGCTGGTAATCTAATATTTCTGCATGTTCATTAGCATTGACAAGAGCTTCGGGTGGCGAATTTAGCTCAAGTGCTGGTAAAGCGAATGAAGAGGCAACCAAACTAAGTACTATTGGAAGAAACATCTGAAAAACAAAGTTTATGTTTTTATACAATAGTGTTTATTAAAATTTCAAAAACTGAAATTATAATTTATAATACCGATTAAACTTGGTTTATTTTTTTAATTTTATATCATATTTTATGTATTTACCTTTTTATTCCGCTGCTGACTTTTTACTTTAAAAAAATTTTTTAATTTTTTTTATAAGACGTAACGTAAGCTGATTTGTTTTGAAACTGATAAATTAAAAAAAACTTCAACCTCTTATATACTTTACTATAACGACCCCTCATTAACGAAATTAATTCTTTAAATGTTTTATAATTGAATTATGAGAATGACTTTAACAGTATTATTTAGAGTCGTTAGCGAATTGTGTCAATGAATGTCGCAACTAAAAAAACATTACAGAAATAAATTTAGCTTAATTTGTTATAATAGTATTTTCTTTTTGCAAAAAACAACCAAAATATATCTATAATTTGATTTATTTAACTTATGTGGAAGAATTCGTAAATATAAAAAAAAAAAAAAAAAAACATAAATATAATTTGTCGAATACGACTTCGTAGTTCTTTCTCACGTTTCTCACTTTCGAATTAAGGCATTGCCTGTTCAATGGCGAAATTAGAACCCACTACCTGTAACAATTACATATCGTGGATTTTTATATATTAATGAAACATAGGTCAAAAGTTTGCAGTTTTTGTTTCGATAAGAGTGAATTAAGATATCATATGCACTATATCTGTAGTTTACGAATCATTTCATATTTGTGTCATGACAGATGACTATAGATTACTACTTGCTACGATAAAAGTTGTCTTATATTTTTATAAACATTTAAAGAGCTCGATAATGTCTATCTCTTTAGAGATGTTCAACATATGTATATGTAGCTTTTATTTAAAATGAGCTTAGTAAATCCTCTTTTACCTTTAAAAGCACGTTAGAATAGCGGATTATTCTGCTTAAAATTTATAGCAAACGACGAAATACTAAATATCTTCGAAAAGAAATATCTTATTATATAATATATCTTATTTATAAAGGTCTAAGCTCATTTCACTGTACATTAGCTGTAGGTAATGTAGCGGTCTTCTGTATACGATACGTGATAATCGATTAATAAACTTATAGCAAATATATTTACTTGACTATGATATATTTACTTGACTGAAGCGGCATGTTGTGGGTTCGATCCTCACTCGAGGAATTGAAATATTTAATACTTTCAAATTATTATAATTTTTAAGTTTTTGTGTCTTTGCTCTCGTAACAAGACAAAGCGCGGCGTTGAGTTTCACCACTCAACTTACTTATATGTACACGTGATATCTTACTGCCCAAAGAGAGTTTGAGTCTTTTGACAGTATTAAATATTTATTGAAATAACAGCTCAATGTAATTTTGTTAGAAAAAATAATTTCATTTATTATTTCTAGCACTACTTGGATAATTTTCAATGATATGATTGTAGATGACATCTGTTTGTACTTACAATGATGAATTCTTCTACACAACAAACAATGTCTCGAGAATTAAAGTAATGAATGGTGTGTTTAAGTGACACTTTCCTCTTCCACCTGCTGTACACGATGTAGACAGAAATTAAAGAAAAAACGAACATTTTATAAAGTTTTAATGAAAAACTAGTCTCGAAGAAATTTGGCATTTAACTGATGTCGAAAACAACGAGCTTTACTTAAACATTTAAAACAGTTCAAAGCTTTACATTTAGACGAGCTTTGTTTATTGTAATATTATTTTAAATTAAAATAATATCTAAATTAACGGAGATAAAATTATATCAACGGTCATAGAATAATTTTCTGAAGATACTAATACTAGCGGCGTCCGCGCGGCTTCACTTGCTTTAGTTATACGAATATTCATATAATATTTTCTAAATGTGTTTAACCGAGAGAAATCGTAATTAAAATCATTTGAGAATTTCTTTGATGTCCAGAATTATAGGATCTTTGAACACAAAAAAATCAAGCTTCTAAATCAACGCAATCAAAAGATACGCGCATTGATGCATCGCTTTTTTTTTATATTATAGGGTACTTTCTGTAAACCTACAGTTATGATATTTACCATGAAGTGAGAATTAAAAATAGCTAATATAGAAAAAATGTATAAAAAATAAAGAAAAGTTAAAAATATTAGCATTTCAAATAAAATTAATAAAAAATTAAATTAATAAAATTGCACTCCGGGAGTGCCGGCAGAAGTGAAAACTTGAATATTAACGTTAATATTCAAGTTTTTTTGATACTCTGCAATGGTTAGTGAATAATTTTGCACGAATTGCTTTAATTATCAGTATGAAAGTACTATCATTTATGTGGTAGAATACAATATTCATTTATTCCACTATCGTACACAAACATAACAATTTATATTACATTAAAAATTTAACTAAATTTTAACTAAATTATTTTATATAAATAAATAAATAAATTAAAAATTGAACACTTCAGAACTATTACAATGATTTTACAATAAAAAGTTTATCTCTTAGAAAAATCAACTTCAATTCATAATTTCAATGAGTTTTTCACTATAATCAGAGCCATCAACGCCGATTTCTAAAACTGATACGATAGGTTTATTGTTAGCTGAAGTAAGAAACGAACAGTTTTGCTTCGCACCTATTTAAATGTCTAATAAAAACCGTATCAATAATAGTTTTGTATTTCGTTGTGCTAACATTACGATCATTTAAAATAGTTAAACCAAATTCATTTTCTTTCTCTCTCTCTCTCTCTCTCTCTCAGCTTCACGCTGTATCCCGGACGAGGCAGGGTAGGCAGAGGGACCCTAAATTTAAACTTAAACCAAATTAATTATTTAAAAATTCAATTAATAGCTACCCTGCTTAGTGCGGGATACAGCGTGAAGCTAAAAAAAAGGAGTTTTCAATTCAAAAACCATTATAAACTTATAGGTATATGTAGTTCCTTTCTCACAAAATTAATGAATACGCTCGCAAAATTAAGTTTGTCAATTTAGATAGCTGCATAATGGAAACCTATTATACTATAGAATATTTTACGAAATCCAACCAGAAATTACAAACTGCATTACAAGTTTCATACAAAAAGTCTGCAAACATAGGTCCGAGTCGTACGTGATCGGATTTTTCAGTTTTCAGTCCTATAAAAACACCCCGAATAAACAGAAAAATCTTATAAAATTGAAAACATTGAAATCACAAGCAGACATTTCAATTTGATTTATATGTATGAATAAAAATTATTCTACTATTATATAATCACCAGTTATTTCAATGTAAAGATATACATATAAATGAACGTACGTTATTATGCAAAGCGCGGCGTTGAGTTCCGCCACTCAACACGCAATGCCTCAAATTCGGCGGAAAGTGGGGAACGGAAGTGGAACGGAGTGTCATAACACTAGGTTTCACTTTCGTTCCCTCTGCCTACACTGCCTAGTGCGGGAGGATACAGCGTGAAGCCGAGAGAGAGAGAGAGTTATTATGATCATATATATATATATATATATATATATATATATATATATATATATATATATATATATATATATATATATATATATATATATATATATATATATATATATATATATATATATATATATATATATATATATATATATATATATATATATATATATATATGTATATATATATATATATATATATATATATATATATATATATATATATATATATATATATATATATATATATATATATATATATATGTATATATGTATATATGTATATATATATATATATATATATATATATATATATATATATATATATATATATACATATATACATATATAATATATATATATATATATATATATATATATATATATATATATATATATATATATATATATATATATATATATATATATATATATATATATATATTGATTTATTACTTACATATTATATTATATGGATGCGTCGAGTACTTTACCAATTTATATAAGTTTCCGAATAACTTGTTTTAAGCTGCTTACAGCTATGAGTAATCTCTAAGCGAAGTGAGTTTCAATTGTTTCCTTGAAATTTTCAAACTTAATTAAGATAAATCTTTCAACAATAAACTTTTATATCAGAGGTTTTCGTGACTGTAAACGCGACTGTGGTGACTTTAATATGGGGGAATGAAAAATATACTCTCTGGTAATGAAACAAAGCACGGCGTTGAGTTCAGCCATCCAAATATACTCAGTTTCACGCTGTATCCCGCACATGGCAGGGTAGGTAGAGGGAACTTGGGAACCTAGTGTTAAGACACTCGTTCCATATTCGTTCTCCACTTTCCACCGAACTTGACGCATTGCGTGTTGAGTGGCGGAACTCAACGCCGCGTTATGCCTTGTGAAAACGAAGAAATGAAAACATTAAATATTTAAATTGAAAGTATTAAATATTTCATTTCCCAAGTTCCCTCTGCGTGCTTTACCGATCGGAAATGAGCGTAAAACTGACAAAAATCAGTATAATATATATTTTATTTTATAATATATATTTTATAATATATATTTTATTTATATAATTTAGAACAATCTCTCAGCTTCACGCTGTATCCCGCACTAGGCAGGGTAGGCAGAGGGAACGGAAGTGGAACCTAGTGTTATGACACTCCGTTCCACTTCCTTTCCCCACTTTCCGCCGAATTTGAGGCATTGCGTGTTGAGGGGCGGAACTCAACGCCGCGCTTTGCCTTATTACCAGAGCGAAGAAATGAAACATTAAATATTTTTTTAAATTGAAAATATTAAATATTTCATTTCCTCGACTGGGGATCGAACCCAGAACCTGTCGGTTACAGTCACACTCTTGTGCCGCTGCGCCACGACAGGCCTCTTAGATGGAGAGGAAAGCTTCATTCAAGAGCCACTTAGAGTTTTAGCTTTGAAACCTGGTTTATCTTTTTTTCCTTCTATTATAAATGCCTAGTGGCTGCCAGTAACTTCGCTTGTTTAGACTTTATGACCCTTGCGACGCTTCTTTCAAATGACACTCATGGTGACTGACACTTGCAGCGTGATTAAAGTAGCAGGCAAAGAGAACCCAGTATCAAGACACTCTGTTCTCCGTCTTCCAACATAAGTAGAGTCACTACTAGAGAGTTGAGTTGTAACTAAACGCCACGCCCTATCATGGAAGCGGGTGAAGAATAAATAAACTATAATTATTTTCTTAAACATATCTCTATATATATATATATATATATATATATATATATATATATATATATATATATATATATATATATATATATATATATATATATATATATATATATATATATATATATATATATATATATATATATATATATATATATATATATATATATATATATATATATATATATATATATATATATATATATATATATATATATATATATATATATATATATATATATATATATATATATATATATATATATATATATATATATATATATAGAGATATATTTATAACCATTGCCATAATTGGTATAAATAAAACTCTGTACTATTTACATACAGCTACCTAATTGTACTTATTATTTTTAGTTGTGTATAAAATTACAATATTATACTTACAAAATAACTTTTGCTAAGGTGGGATTTTATTATTCATATTTTTTTGTTATTTCATTGAGATATTATAGTTCTTTATAACATTTTTACTATGTTTTAAAGTGCTATTCCACACTTAGGACAGAAAATACTAAACTTTAATTTTAAAAAGCGTATAAAAATTTTGAACGAATGGCTTAGTTGGTCAGAGCGCTGGAACGGTATTCCAGAGGCGCGGGTTTAAATTCTGCTTCGTTCAAAACTTTTATACGCTTTTTAAAATTTAAGTTTAGTATTTTTATAACATATTCCAAAAATTTAATTCTTAAATAAAACAATTTTTAATACAGTCCACGAATTTTCCGCATAAATAGTCTGTTCCATACAAAAATAATGAGATCGAATAGTATCTGAGATTAGTGCATCCAACTAAACAAACACATCAAAATGTCAGTACTATTATAAAAAGGTATATAAAGGCTTAGTGTACAATGTTAAAAAAAGCGAATGTATGGTCTTTCAGGCCAAGGGAAAAGCATTGCCATCAACTGTACCACCCATTAAATTATATGGTACTCCATTAAAGAGGGTGTCGCATTTTAAATATCTAGGTCATGTAACCTTTGACCTGAGAGACGATGCTGATATCGAGAGAGAGCGCAGGGCATTGTCCATTAGGGCCAACATGATCGCTCGCAGGTTTGCTCGTTGTTCCACCCCGGTTAAAGTAACGCTCTTTAGAGCTTACTGTACTTCATTTTACACAAGCGGCCTGTGGATTGATTTCACGCAGAAACAATACAATGCCCTGCGCATACAATACAATAATGCTTTCAGGATGTTAATGGGACTACCTCGATACTGCAGTGCGTCGGGTATGTTCGCCGATGCACATGTTGATTGTTCAATCTCAATTATGCGCAAGCGGTGCACGTCCCTGGTGCGCAGGGTTAGGGATAGTCCCAGTGACGTCCTGAGGGCATTTGCTGACAGGCTGGATTGTCAGTACCTGAACCACTGCCGTATGGTGCACGTACTGACTAATCAGGGTTGTCTTAGATATAAGGCTTAGATTAAGGTAGTTATTAAGTTTACTAACATTAGAGTAGTGATTTCTTATATATTGTATTACTAACAAAATATGATCTTTGAGGTCGAAATAAATGAGTTTATTATTATTATTAAAGGCTCACTAGATTTATATTTTTCATAATAAATTTTACATTAATTTACAACAGTATTTTCAATATGTTCAATACATCCATAGTCAAATATAATTTATTACTTATATATAAATAACAACGCCCCACACCCCGACCACATCGCTGCAGCGCCTGCAGCCCGCACTCAGGCAGTGGTGTATATTACCTAATGAATGGTTCAATTATGAACATATATATTACACACAGCGATCTGATCGTACAAGCGGTTGTTTCAATGAATAATTGAAATAATTTATTATTTTCATTTTTCGTTCTTGCCACACGTCCTCCGCTTACCCTGTTACGCGGAAACATATGTATTTTTATATATGCTTAAATTCAAATTGAATACCACAAGTGTATTGAGAACATCATGTCGCATGGGGCCGAGATTGGCTGTGACGCGAGGACTGTGACGTCGATCCTCGGTTTAAGATGAATTATTTTTATTTCTTCAACTCTGAAAAATAAAAACATTGGACAAGTAAGAATTCTTGAAAGCTTAGCTTTTATAAAATCACATTATTATATGTATAAGCTATAAGGAATTCCATTCCAATTAAAAAAAGTTTTATTTATAATTTCATTTAATTGCTTTATATAGATCTATTACTGAAAGCTTAGCTTTATGTAGGTAAATAAATTCACACTGGTTTTATATCAAAAAGTGTTTCAGCTAAGCTTTGACTGGTAGGATTTTTGTACAAAACACATATTTTTTATCGCTTCATCTGCACAGATACTGATTCAATATAATGATATATTTGTTTTTTCGGTTAATTCTTTAAGTATTAACCGATAGATAGATAGATATAATTATATAATATACATAAATATAAGTAAATGCTCATCACAAAATGTGGTAAGTCTCGTCGAAAACGTAATTTTACCAAAATAAACCGTAACATAAAATATATCCAATAACATAATTAAAAACAAGTACGTAAATCACTAACTCTTTCAAGTTACCTTTATTTATATTAGCATAAAGTTACTTGTTGCTTGTAAAGTTCAATATCATATAAATTCCTAAACCGTTATGGTTGTATTTATATACTCTTATTTTATATAAAACAAAGTAATATAAAAAATACTTGGATTGCTGTTCTTTCGTTCTAATTATTTTTTTTTTGTAATTCCACAATGTGTTCTGCACATGTCAGTAATACCACAATCTAAAATATTACGTCATATACAAAACACTTAAAATTGTGATTGATTTATTAGGTCATAATTAAATACTGGTAATAAGGCAAAGCGTGGCGTTGAGTTCCGCCACTCAACATTCGGCGGAAAGTGGGGAACGGAAGTGGAACGGGGTGTCTTAACTCTAGGTTCCCGGGTTCCCACTGCCTACCCTGCCTCGTGCGGGATACACCGTGAAGCTAAGAAAGAAAGAATAATTAAATACCTCGTCCGATTTTCACTGAGTGGAATGAATTATATAGAAGGAATAAAATTGTCGCCGTGGTCATCATCAGGGCTAAGGAAATTATCCCCAAAGTAGGAGTCGAACTGACAATCGTCACGTCAATAGTTAACTGACACTGCGTTTTAAATATCGATTTTATTTTGCAATTTTATTTGAAATTAAACTTAACAAGTATTTCTATATAAGTATACCGATAAGCCGTCACCAACAGCTGCCGATTTTCTTTTCACACCCGATATATGGGAGATAAATTAATATATATGATTATAGAAGTACCGCGATAAGGCGCTGTAAGATAAATTAGTATGTTCCTAATATCGGCGTTCACTTTGAGTCTGAAAGCTTCACCGCTTTTATATTTATGAATAAAGAGAAACTGTTTTCCAATATTTTTTCAAGATAAATATATACCATTTATTTTTTTATCAACATTTGGAAAAGTAGATTTCTTTGTTTTTATATTGATATAAAATATTACTCTGAGCTACAATGCTCGTATACAATGTAAACTGGTTTTGTAATGTATATGAATCGAAGGGCTCAGTGCGAATTGATATTTATTCCTTGTACCCTTTAAATATTTGTATAATCTGAAAGAGATTATCATAGATGTATTCATTGAGATCGTGATCCTCAGTGTCGATTTACATTTTCAATTCTGTCACTCTGTTAGTTTTGTTCAAATTATATTTTGTTAAAAATACTATTTATTAAAAATATTATTCTTAAATAGTTATTTCATACTTCGGAAAATAGCAAAATAGTTACCTTCTGGAACACATAAGCAAACTCCTATAAAAATTTCAACGTATCTCGACAAGAAAGTTAACGTCAACATCGGAACACTTGGACGTTTTTGAGTAGTACAACTCAATTTCATGCTTTTGCCTCGTTATGAAAACGAGAAAATGGAAATATTATGTCATACATATTTCACATCTGAGTGGGGATCAAACCTTTTGCCTTTACAGGATATCTTTTAATTTGCCCCTACGCCACGATGGCCTTGTTAACATTTTTAAATTTCTAAATTTTTTTTAATATTAATGTTATGAAAGAGGATATAATCTAACGACCTTGCAAACAATTTGTTCTTAAAGGTATTAAAATAATTAATTACAATTAGATAAATTAGTTCATTAACGGCCGTTATTGCATAAAGTTTTAGTATATAACTTATTTTGTACAAATCATCAAGTACAGTCACATTTGTGGTATTGAATTATACAGACAGATACATATAACAAAAAAAAAAACGATCATCATGAAAATGGTAAGATTTTTTTTTATTAATATTTAGTAGCTAAGCAATTATAATGTGTCTTTCAATACGCTTTTACTTTTATTTATTAACAAATTGAATAATCTGTCATTTACGTAATTATAGTTTGTGGCTTTCGTTGGCTTACTGGCTGTAGCGGCTGCTGCTCCAATGGTAGATCCTGAAGTCGCAGCCCGACGAGCGCTCCCAGCTCTAGAGCACGAGGAGGTCCATGACGAATTCGGACAATTTGCTCTCCGCTATGTAACAGCTGAAGGCACAGTAGTCACAGAGCGAGGTCGTCTCGTGCCCTTAGCAGATGGATCTGGCTACGTCATGGTCTTCGAAGGAGAAGTCTCTTACATCGGTGACGATGGAAAGACCTACGTGACGAAGTACAGCGCTGGCCTCGATGGCTATAAGGCTGAGGGCAATCATTTGCCAAAGGCCCCTGAACCTGTTGTAGCTTAGTTTCCAGTGTATTTTAAATATGTTAAATAAATAATTTATAAAATATTGTTGTTTTCCGTCTGTCAACACCTTTTTTCAAGATATAAGATCTTGGATCTCAAACGATTACATATAGATATCAAGCTGAAATTAATATCAAATATCTAAGTTCTAAGTCCCTCAGAGCACAAAAAAGTTAAGCTTCTAAGTCACCGCAATCAAAACACAGGTATTTATGCATCATTTTTACTAGATTTTTTATGAAAATGGCCAAGTATTCAATACCTATAAGGTACTTCCCAGGGACCTATAGTTTGGTTTGAAAATTGGTATTAAGTGATTACTTACAAGAAAAGACAATAATCTGATAATTTGTGGGTATTTCACAGAAAAAAAAATCACGAGCTTATATGAGTCGTATATTTCACACAAAATGAATGGGTATTCATTTATTTTATATGACATCCGCAACTTAAGTTTGTCAATTTAATTCGCCACGTAATCAAAACTTACAAAGTATTTTCCAGACAAATTTTATATTTGTAGGTATTATACAATTATGAAATTTGGATAAACTGAGAGATTCCACGGCAAATGTATATTTTTGCTGGCTTAAATTTTACTTCATCTGCAAGCTTAATTTTGTTAATTGTCATTAGTAGTCTAATTCCGAACTTTCTTGAAATTTGTATGGAGGCCTCCATTGAAGAAATGACATGATTCAAATATCTCATTTCTGCAAACAAAGATTATCCATATACTGGCAGCATTGCCGTAAAGTAAAACTGATTTGACCATTTATAACTGATTTCTTATATAACATACTAACAACAAACACTATCTGATTTATTTGAGAGTTGAATAAAATAAAAAATTTTAAAAGAGTTTTTAGAATATTTAAGATAATATTCAGAGCGAAGCAAAAGTACTTCACTAAAATTACATTTCTTAATAAGAATGAGATTATATCACAAATGTCCCGAGTTTCTTAAATAGAAATTTGAACTTTTTCTTAATGAATTGTTACAATTTCTATTAAAGCATTTATAAGTAAGTCGTATGATTGTTTTATATTATTATTTTAAATATGTTGAATTAACGTTAACGCTTAATATAGACAGAGAACGTTGTTAGAGGGATCTTTCCCTACCCTGCCAAACAGAAAAAACCGTAAAATAGTATAAAGAAACTTGGTTCCCGCAGCACCTTCAAGTTCAAGCTTAACTAAATCTGCTATTTAGGTAAGCACTATAAGAATGTTCTTTTTCTACCAGAACAGGGAAATATATATATATATATATATATATATATATATATATATATATATATATATATATATATATATATATATATATATATATATATATATATATATATATATATATATATATATATATATGTATATATATAGCCGTTGCCGTAAGTATTCTTGTTTTTCCAGGTTTCCTGCCGCGTCTACCAGAATTCCTCGGTGCTTTTGGAATGTTTCCAAGTCGTATGGTTTCCAATGTTGATGACATAGTAATTGGAGATTTATGATTTTCACTCGGAAATGCGACAATAGATTTATTAATTACTGGAATTCAAGGCCATTATTTTTTAAACGAACATCACAAGCTACAATGTCTAGTTTAGTTTGTTTTTGGATTTTAGAGCCAATAGTTCAGCAAATCTGCAATCAGCAGTTGATTCAAATTGTTCTTTCTTAATATATGAGCTACCTGTTGATTCCATTAAGGGTCGGTCCACCGGACGATCAGTATCTGCGATTTCTGCGATATTAAAGACACTAATCGGTTTACCAAGTTGGGCTCATCATCTATATGTCAGCAGAGTTATTGTATTGTGTTTTAAATGGTCCAAGCTTTCTTCTGCCCAGATTTTGTTGTCAGAGGTATGAGGGGATAGAATTAAAAGAATAATGCTATTATCAGAAACATTGTCTATAATTTCAATAGAGATGTGGGTTTCGTGTTTGTCCATTGTAAATAAAACTGGACAAGCTTTTGTGAGTTTTACAAAATCAATGAATAATCTAAATATGGCTTGAAAATCTGTTCTGTAGACCATCCAGACTGATTTGCTGCTTTATACTTCTTTCTCCAAAAGTTAGTCAACCTAACTGCTTTTAACTTTTTTGGTTTACACTATTGTTGGCTTATGCACTGTTGATATTCCTGTTTCGTCTACGTTCTATCAAAAGTGATATCATGTTATTTCAGCACTTTTTCAAGATTATCACAAAAATTTGAAACAGCCCTATTTAAACTTGTTGCTCTAGTCAAACAAGTTACCTCAGGTTTTCGAATCGAAAAAACTTACTTTCTCACTGCATTTTTTGAAAGGCGCACAAACAGACGTATGACAGAGACCAAGGACCAATAATACTTTAAGGATGCGTTTGTATTAGGAAATTTAATAATAATTATTATAATATATTTTTATTCAAATGACCAGTAAGTTATTTTGGTTAGTTAAACAATTTTTCTTACAGACTATGTCAGGTTATATATTTTTTTTAATAAATATTATATTACACACAAATCACCGCTGCATCATCCCATTTGCAACGGAACAGCAGTGATTCATGTATATTCAATCAAGCCTATAAGAAATCATGCTCAGAATTCTGTTGGCACTACCCCATATGCGACGCATAAATCACGCATATGTTTCTCATGAACGCGATGAGCATTATAGGATTTATGAGTATATCCCGCCTACAGGCTGCACGTGTAAAAAATGTACAATATACTCTAAATTCAAATTCAAATTTAAATCTTCATTTAATTTTTTTAAATCAGAAGTCAGATAGTGACCAAGATATTTTAAATTATCCACCCTATCTAGTGCAAGAGCCGTAGCGTTTGGCACTTCATTCTCTCTGCCTACCCCGCTAGACATATAGTATGAAGCTAAGTAAGTAAGTATCTAGTGTACAATTATTTAATAATCTCTTTCAAACACATGCCTCGGATATTAAACAACATTTTTGGTATTAAGTTTATGAGTTATTTATTTTTTGAGTTATGAACAGTGCCCATAGTGAAGGCCGTCTAAAGTTACAGCATTTGACCCTACATGGAAGTACACTATAACGTATTTTATCGATCGGTCTTTTTGATATGCCCCTCTTTCTGCAGTAACAATGAGAAAGAAAAACAAACCCATCATTTAATTTCATTAATTTGCATTATTTATTTATGACTCAGTACTTTGGTCTTTTGCTTTACCAAATTTTTGATAGTAAAGAAAACGCTGTAAGTTTTCTTTGAATAGGTATACTGTCAGGTCTACTCGGACTCTTTAATTTGCTATTTATTTTAATCCGAAACATTGCTTTCATTCATTTATCGAGAAATATATAGGCTAGTATTAAATTTATCGTCATTTATATTTTTAGTTATATACATTTAAAATGTGTTACATGTCGTATTCAGCATATTATTATCATTATGAGAAATAGTTACATAGGAGTTTTATTTATAAGAGGCAAAAGCAAAATTTTATAATCGACAATCCATCCTCTAGTAAATCATTTTATTAAAATTGTGTAGACGACATATTTCAACGTTTCAAATCAACTTTGTTACATTTCAATTTAACCTTTTTTCATAGAACTCCATTAAGAATCGTAGATATAGACGTAAACGTTATTTTGATTTCTTTCAAATAAGTAGTTAAATAAATTGAATATTAATAGAACTGTCCAATATAACAATTGACTTTTTAAAAATAAAATATTGGAAACGTCTTAGATGTTTCAAGCACTTTGCAGTAGTCTGTAGCCAAGGCTATTCTAAAGTAGCCACCGTCGTTACGTTGGCATAATAATTATATCAAAATAGAGCCAAATATATAATACTTGTATGGTGGGTTTTTTTATATAAAAAAAAATTGTTTAAAACAAATTTGTTGTACTTGCGATTACCGCGCTTAACAAGACAAATGTTTAATCTCTGTAATATTAGAATAAATGTATATAATTATATATCTAAGTAGTGCAAAAAAAAAATACAATCTGTCCTTAATAATATAATGACACAATTTACTATCAACACAACAAGAGTCAAAATAATGAGTGTAGAAAGAAGAATTGATATTTTATTGTTTATACTTTTTTATTGATAATTAATATATGTAAATGTAATATTTTTAAGTGTTTTTCTTGTTTCACTTTTGGGGATCACTACCACGATTGGAAAGCTATGCGTACAAATTAAGGACTGTACGAGTAATTTATTTTAGACTTCGCATCTGGCTCTAAGCGCAATAATTGCGAGTTTAATTTTAAATTATTTTTATTTCATTTCCCGCTAACTAGGTCTCAACACCTGAGGCCTGTCGTGGCGCAGCGGCACAAAACATGTGACTGTGATAATGTCTTTGATTTTCGCGATTGTTACACATTTTAAATGAAACACTTTTAAACGGATCAATCGCGTATATTGTATGGTAGACATTTTTGGGAAACCCGACGTTTTGAAAACTTTACAGTAGTCCGTGGTCACGGGTAGACCCGTGACCACGGACTACAACGGACACGTTTAAAAGTGTTTCATTTAAAAACATGTGACTATAACCGATTGGTTGTGGGTTCGATTCACTTTCGAGGAAATGAAATATTAAATATTTTCCATTTAAATATTTAATATTTTCATTCCCTCGCTCTGGTACAATTCAAAACGCGGCGCTGAGTTCCGCCACTCAACACGATATGCCTCAAAATTCGGTGGAAAGTGGGGAACGGAAGTGTGAGAGAGTGTCTTAACACTAGGTTTCCAAATTCCATCTGCCTACCCTGCCATGTGCGGGATACAGCGTGAAGCTGAGTATTTCTCAACACGTAATGTCATGGAAATAGAGCGGTGCGTGCAGAACGGGGTGTCGTAACACTATGTCCCTCCGCCTACTCCGTTATATCCGAGATACAGGAAAAATATTTTTATATTTTTTATTAAATTTATTTGTTTAATATATTACAAATACATTTTTTTAACACTCCAAGTATCACAAAAACCTCACGGTTTTATCTGGGTACAGAGACCCATTTAGGTTTTAAATTATTTTATGTAAAAAGTGTTTTCTAAAGCGTGATTTGGTTTTCGTTTTCGTTAATAATTTCAGTAACAATCGAAAATTCAACTTTATCATACACAGATATTTACAATAGCTCATTAATGTTTTCCTCAAACAATATCCAATATAGAAAAATCTAGTTGAAAATCTTCAATTAAGTTCAAGTCAACGATTCGGACAAACTGTTCTTATTTTACCAATAACCGTTAAAGCTATCGTGATATGATATAGGAATAAGCTCAAAGGTCAATGGTTAATAGCTTCTTAAATCTATATTGGCAAATGAAGTATTATGAGATAGATATTTTACTTTTATTTATTAGCATTATGATGTTCCCGTATATAGTTAAGTAGTCAGAGGGAACCAAGTGTTAAGACAGGCAATTTTCTCAATACATTTTGTAACTTGAATGTGGTTAATAATACTTATCTAAGTACTTCTCTATTCAAGAACGAGATATAGCAGCTTTTTAAGTAAATTAGTATCAACAGTGCTCACTCGTAATGTGAATTGAAGGATTTTCCCTTAGGACACTAAAATCGGAGATAAAAGCTAAAAGTTAAAAAGGAAAGGACTAAATTCTACTTTAAAAGGTTTACTTTAACGTTGATATGTATACTTGGATTTTCGACTAATACTATTTTACCTATTTACGATAAAAATCAGATAAGGAGAAGCTATCGTGGCGCAGTGACACAAGTGTGCTTCTATAAGCGTGACGAACTGGTTTCGATTTCCACTCGGAGGAATGAGACATTTCATATCTTAATTTTTTCCTTGCTCTGGTAACGGAGATAAACCTCGAGATTTTGGCATAAAGTAGATAACGGAGACGTTTTGACGATGACAGAATTATTTGTATGATATAAACTAAGATTTAACTAAAAAATTGTATTTTTTTTTTTGATAAACAAATAATTATTGCATTTCACTTACTTCACTTAGCCTCTCGCTGTATCCCGCACATGGCAGGGTAAGCAGAGGGAACTTGGAAACCTAGTGTTAAGACACTCCGTACCACTTCCGTTCCCCACTTTCTGCCAAATTTTGAGACATAGCGTATTGAGTGGCGGAACTCAAAGCCGAATTTTGCCTTGTACCAGAGCGAAGCAGTGAAAACTTTAAATATTTAAATTGAAAATATTAAATATTTCATTTCCTCGAACGGGGAACGAACCCACAACCCATCGGTTACAGTCACACGTTTGTGCCGCTGCGCCACGATAAGCCTTATTGCATTTGTTGATTCAATGATTTTTTTTACTTAAATTATTATTGTTTCTCTATCGCTTTTGAGGCGAAACGTGACAATGACTTATTTCTTACGTGCGTGCAGCCGGCGGTCATCGGCTTATAAGACAACTTTGAAAAAAGCTCGTAGTTTCAATATTGGTATTGAAGAAACTCACTTTCAAAGGAGATTTCAAGCGTCTTTACTAGACACTTCACATATTTTTATACAATATAATATTAATTATGTATGAAAAGTAAAAAAAAAAACAGAAGATATTATTCTTCAATTAAAAGGCTATTTAGTACAGTAGTATTTTTTTAATCGAAGCCATAATTCCAGAGATTAGAGCTTTCAACTAAATAGACAAATTAACTCTTCATCTTTGTTATATGTAATATACGAGTAGATTACACGAAAAAAACCTGCTCAACTGAGCAGGTACGCGTGCTCAGGTCGGTTATCTCACATTGAGATAGAATTATAATAAGTAAACATTTTTCTATTAAAACTATATTAAAGTCAACTTCGCGCTGTATCCCGCACGAGGCAGGGTAGGCACAGAGAACCCGGAAACCTAGTGTTAACCTAGTGCTAAAGATTCAAATAACAACTCATTTTAGTAAATAATCGTTTAGTTCAAGCGGGCAAAATTTTATATGTCTTCGCTATGGTACAAGGCAAAACGTTGACTTTGCCACTCAACATGCATTTGAGGCATTGCGTGTTGATGCCTCCATTCAACACGCAATATATTTCACGCAGTGTTGAGTGGAATTAGATTGGAAGTGAATTCGGCTGTAAGTGGAGAATGGAAGTAGAATGGAGAATCTTAACAGTCTTAACAAGCGTGAGGCTTTTTTGCGTAGGAATTTTCTTCCACCAGCCGCAATCTGTGGAACGGCCTACCCGCGGCAGTATTTCCATGTCAATAGGACATGGATACCTTCAAAAAGCACGTCTGCCTCCACTTTAAAGGCCGGCAACGCACCTGTAGCTCCCCTGGTGCTACACGGGGTCGTGGATGATGGGAATCACTCACCATTAGGTGACCTCTACGCTCGTTTGCTTGTCTTTTCCATAAAAAAAAAAGCTGAGAGTGAGAGAGAGTATATTTGTTAAGTATTGTTCTTTTTTTTTATTGCAAGCAAACCAATGTACCAGAAAAGTTTTGCATTTTAAGAGGTTAAGAGAAAACGCGGCGTTTTATTCCGCCCCTATCCTACCCAATGTTATTATTAATAATCTACATTGCTAGAGTTATAAGCTATTTATTATTTTTATCTTTAAGCTGTATCCTGCACATGGCATCGTAGGCAGAGGGAACCTTACTAGCCTAGTATTTATTAAGATACTCCGTACCGTTCCGTTCACGTTCCGTTCCATTTTCGCTGAATTTGAGCCATTGCGTGTTGAGTGGCAGAATTCATCGCTGCGCATCGCCTTGTTATCACAGCGAAGTAATGATAACTTTAAATATGTAAATTTTAAATATTTCCCTTTTTCAAGTGGGAATCGAACCCACAACCTGTCCCTCTTACAGTCGCAGAGACGTATCCCTGCACTGTGACAGAGTTCAATATTACTTTATTGAATAACAATAATGTATTTTTGGTACTACATAAAATAAAGGAGAACAAGACAATAATTGGAGCTTGAGAATTGCTTCATGAATATATATTATGTTTGTCTATGGAAAGGTCTTACAAAGGTTAATTGTAAAGCACCGTATGAATTATTAATAATAGTGCTTATTTATAAATAGACTTTGGAAACTGTAGAACAAACACGGCAAATTATATATACGGTATATATGTTTCAACCTATCATGCCTTTATTTTTTATTTTTTTAGCTCCACGCTGTATCCCGCACGAGGCAGAGTATGCAGAGGGAACCCGGGAACCTAGTGTTAAGACACTCCATTCCACTTCCGTTCCCCACTTCCCGCCGAATTAGAGGCATTACGTGTTGAGTGGCGCAACTCAACGCCGCGCTTTGCCTTACAACCATGCCTTTATAAATTACTTATTGTATTTTTTTTGTTATACTTTTGATGTAATATCCATGCTGTGCTAGAAAAAACATATAGTATCTCAGAAATGAGTGAAATTAAAATAGAAAATAAGGAAAGTTGAAGTAAATTTTTTCAACTACTATATTGTTTTGCAAATAAAAGGGGCTTAAAGTAATTAAAAAATTAACACTTTTTACAAAGACATATCTTATTTGTGTCAAAAAACAACACCAATTCATGAAAGATATTCATAATAATCTATCCATCTCAATATGACTTGTGTATAACAGTCACTATAAGATTATAGAGGCATATCGTCAGTATAATTCCCCTTGGCGCGTCGCAAGCTGCACTGACTCTGCAGGAACACTGACTGCGCTAAGGCGCGGCACCATGCCCACCCGGCGCCTGTATATGACACTTCTCTTGTACTTCTAACATTACTTACGTATGGACGCCATCTGCAGGAAAATTAATTATATATTTAATAACAAATTTTCTTCACAAAAATGTTTAAAGCGTCAATATAGAAATGAATAACATTATTTTTTTCCATTAATTTATTTTCACGATTATTGCGAATAGACCAACTCTGTATTTGTATCTAATAACGCTGGTTGTAGTAAGATACCCAAAATGAGACGTTGTGTCAGAAGTAGAACGTAAATGCTGTGTATGCCGTGTGATTCCGGCTTAGAATAGGATCACCCTGGTACTGATGGTGTCGTAAGAGGCGACTAAAGTACGTGTGGTAGAGTCACGTTGTCAGCAATGACAACACACATGGGCAGACTCGACCGGATTGTTGCCACCCCCGGCATTGAAACCGGCGTTAAGTAGTGGCTTCGGCCACTGCGTTTCGCATTGGGTAGTGCCGGGCCCCGGTGCCCATCCATCTTTAGGACCGGCAACACCTCTGTAGCTCCTCTGGTGCTACACAGGGCCGTGGGCGACGGTGATCACTTACCATCAAGTGACCCGTACACTCGTTTGCCGTGTCTTATCCATAAAAAAAATATATGTGGCCCTAACTATTTTTTTTTTCAGGCCTACTAAATAAATAATTAGCACAATATGCTTAAAAGCTATTTTCCTCTTACTAATACACAGGTACAGGTTTAGAAAAAAATACGAGATTAAGTCACGAATAGCGGTTATATTTTTTAGCTTCACGCTATATCCCGCCTTGTAGTAATGTAACTTGATGAGAACGTGTGGCTTAGTCGGTCAGAGCGCTTAGACGGTTTACAAAAAGAGCGGGGTAAAATCCTGCTTCGTTCAAATTTTTATTAGTTTTTAGATTAAGTATTTTTCTGTATTTGGTGTGGAATAACAAAAAAAACACCTATAAATTGTAAAAATATTGTGAAAAGACGTTTGTGTGTTAAAGGCTTTTACCAAATTAATAATTTTATAATTGATGACACATGATTCAGTAACTTTGGTGAAAGTGTGGTAAATTCGAAGGTAAAAACATCCAAAAAATGAAGCTTATAACTTCTTATTTTTAATAAAATGTTTTAATATAAATTTGTACAGATGCTGGCCACTTTATTGTAGCCGTGGCCACAGACTACTAAAGAGTACTTTAAACATCCAAGAATATATATGTAATTCTAAATATACGTGATTAATTTGCTTTAGAGCTTCATTTATAAAGACCTAGGTGTTAAGAAGAATAGAAATATTACAAAACGGTTCTATTAACATTCTATTTATGTACCTGAAGATTCTATTTATGAGGCCTGTCGTGGCGCAGCGGCACAAGCATGTGACTGGAACCGACAGATTCTGGGTTCGGTCCCCAGTCGAGGAAATGAAATATTTAATATTTTCAATTTAAATATTTAATGTTTCATTTCTTCGCTCTGGTAAAAAGGCAAAGCGCGGCGTTGAGTTTCGCCACTCAACACGTAATGCCTCAAAGTCGGCGGAAAGTGGGGAACGGGAGTGGAACGGAGTGTCTTAACACTAGGTTCCCGGGTTCCCTCTGCCTACCCTGCCTCGTGCGGGATACAGCGTGAAGCTAAGTAAGTAAGTAAGTATCTATGTACCTATTTATTTAAAAAAAAAAACTGAATAACGTTTACATCTATATCTACGATTACTAATGGAGTTCTAAGAAAAAATGTTAAATTAAATTGTAACAAAGTTGATTTGAAACGTTGAAATATGTCATGTACCAAAATTGATTAAAATTATTTATTAGAGGATGAATTTTCGATTACAAAATATCTTTTTGCCTCTTATGAATAAAATTCTTATGAGACTATTTAGTATAGCGAACTTATTTTATTTTGTCTGTATGATTAAATGGTAATGTAATAAGTAGACTACAACATATAACACATTGTAATTTCTCGAAATAACTAAAACTATTAATGACGATAAATGACGGAAATCAAAGTGTTTTATAAATTATTTATTTATTATATTTAAAATTCACTGGAAACTAAGCTACAACAGGTTCAGGGGCCTTGGGCAAATGGTTACCCTCAACCTTAGTGCCGTCAAGACCAGCGCTGTACTTCGTCACGTAGGTCTTTCCATCATCACCGATGTAAGAGACTTCTCCTTCAAAGATCATCACATAGCCAGATCCATCTGCTAAGGGCACGAGACGTCCTCGCTCTGTGACTACTGTGCCTTCAGCTGTCACATAGCGGAGAGCAAATTGTCCGAATTCGTCATGGACCTCCTCGTGCTCTAGAGCTGGGAGCGCTCGTCGGGCTGCGACTTCAGGGTCTACCATATAGGAGCAGCAGCGGCTACAGCCAGTAAGCCAACGAAAGCCACAAACTGTAATAACATAAATTACAGATTACTTAATTTATTTATTAATATTAATAAAGGCGTATTTAAATAGAAAAATATATATAATAATAACAAGAATATTTATATCTTACCATTTTCATGATGACCTTTGTTTTTGATATACTACTAATACTGTACGTATTATTTAACTCCACAAACGTGACTGTATTTGGTGTTTTGTACAAAATAATTTATATACTTAAACTTGATGTAATAACACGTACTAATGGAGTAATTTACTTAATTTTAATTAATAATTTAAACTTTATTACTTTTCAGAAATTAGTTAGGATATACTATTTCATAACATTAAGATCAGAAAAAATATTTAAAAACTTGAAAATATTAAGCAAAGCGGTCACGGCACAGGGACATCAGAGTGCAAACGTGGTTTTGGGTTCGATTTCCACTCACAAGAGTGGAATATTTTATATTTACATATACAAGGTAAAAACGTGACGTAGACTTTCTTCATTCAAAACGCAATGCCTCAAGAATTCGTCGTAAAGTGTAGAACGGAAGTATCTTAAAGAAACAGTTAACCTTGCTATGTACTGATACTGCATGATGCTAAAAAATAAAGATATTTTTAAATAATAAAGATATTTCCTTATATAGAAACGTGAAAAGAATATGCGTAGGGAATTTCAACACGCGCCTCTTTGAAACCGTCGAAACGCTTTAACCACTATGTCATACGTTTTTATTAAACTGTATTACCTGAATTCTAATAGGCTTGGAGTCGCTTCTCTCTGCATTAAAAAAATACAAACTTTCTAAATAAGTGTTTACTTTCATAATAATAGAGTAACAATTTCAGAATGCCAAAAAATCCATTATATTGAATTGGTGGACACATCTGTCGTATAACATTCAAAAATTTCAAGTTCAATATCTTAAAAATTGCGTCTGAAAATTTAAAAGATATTCAAATATTTAAAGAATAAAAGAAAATAACAAATATAATGATGAATGGCCTTTCCCCTTAGGATGATGAAACCTTTTTAAATATTTTAGCTTGAAACCCTTTTATCAATTAAATACCTTTCAGGCATTTATTATAAATTATAAGCGAGTGATTTTAAACCATCTGTCACTCGTCAATCAAAGTATATTAGCAGAAATTGTGACTGAATGGAAATGAGGTGAGATAAAATCTAGTTAACCTTATACTGGCGGTGTTTATTTAAATGTACATGCTTATAAAATAAATCTACAGCTTAGCTAAAAAGAAAGTTTTATTTTTTATCCTTGTATTATACTTATATTATATGGGCAAAACTATTGGCACACTGGCAAAACCTGGACATTCAATAGATGTTGTAACGTGAAAATCGATAAAATTCATTATATTTAGGATAAAGATTGACGTGTGTTTTAAAACGCACATTGCCCACCAATCAACAAGTGTTTACAATCTAATATTAAAAAGTACATTTCCAATTAGGACATCTTTGTTTAGTAAAATAATATTGCAAATATTATGTAAAAATAATACTTATCTTTGAATGATATTATATTGGTATATACATTTCATAAAGGAAATCGTTATTTTAGCCTTCTGCAAAAACATTCAAAATTTTGTCGTTAGTACCTAAACCAGGGGCTTGTGCTGACTTTCTAAAAATTATTCTTTTTAAAAATTATTCTTGAACATATTTCTTATTCTCGTAAACTTTAACATTTTACATACATTATTCTTTTTTCATACATTATTCTCGTACACTTTAAGAAAGAAAGATCATTGTAGAATTCTGATGTGAGCCGAGATCCACTAAGACCTTTGGAATTAGGAAAAGTTGTGTTTCTGCAGCAAGTACCTACACTGATGATCAGAGTAACAGGTGATAAGATACAGTAAAGACATAAAAGCCAGGTCACCGATTAGATGTCGCAATATTATAAAATAATTATAATAGTATCATGGGAGGTGTTATAAAAGATTATAAGCAGCACTTTATAAGACTGAAAAGAGAAGACACCGTTGGTATATAACATTATTCTCGTAGCTACTTGACGTATGTATCAATAATGCAAGCTTGATATATCCTCAAGAAAACAAGGACATAAAACATATGAAAGTTAAGCATTTCCGATTTGCTATAAGTTGAGGTCTTATTACGTATGGTAAACAAGACTGGTACTTATCGAGGTGTTCAATTTGTTACCCCACAAATATCTAATTGACCCTGTGATACATGCCTCTTTTTGACACTTATTGCCGATGAAAGAACTGCATACAATATCAAAAAAAAATATGAAAATTATGAAATGTAAAATGTCGTAATGTTTTCAGTGATTAACTTACAAAATCTGTCTAATCTATAAGCCTATAAACTAAGAATTATATTATTTTGTGTCATTGTGACAAAAATTTGCAATATTAAAAACAACAATTGTATCAGTTACGTTGATTTTAATAATTATTTTGTCCAAGTTTTTAATACTTTCTTAATTTGTTACAAAAACAACAGATGTCAAAAAAAAAACTATGGCATTTACTTGCCAAAATATTTTTTATTTAAATAGACTATTATTAGCAGTTTTGAATCGTCGTATAAACTTAAATCTAGCACCGGCTCGAAAGGCAGTTCTGATCTGATCATAAGGGCCGGCATGAACCTATGAACCATGTCAATAATATAATTACTTAGAAACGAGAAGAAACACTTATAAATATTTTCTTTTTAGTATTGTTTTTAGAGTTACTCCAAATTTATGATGAAAAAAAGACGCGTATACTTAGATCCATAAAATATTTATTAACTTTTAGGAGTTTAGAATTTGGCTCACTTACTTATTTTTATTTCTTGTTTCTAGTGTATGTCTCTCACGGTCTGGCCGTATGTTTTTCTATAACGTTCAATTCACTCACTCAGCTTCACGCTGTATCCCGCACATAGCAGGTTACGCAAAAGGAACTTAGGAACCTAGTATTAAGACATTCCACCCCACTTCCATTCCCCACTTTCCACCAAATTTGAGGCATTGCGTGTTGAGTGGCGGAACTCAACGCCGCGTTTTGCCTTGTACCAGAGGGAAGAAATGAAAATATTAAATATTCAAAATGAAAATATTAAATATTTCATTTCCTCGAGTGGCGTCGAACCCACAACCTGTCGGTTACAGTCACACGCTTGTGCCGCTGCGCCACGACAGGCCTCGAATAAGTTCAGGCCTAACGTCCAATTAAACAGTATAATAACAAACATATTGTGAAGCAACTGTTACAATGCCTAATAATTATGTATGTATAATGGAATTATTCATTCATTGATTTGAAGTTTAATAGAGTTTGAATGATGAACGTCATAAATCACTGCAGCCCATATTGAATCCGTCATTGGGATATATTACCAATTTTGACTCATTTTGTTCATAAGCTATTGATAGTAATTACCTAAAAAATCTATGTAGAGTAAATCCTTTAAGTTTTATTAAAATGATCAATATTGATTGCGTTCCCTATCGTTAAATTATTCATCAAAGTGTCAAATGAAAAGAAATGGATTTTATTATTCTGAGTTAGTACAAGATCTTTAAAATGCCCATGAATATATTATAGCCCCTGGCTTATCGTCGCGCAGGGAAGCAAGACTGCGACTGTGATTGTCAACGGCTGTAGATTCGATCCCCACTCGAGGAACTGAAATATATTTTTTTTCAGCTTCACGCTGTATCCCGCACGAGACAGGGTAGGCAGAGGGAACCCGGGAACCTAGTGTTAAGACACGCAGTTCCACTTCCGTCCCCCACTTTCCGCCGAATTTGAGGCATTGCGTGTTGAGTGGCGGAACTCAACGCCACGCTTTGCCTTATTACCAGAGCCAAGAAATGAAACATTAAATATATAAATTGAAAATATTAAATATTTCATTTCCTCGACTGGGGCTCGAACCCAGAACCTGTCGGTTACAGTAACACTCTTTAGCTGCTGCGCCACGACAGGCCTGTTACATGGGTCGTGATCCCTCACTTTCAGGTGACCAGTACGTTTGTTTGCCATAAAAAATATATTTTCCATAAAAAAAAATCCTAAGTTCCCTCAGCCTATTTAACCACTCACTCATTCACTCAGCTTCACGCTGTATCCCGCACATGGTGGGGTAGGCAGAGGGAACTTGGAAACCTAGTGTTGAGACACTCCGTATCACTCCCGTTTCCCACTTTCCGCCAAATTTTGAGACATAGCGTGTTGAGTGGCGGAACTCAACGCCGCATTTTGCCTTGTGCCAAAGCGAAGAAATGAAAACTTTAAATATTTAAATTGAAAATATTAAATATTTCATTTCCTCGAGTGGGGAACGAACCCACAACCCATCGGTTACAGTCACACGTTTGTGCCGCTGCGCCACGACAGGCCTATTTTACCATGTGCAGGATATAGCGTGAAACTTAAAAGAAATAACTTCTGTTATAATAATATACATAACGGTCGCTTGTTCAATTTAAAAATTATACTTTTTAAAATGTTGGTAATTTGCAGCAACAATATTTCAATTTCACTTTGACAAATAGAGCGTTTGAAAATTAACATTAATTGCTCTTTAAAATATTTATTGCAGGTTAAAATGAGTTAGCACAATATTTTTTTAAACATGTTTCTTATGAAGACTTATACAACGATTACTTTTTTTACCACAGCTATACATCGCAGAACATACCGAAAAAAACCCAGTGTTCAGACACTCCGTTCCACACTTTCCACTCAAACTTTGAGACGATGCGTGTAAAGTGGCATAATACAACTCTGCGTTTCGTCTCCGTATCAGAATGAGGAAATTAAAACAAGTAATCAATCCCTCGAGTAAAAATCAAATATACAAATATCACGATTACAGTCAGATCCAGTACCGCCTCACGTTGGTTTCTAACATAACATTTTTGTAATTAAAAACATTTACATTTTTGTAATTAAAAACATTTACAAAATTATCTATCTTAATTAAGCTTAAAAACTTGAAGAAAACAATTCAAAATTATTTTATTCAGAGATTACCAGCTAGTATAAGTTGTAATAAGCCAACATCGAAATCTGTTAAAAAGTTTATATAAAATGCTACACTTGATTGTTTTTTGTCAGTGTCACGCTATCGATCCCAGAAGGCAGAAAGAACACTCGGTTAGGTTAAAACATTTCCGTTTCCAGCTTTAGCCAAATTTGGAAATTATGTGTTAAGTGGCGGAACTCAACTCCGCGCTTTGCCACGTTGTCAGAGCAATATAGGATTATAAATGAACTGTACTCGTGTTAGGCAATCTATACTAATATCTATATTGAAATTTACTTAAACAATGTTTTGTTTTTAATTAAATTGCTATATTTTCTGCAAAATCATGTAGGCAAAAGCAGTTCACCTTCCGCCTAGTGCATATTGACTGGTGGAACTCAATGTTTCCTCACTCATTTCACAACGGTGGTCTCGTCTCTTTTGAACATATCATTTAATATTATCACATCAATACATATATACTTGTGGTGATACTTTTTGTTTATTCAATGATAGAGCTTTGAAATTTAAATGAAGTTTTATTTTTTTCATATTATGTAAGTTAAATTAGATAAGATACTTATATATCGTTATTTATAATGTTATCTTATGAGAATATTAACATGGTAACTATTATTGGTAGTGTACGGTGGTTGTACGTGCTAGTTAAATTACTTACTACAGTATAACACTTATATGACAACGAAAGGATTTTTTCATCAATAAATATATAGAAAACCATTATTTCAAAATTGTTATTTAATGACTGTCACTATAATTTTAATAAAATAAAAATATATTTTTTTGCCTAAAGTCTAAGCTCGTTTCGTCACTCACATTATATTTCTAACTTAACCCGGGATAAGCAGGGTCGGGCTTTTGAGATCCAAGCCTTTTTTTATTTATACTTACTTATGTTATTAGATATATGTGTGACATAACATGCAACATAGCGTGAACAGCAATAATGTTATTTTCGTTGTTCTATCTTTCAGAGATATTAATATATTCGTCAATTAGTTGCAGTTGCAGTAATATGAGGATAAAGTTAAAAAGGAAATAATTAGAAACTCGTCTCTTTTGAAATTTTATCATTAATATATAATTTGAATATTTAATGTTTTTATTTCTTCGCTCTGGTACAAGGCGAAACGCGGCGTTGAGTTCCGCCACTCAACACACAATGCCTGAAATTCGGTGGAAAGCGGGGAACGGAAGTGGAATGGAGTGTCTTAACACTAGGTTCCCAAGTTCCCTCTGCCTACACTGCCACGTGCGGGATATAGCGTGAAGCTGAGTGATTAAGTGAATGTATATAATATTTTAATTATCTAATGCGATTATTATTTACAATTATGTATTTTAGAACCTGTTTCTATTCATAATAAAGTTTTCCACATAATATCTACGTGAAATGTTATTAGAAAAATAGACTAATACGAAAATTACTACAGATAATACAAACAATTGACAGGAATAAGTAAAGAGAGATCATTTGAGTGACTGTTAATAAAAAATCTAAATTGTCTAAAAATCTAAATCAGATAATGGTGATATTTTTCTATTTATGATATAAAATTCTGAGCTGCCTTTTTAAAAATAGTGATTATAAGTAGTTATAAAATTTTTTAGTTGTATTTTATTACAAATAATAAAATTTACATACATTTAAATTTTTATAATGAATTAATAAGCGTTCTAAGTAGAAAGAACTACATGATTGTGTTATTAAATAAACTATTGTCTAAAAGACGGGTCTATGAGGCCCATTCTACAGTTATTGTAACAGTTTTTCACCCGCATGACTCTGGGTTAAGAAACGCTAAATAGTGGCCGCCCGCAAATTCTCTTCCGATGAAATAAAGGATAAATTTTCGTTTGCTTACAATATGTTTAGAGAAATCTATAAATATTTTTCAGAAAATTATAGATAAAATTGACATCGTTCAATAGGACGAAAAATAAAAGAAACATATTTCAAGGAAACAATGTTATTACTAAGAAAAATCCAAAATAAATAATATTTATTATATAATGATAAAGGGATTTCAAGTAATTTTAAATTTATAATCTTATATTACTTTCTAATGGAAATGGAATTTAATTTTCCTTGGGTTTTTTTAAGTAAATTCTATATAAGTTCCATTACAGCGACATAATTTTATAACGTAATTTCACTGTAACCTGTAATTATTACACGTTTCAATATATTTTTCAGCTTTATGCCTCACCTTATTTACTAGATTACACGCGGATTTGATTTCAAACAACAACTTTTCTTGCTAATTAAAGTTAATAGAACAAAAAAGACAAACCATTTCGCTGTCAACGCAAAGGTTTTCTTCGATTTCCACTCCAGTAAATAAATACTCTACGCTATGTTACGAAAATTAGGCGGAAAACTTCTAAAGACCTCTCTACATACTATATAATATAAAATATTAGTTGCACATTAGATTTGAACCGCAGTTACAGTCAGACCTACATTGTCTATTACATTTTAATATTTCCTATTTGCCTCTAAATATTGTTACTAAGAGTTTAATAACACAGTGCTCAATTTAGCTTTATTGTATGAGTAGAGTAAGGGAGAGTCCTAAGTAAGTATTGTCGACGAAATTGTAAGATTTGCTTAAACAAAATAAATTTTAATATTCTGGCCTAAATCACTGCTTTCTTACTGCCAGAAGAGAGCTTACGTAATACTCGTACAATTCGTTAATCGTGTAATTTGATCGACAGTCAGAGACGTTTTATAAAAAAAGAAAGTCGATTTTTAGTGTCAATTATGTACATATTCATACATTCTCTGTCTTTATGTATAGTTATTAGAAATATTTTGACTGTATATAATATAAAACACAAAAATTAAAGCTATTTAAAGTATTTCTTTTCGCATTGCTTCATAAGATATTTTACTTTTCAGTTTTACTTTCAAATTCTTATTTGTTTTTTTTTTAGAAATGACGATGACTTTATGAAAAAGTATTGAAATCATCAATAAGCCTGCTCTTATCCACTGCTGAATGTAGATCTCAATATGTATCAAACTAATGACGGCTTTTACATCTACTGAGAATTTTATTTTGGTTGATATTAGCTGATTACTTGAACGTTATTAAAACATTATTACAAATTAAGTTTAGTTTATTTCTGTAATGTTTTTTAGTTGCGTCATTTACAGCACGATAATTTGCTAACGATTCTAAATGATATTGTTAAATTCATTTTCATAATTCAATTATAAAACATTTAAAGAATTGGATTGGATTTGGTAATGAGTTGTCATTATAATAAAGTATATAAGAGGTTGAACCTTTTTTTATTTTATCAGTTTGTAACTAAATCAGCTTACGTTACGTCTTATAAAAATATAATTTAAGGTAAAAAAATAATATATAGGTATATATATAAAAAAAATCACTTACTAACCACGTTTGTTTGGAATTATTACTCGTAATAACATTTACAGTTTTTTTACTAAGAAATATGTATAATCTAATATGTTTATTAAAATAATAACGTTTTATTCCAGATGTTCCTGCCAATAGTACTTAGTTTGGTTGCGTCCTCATTCGCTTTACCAGCACTTGAGCTACAAGTGCTACCCGATGCTCTCGTGAACGCTAATGAACATGCTAAAATAATAGAATACCAGCCGAGTAGTAGCGAAAGACTTGTAGAAGAGAAAAGAATATTGGAAGAAGAACAGAGAGTGATTGAAGAAGAAAAAAGATTCATGGAAGATCAGAAAAAGATTGAAGAAGCTAATAAAATTATTGAAGAACAGAATAAAATTATTGAAGAAGAAGAGAAAAAAATACTTGAAGAGGCTGAAAAAAGATTAGCAGAAGAAGAAAAGAGATTAATCGAGGAAGAAAAAATGATGGAAGAAGAGCAAAAAATAAAAGTTGTTTTATCAGCGGTACCAAGCCCACCAGAACTACCCGCTGTAGACACATCTATTTATTCCAATTTCTTGAAAGCTGAAAAATTAGAGGATTCTCAAGACGCCTCCAAAGATATGAAACCTTTTAAGTTTATGTGGAAAATTCCTAGAATAATATTCCCAGGACGCTTCCTAGTTGATAATGTTTATGTAACTCAGAAACCTCTGGAAGTCTAGGTTAAATTTCAAATCAGCTATCGTCATTATTTTAAGCCCATTTTTTTGTAATAAATATATTAGTATCACAATATGTTTTAATATACGTATAATAATCTAATATAGCTTAATTCAGGAACATTTTCAAAATACTTAACCTAAAAATTATTATATGTTTTTTTTATATTATATTTAAATGTACACCGGTAACTTTCAAACCTTTTTTCTGAACTATAAAATAAAGAATTTATGATTAAATTATCATATTGACTATTTTTATATAGTAATTGAATGAAAAATAATACTAATTTTAAAACTATATAATAAGCTTTATAATCTTGTGTATCTAGCGAAAGACGCATACTTTAGTTTTCACTTTTTTGTTTTCACTCATTTCAAGAAAGATATTGTAAATTATGAATTTGGTCTGATTACTCAGAAAAATATGATCACTCTCATGTACATAATGACTATTTCGTATGAATTTATAAGTATAAAAATTACTTTTATAATATTTTTAGGATATAGATATATATATATATATATATATATATATATATATATATATATATATATATATATATATATATATATATATATATATATATATATATATATATATATATATATATATATATATATATATACATATATATGATATTTTTTGAGTACATTGAAACTGATAGTTTTTATATCGATCGAGTGTTTAATTTTTCTCTTTCTCTCTTCTCTTTTTGAGGCCTGTCGTAATGCAGGGGCACAAGCGTGTGACTGTTAACGATACATTGTGAGGTTTCAAATCGAGAAAATAAAGTATTTAATATTTTCAAATGAAATATTTAATATTTTCAAATGAAATATTTAATATTTTCAAATGAAATATTTAATGTCTTCATTTCATCGCTCTGGTAAAAAGGCAAAGCGCGGCGTTGAGTGCCGACAATCAACACGCAAGGCTTTAAATTCGGCGGTAAGTAGGAAACGGAAGCGGCACTATATCTTATTATAAATGACTATTATTTTTCGGCACTTGTTAAACGTCACAAATATTTTGAGCTTTTAACATTATTAAACAATCAAAGAGGAAAAACGAGTTTCCAATTCCCCAAGAACCTCCTCCGAGACTGTCCTGTAATAAAAACAAGATATTAACATTTATTACCACCTTGTTGTTTGCTCCACCAATGGGGTGGCGTTATTTAATTCATTCATTTGCTTATATTTCGTATAGAATTGCTCATTTGTATTGCAATGCGTTTCTGACTTTTACTTTGTTATCGTGAAACTAACATGTGACTCACCATTCGGTGAAAATACGATATAATAAAAAGACCTCAGACTTTGACCTCTCCCTCATACGTACTATATGTAATTTGTATGTATGAATTTATTTCTATTAGTGTTTTAATTAGTTAAAATTGTTCTTATATTAAATATTGTGATAAGTTTTAATGTTTAAAGTTTATTTTTTCTTATAAATCACTAGCGAACTTCTTTCTACATTATTTATTACCTGAAAATGACACAAAATAAAATTTTTAACATAAATAAAAATTAACATGAAAAAATATTTAACGTACGTTCGGTCATTTCGTAATCAAGCCTCTTTTCCATTGCACATTTCCTATCTCGGGGCTCGTGAGGTAGGTTACGTTAGGTTAATTTTAAATCTTTGATGGCTCCCAAAGTATTTATTGAAATTATGTATTGTAAAGAACAATTTCAATATAAGTGGATTCAATATAAAGATTATTAAATTTATTACTACACAACTGTAAAAAATATATGAACAGTAACCCGATAAATTTAAATTCAACACGCAATGCCTCAAATTCGGCGGAAAGTGGGGAACGGAAGTGGAACGGAGTATCTTAACACTAAATTCCCGGGTTCCCTCTGCCTATCCTGCCTCGGGTGGGATATGGCGTGAAGCTAAAAAAGAATTATAGCAATTAGCAGCATATATATAATTTGACTTTTTTGACACTATAATAAGTTTAAATTTAAATTTAAAAATTTTCACGTAGCGAAATTTGAACCCGCGCTTCTTCGGAAACCGTTCAAGCGCTCTGACGAATTAAGCCATACGTTCTTATCGAGCTACGTCGATGTTTTAAATTTAAATTTAGTATTTCCTTTCTTAAGTGTGGAATAACACTTTAATTAAAAATAGTAAAAATGTATGACACAATAGTTAAAAAAAATAAACTGATTCATAAAACAGAAATTTCATGTCAGTTAAAGCTCTATGTTAATTCGACTATTCAAAAGTACAATAGTCGTTTTGAATAAAGAATATATTAAATTTGAATTGAAAACTTGGAGTACAAGAACTCTTACAACTGTACAGTTTCTGATCTTCCAGACTGAATGATATCTAATTATATCAGAAAAAAGCAGACGTCTTTCTTAAAGCTGCTTCGTAATAAAATCCATATAATTTACACGACATACGCCGCTGTCTGGGAACTATCACAGTTTTTTTTTCGTACAAAAAATACGATATTCAAAGCATTCTAAAGCATTCTAAAATAGATGGAAAAATGGCTACCTATAAATGACGCTATCATAGAATGCTTAGGCTTACAAGTAAAATTATTTGTTTTTAATATCACGTCATGAATATTTAAGGCAATAAGGCAAAGCGCGGCGTTGAGTTCCGCCACTCAACACGCAATGCCTCAAATTCGGCGGAAAGTGGGAAACGGAAGTGGAGCGGAGTGTCATAACACTAGGTTCCGCTTCCGTTCCTTCTGCCTACCCTGCCTAGTGCGGGATACAGCGTGAAGCTGAAAAAAATGAATATTTAAGGCGTAGCACATAGCGTATACTAATCGTAAAGCGGAGAAAGTGTGAATATAAACATTTTTTTATTTCAGTTGTATCCACGTAACTTTAGAAAGTGATTATCGAAATAAACTGTCTTAATACTTCCTTACCCCACTTTCTATCGTATTTGAGCTTACGAACACGCTTGTGCCCCTGCGCTACGACAATCCTCCTCAATAATATATATATATATATATATATATATATATATATATATATATATATATATATATATATATATATATATATATATATATATATATATATATATATATATATATATATATATATATATATATATATATATATATATATATATATATATATATATATATATATATATATATATATATATATATTCTCCTCAATAATATAATCATTTAATTTCAATGACACGAGAAAGAAATAAAAAGAAAATAAAGCTATAAAATAACTGATTGAGGCCTGTCGTGGCGCAGCGGCACAAGCGTGTGACTGTAACCGACAGGTTTTGGGTTCGATCCCCATTCGAGGAAATGAAATATTTAATATTTTAAATTTAAAAAAAATATGTTTCATTTCTTCGGTAATAAGGTAATAAGACAAAGGGCGGCGTTGAGTTCCGCCACTCAACACGCAATGCCTCAAATTCGGCGGAACTTGAGGCTTTGCGTGTTGAGTGGCGGAAAGTGGGGAACGGAAGTGTCTTCACACTAGGTTCCTGGGTTCTCTCTGCCTTCCCTGCCTCGTGCGGGATACAGCGTGAAACTGGAAAAAAAATATAACTGATTACTTATGGATTAATATATAATTCCCAGTACAGTAAAATTGATAGAGAAATAGCATAGTGAGTTTTGTGATAATTTAAAAAAAAATCCTAAATATTCTGAATCTCAGGCTGACTGACCTGAAACCCATCGGTACTTGTATATCAACTTTATCGGGCGAAAAATTGAGGTCGGTGTAATGAAGCTTACGCCGTAAACGCAAAGTTATTACTGAGAAAATCTTAGATACTGTTAACACATTATATTACTAACGTATGTTAAGGCTTAAGAGCTAATAACACTTTTTTATAATACGATAGTTATAAAAGTTATTAGAAAAAACTAATAAAGAAAGTATATATTATTTTTCATTACGTACTCGTATTTGACATTAAGATAATCCGTTTCCCATACATTGCCCACATTTCATGAAATTGGATATTGAGTGGTGGAACTAAACGCCGCCCTATGTCTAAATACCACAACGCAGAAATAAGACAATGACACACTCACAAATGGATATCAGGTGTGGTACAGAATGAGATTGTATAGGCGATGATTGCGGGTTTGATCCCTCGAAAATTGGTAATAATTATTTTTCTTACACATATACTGAGAAAAATTCTTATCCAATTACTTTCTGTCTAAGAAAAGTCGCCAGGAAGCTCTTATTTAAATTTTGCAATATTCAGCTATAGTTCAGCTTCACGTGGTATCCCGTATGTAGTGTTAAGACTCTCCACTTCTCACCATCAACATATCCGTAGTTGTCATGTAATTCCGGCTTAGAATAGGACTACCCTGGTACTGATGGTGTCGTAAGAGGCGACTAAAGTACGTGTGGGAGAGTCACGTTGCCAGCAATGGCAACAGGTATGGGCAGACTCGTCCGGATTATTACCACCCCCGGTATTTAAAACCGGCATTAAGTAGTGGCTTTGGCCACTGTGTTTCGCATTGGGTAATGCCGGGCCCCGGTGCCCATCCACCTAAAAGACGGACAACGCTCCTGTAGCTCCTTTGGAGATACAGGGCGTCGTGGGCGACGGTGATCACTTACCATCAGGTGACCTGTACGCTTTGCCGTCTTTACCAAAACAAAAAAAAGTTCAATCCTTTGTGCGTCATTCACTCAGTGACGAAATAGTTTTATATATTATTTATATTTAGCGTTAATTAATAAATAAAAATAATTGACGTAAATAATTTCAAACTTCACAATTTATTTATGAAGAGAAGCTCACTGAATTTATGGAAATCTATTCGAAATCCACAATACACGCCTGTGTTCATTTAAATATATAACCATAACACTCGTATATTAAAAACCTATTTTTTTATCGTTTTGTTGGGAAATATTTTATGGAGCAGTTTTATTTTACGTAATAAACTTTACGTGGGGAATGGGAGTGAAACGGAGTGTCTTAACACTAGGTTCCCGGGTTCCCTGTGCCTACCCTGCCTCGTGCGGGATACAGCGTGAAGCTGAGAGAGAGAGATAGAGAGAAATAAACTTTACACTGCATAGTGAATAGAGAATATAGTGTTAAGACATTCTGTCGTTTCGAGATATTGGTGATAATTTAATTTTATTTTATTTATAACTTATTTTATTTATGTTTATAAAACATACAATTACAGTAACACATATACAATAAAATTACAAACATTTCAAATAAATCAATAAAGTTTCCACTTAAAATAAAAAAAAAAATGTTTATTAATTATTAGCAGCAATATGATTCAATGAATGAACCCAATATTATTTTGAATTTAAATTAAAAACTTGAAGCTCACGAACTTTTACAAATGTACAGCTTCTGATCTTCCCGACTGAATAATATCTAATTATCTTTCAAAAAAGCTTTCCTAAAGCTGCTTAACAATAAAATACATACAATGCATTTGGCAGACGACGCTGTCTCGAAAATATTACTTCTGTTTATTTTTTCAGGATTACACGAAGTATTCTTTGCGTCAAATTACATGTCTCATTTCAAGTATAAAAACTTACTGATATTCAAAGCATTCGCTTCTACAAGTAGGTAGAAAAATAGCTGTCTTTTTTTTATGGAAAAGACGGCAAACGAGCGTACGGGTCACCTGGTGGTAAGTGATCACCGTCGCCTACGACCCCGAGAAACTCCAGAGGAGCTACGGGAGCGTTGCCTTCCTTTAAAATGGATGGGCACCGGGGCCAGGCATTACCTAATGCGAAACGCAGTGGCCGAAGCCGCTACTTAACGCCGGTCTTAAATGCCGGGGGTGGTAATAATCCGGTCGAGTCCCATGCGTGTTGCCATTACTGGCAACGTGACTCTACCACACGCACTTTAGTCGCCTCTTACGACACCATCAGTACCAGGGTGATCCTATTCTAAGCCGGGATCACACGGCAAAAAAGCTGTCTGTAAATACCGATATGATTGAATATTTATACAAAAAATATTTCCATCAATTATCACAATCTGCATAATTAAGATGAAGAAAGTAACGGACACCAATCATAAAGCTAAAAAAGATGGAATTTAAACTTTTTTTTTGCTGTACACTGTATTTCGCACACGGAAACTATAGGCAGAGTGAATTTAGGAGAGTGTGGAAGTGTCTTAAGATTCCGTCCCGTTCCTACCTTTGCGTGGAGTTTGAAGTATTGCGTGCTGAGTGGCGGAACTCAATGCCATGACTTGTTACCAAAGCGAAGAAATGAAAATATTAAATATTTTATTTCCTTAGTGGGGATCGAACCAATTTTTAATGAGCTTTGCCTCCGCAAGCATTGCAAGTGACATCTACAACTAATTAATAAAGTTCCAACACTAATATCTAACGGACAAACAACCACATTGGTCATTTCTATATATTTACTCGTTTAAGAAGGTATATACAGATTGTGTATGTTTAAGTTCAGGTTAATTCATTTTATTATCGAAATACATTTCAAATAGATTTTTATTTTTCTATGTAAACTTGTTTATTACCACAAAAGTTTTCTTACAGCATTTTCCTTTTTAATAAATCTTCTCAGAAGAGTAAACCTCAGATAAAACTATTCATTTTACCGAGGCGAGGAGCATTTCATGGAATTATGTACGCCGTGACTCTGAGGGAATTTCTTTAGGGATTCAACGTGTAAATAATATTTGAAGGCGCTAGTCAAGTTACTTATAAAATTATTCGAATTCTTTTTACTAATCTAACTTGATTGTCTCTCGAACATTATCTTTTTATAGAGCTTTTTATTTAAGCTTCTCGCTGTTGCAAAAAAAGAAAAGCCTTTTTCTTATGTGTTTTATCTCCTTTGACCTACGGATGTCAAACATGGAGTCTTACTAAACATAATTTACATTAATTTATTACTTGTCAACACAACATGGAACGAAGTATATTACGCATCAGATTAAAATATAAAATGAACCTCAACATTATAAAAAAATAAACGAAAACTGCTGATGTTACTTATTGCATTAAATTGTAAAATTTTGCAATCTATAACTTAATCCCTAAAGATTCTTTAAGGGAAACATTTAAAAAGATTAACATATTGACCGCTACATCTCAATATATTGTTGAAAATGTTATATATATCAAGAAAAATATTAATAAGTTTACTAAAATCAGTGATGTACATAATATTAATACTAGAAATAGACTTAAACTTAGTGCGCCTGTAACTCGATTGCATCGAGTCCGTCATTCTTTTATGCGACAGAGTGTACGCTTTTACAATAGGATTCCAGAAAACGTCAGAGAATTTTCTATTTCACATTTAAAAAAAGTTGCGAAAAGACGTTTGTGTGTTAAAGGTTATTACCATATTAACGATTTTATAAATGATAACTCGTCTTGGGAATAAAATGCTCGCTCCAGGCTACTTTAAATGTATTATTGTCACATAGTTATATGATGTAAAGTTTTGATTAAAACAATGACATGTACCGCTGAGTTTCTTTCGACAGTTCTTCTCAGGTCTGGGGCAGTAACTTTAGTGAACTGGTGGTAAATTGTTTGACGTTCGAATTTGAAAAGAACTAAGGGAAACCACGTCGGCGATGTGAACACGCCATTAGGTGAATAGCGGGTGTTACTTGGAGCAGACACACTCGGGACCGTGTTTTGTGGCGAACTCTAGGAGATGCCTATGCTTTTGATATCTGCTGCTCTGGTGTTAAGGAAGCTAACTATAAGTCATTTAAATAACATAGTTAAGTAAAAATAATGTTTAAGATTGTTTATAAAGGCTGTTATTATATTTTTACGTATAAATTGTATATAATATGCAGCTTTACCGTAAATGTTTAAAGTTAAGCTGTACTGAAATACGTTCATATGTAGATTTTACTGTAATACATAAACAGAACGTTGAAATCAAATAAAATTTAACGAGTTTCATCGGATTAAAATGAGTACTGACTACATTATGTGCCGTCACGCGGCTGGAAAGGTAATAACTTTCTATTCATTTTTTTATATTAACCTACTTAGCTTCACGCTGTATCCCGCATACCCTGCTAGGGTAGGCAGAGGGAAATTGGGAACCTAGTGTTAAGACACTTCGTTCCATTTCCATTTCCAATTTTCCGCTGAATTTGACACATTGCAAGTGAAAATATTAAATATTTTGCCCTTTGCTTACCCTGCCTCGTGCGGGATACAGCGTGAAGTTAAAAAAATATATATTTTCAAGTGGGGATCGAACCCACACCTTATCGTTTACATTCATCCGCTCGTGCCACTGCGTCACGATAGGCTATAACATAATAATATGCTTAATAAACTAAATAAGTTCACATCCACAAATTTTCTCTATACAACTTTAGACAAGGATGTACCGAAATAATCATCTAAGTTCGATCTTCAACGCAAATAGAAAATAACGTTTGCGACATTGTGATGATGCTGTTCTTTCATTAATTCGACTCAAATTCAAATACAAATCCAAATATTTTTATTCAAAATAAGAAGTTACAAGCTTCGTTTTTTGAACGTCAAACAATTTACCACCAGTTCACAAAAGTTACTGCCTCAGACCTGAGAAGAACCGGCGAAAGAAACTCTAAAACGCTTTGATTGAATCCTGAACGCAAATAAGAAACCCACGTACACAGATGTACGTCGGTCTGTCGAGAGTATAATGAATACCGTTTTGGATGTTTATTGTTGCGTGCCGAATTCAAGTCACTTTATTGGAAACATTTTTTAAAAAAATACTTTCTTACTAAACTTAAATTTAAAAAGCGTATAAAATTTTGAACGAAGCAGGATTTGAACCCGCGCCTCTAGAATACCGTTCCAGCGCTCTGACCACTAAGCCATTCGTTCTCACCGAGCTCCGTCGAAATTCTTATACGCTTGTTACAACTTATTTTTGTTGTTAGCATCTCTGTAGGGAGATTTTTACAAATTTCCGCTACCCAAAGACAACTCATAAGAATTATCGTTTGGCAAGAGAGAATACTATTTATTTTAATATTTTTACTATGTTTTTAAAGTGTTATTCCACACTTAGGACAGAAAATACTAAACTTAAATTTAAAAAGCGTATAAAAATTTTGAACGAAGCAGGATTTGAACCCGCGCCTCTGGAATACCGTTCCAGCGCTCTGACCACTAAGCCATTCGTTCTCACCGAGCTCCGTCGAAATTCTTATACGCTTGTTACAACTTATTTTTGTTGTTAGCATCTCTGTAGGGAGATTTTTACAAATTTCCGCTACCCAAAGACAACTCATAAGAATTATCGTTTGGCAAGAGAGAATACTATTTACTTTAATATTTTTACTATGTTTTTAAAGTGTTATTCCACACTTAGGACAGAAAATACTAAAATTAAATTTAAAAAGCGTATAAAAATTTTGAACGAAGCAGGATTTGAACCCGCGCCTCTGGAATACCGTTCCAGCGCTCTGACCACTAAGCCATTCGTTCTCACCGAGCTCCGTCGAAATTCTTATACGCTTGTTACAACTTATTTTTGTTGTTAGCATCTCTGTAGGGAGATTTTTACAAATTTCCGCTACCCAAAGACAACTCATAAGAATTATCGTTTGGCAAGAGAGAATACTATTTACTTTAATATTTTTACTATGTTTTAAAGTGTTATTCCACACTTAGGACAGAAAATACTAAACTTAAATTTAAAAAGCGTATAAAAATTTTGAACGAAGCAGGATTTGAACCCGCGCCTCTGGAATACCGTTCCAGCGCTCTGACCACTAAGCCGTTCGTTCTCACCGAGCTCCGTCGAAATTCTTATACGCTTGTTACAACTTATTTTTGTTGTTAGCATCTCTGTAGGGAGATGTTTACAAATTTCCGCTACTCAAAGACAACTCATAAGAATTATCGTTTGGCAAGAGAGAATACTATTTACTTTAATATTTTTACTATGTTTTTAAAGTGTTATTCCACGCTTAGGACAGAAAATACTAAACTTAAATTTAAAAAGCGTATAAAAATTTTGAACGAAGCAGGATTTGAACCCGCGCCTCTGGAATACCGTTCCAGCGCTCTGACCACTAAGCCATTCGTTCTCACCGAGCTCCGTCGAAATTCTTATACGCTTGTTACAACTTATTTTTGTTGTTAGCATCTCTGTAGGGAGATTTTTACAAATTTCCGCTACCCAAAGACAACTCATAAAAATTATCGTTTGGCAAGAGAGAATACTATTTACTTTAATATTTTTACTATGTTTTTAAAGTGTTATTCCACACTTAGGACAGTAAAAACTTAAAAACATAGTAAAAATACTTTCTTCTTTAATTTTTTCTTTTTATTAAAGAAATCTCGTCGACTTCTTGAACTGACCAGAGGATTCAAATTCTGCTTTTAAACGTTTAAAATGTTTTTCTAAGTAGTCTCTGTGGTATGCGGTATAAATTTGGTACTAATTTTTGTAATACTGTTTTATTTCTCTGTAATCCTTTCGCATCATTTGGAATATGATTATTAAAATAAAAGGAAAAAATATTTACTTTTAAATTGGACAAAAACAACATATAAATTATAGTTTTAAAAATATTTTAAAAAACAAAACTATTATGTATTTTTTTATTTCTGGAAATCTATTTTGTGTTATTTTATTTCGTCTTCACAAAAATATATAATTAGAAAGCATATAAAAATTACAGCTGCCTAAATAATGGAAATTACAGCTGCCTAAATAATAAATATTAAACGCTTTTCATGTTTCATTGTTTGGTGCAGAAATAAAAGATAGCCTGAAAAACGCTTTAAATAATATTTAAGTTTTAACATATATAAAATAAAAGTTTCTCTTTATGTCTAAAATATGAAAATTTAACAGGAAGTATCAGGCAGTGACGTATTATAAATATTAAAAGCCAAAATTTAATATATTCAGTAAGAAAAATTTTAAATATTATTTTCTAATTATTGGAGAGCTTTTTAAGCTTTTAAATACATGTTGTTTCTTACACGTTCTATCCTGCATAAGGCAGGGTAGGCAGACGTATCTAGTCTTGCCGCGGCTTGTCTTTGTCGTTGCTCTTATTGAATATGGACAACAATGTCAAAGACAAAACGCGGCGTTGAGTTTCGCCATAGAATTAAATGTTATATTCTGCATCGTAACTCTTCTTAGAGTATATTTTTTGTAAATCGAAAACCTTATTCATCGTGGAAGTGCTTAGCTTGAGCTACAAGTACGATGCGATATATTAACAAAATGAAGTCTATCTTAGGGCTGGGATACAACCTTACCACTGTAAACGTGACAGATTATGGGTTCGAACCCCACTAGCAGACATTTCTAGTTCGGCGTAGAGTTACGCCGAACTAGAAATACGCCGGAAAGGCCTAAGAGTTTTCTCTCTCGTAGTCGACTTAACACTAGGTTCCTAAATTCTTTCTGCGTACCCTTCTATTACAGTGTGAAGCAAAAAAAGGATAATTGAGATTTTTGTAGGTTCACGCTTCAACTTCACGCTTCATCTAAATGAGATCAACAATCTTAAAACTACAAAAATTGGATTGGATGAATAAAATTCAGAAATATTTCAAAGAGGTTTTGAACAAAATATGGCAATTTAAAAAACAATCCTTCTGGTAGCATTACATAGCTTTCACCGCTCCCTTTGAAATAAATCTAAAAGCGTCTTCTCAAATATAAATCGCTTTCTGTAGCTTCGAGACACGCTTTGATTGAAGTCGATCAAATATTGTCAAATGTAATACGTAAGAAATTTCCAATTTTATAGCGTTTTATGGAAAACATCGCTTTGATGTTTCGATTCATTTTTAAATTTTAAAATTGTATATTATTATTATTATGTAGTATATATAAGAGAAATTTTAAAAATTACAGGAAATAGATGTTTAAAATTATTATTAAATTCACTTTTTTTGGTATTATATAAACTCAGCAAAACTATACACTTGTGACTTTACATACTAAACTGTAATAAAATGCTTAAAATATATTTTCAATTTAGTCTGTCTATATCTTTTGAGTTAATTACTCAAAATATCTTTTGACTTAGTAAGCCCGCCGCCGTCGTCACTATAATTCTAACATCAAGTACGAGCGTAATGTGTATAAGCTACAGTTTCTTCTTAAAGAGATTATAAATGGGGCTGCTCCCACTGAGGTGGCGTGAGACTTCTCAGGCGTGTAACGTTGAAAATATAAATCTTTTATAAAAATTACTCATTTACATTTAGAGATGATTGTGGCACAACGAAATAGATTGGGACGGTTTTGTGTTTGATTCTCGTTTGAGAAAATAATTGACATTCATTTCCGTCATCCTAAACACAATTTAAAGGAATTCTAAGGATTGGGGCGGTGCGTGGTGACCTAAGTGTTAGAGTGTTCCTGTTCTATTTGTAGGAAATACTATTATAATGAAAAATATATCTTGTAAAGTTATTTCACCGCATCTTCTCTCTACCTTAATTTTACAGTGGAAATCATAAACGGAAAAAAACAAAAATAAAAATATAGGAAAATATTCACATTAAAATTTATTATTTTCCAGATTACACATATTTATAGCGATTATAATATTTTTTATAAAAAAATACAGAAAGTCAGTAATTGGCGTAAAGCCATTAGTCCATATACCTAAATGAGAAAGAGAAAAATTAATATTTTACACAAAAAGCAACATCGTAACGAAGTCATTGGTACATAGTTGAAGAGGCACTGTACATGATGACATCAAATTTCATTCTGGAGTGGTGGGAATCCTTCTAACACTATATTTCCTTCCTTCCTAGAAGGGATGGATACATTATGAAACTTTTTAATAATAAACAATCATTAAAATATTAATTTGAAGTTTTAATTAAAATTCCCATTTAATATTAAAGAGTTAAAGTAATTTGTTCGCAAACAAAACGCCGCGACGAGAACGTATTACTGGAACAATGGAGACCGGTAATATTTTCAACAAAATTATGATTGTTTGAAAATTTAATACAATTAATACAGACTAATGGAACCATTTTATTTTATTTAGCCTAAAATGTACTCAAATAGTCTATTATATATTTATATGACGATCTATTTATATAATTATCAATCAAACACAGAGACACATGCGTGTGACTGTAAGTACGACAGGTTGTGTGTTCGATCCATACTCGAGGTAATGAAATATTTCATATTTTAGTTTCTTCGGTCTGGTAACAAGGCAAATCGCGGCGTTGAGCTCCGTTACTCAATACAAAATGGGCGGAAAGTGGTAAAGGGAATGGTGTATCTTGATTCTAAGTTAAAAAGTTCAGAGGAAACCCTACAAGCCCACCCTGACATGTGCAGAATATAGCAATGAAGCTGAAATAAACATAATTAATCGAATTTACACATTACATTTTTATGTTGACGCTATAACAAAATAATTGTCTTATTGGAGGATACGAACTATACTATAAGTTAACAATTATTGTCTATCGGATCTCGGACAATGAACCGTGTGTTAATGTACATTTAAAAGGGGTCTAAAAGTAGTTTTTTTGTCACAAGTCCTCGGCACTGGTCTCAGCTCTTCACCCTGCAACACGATCGACACTCACATGATGAAAATATCTTCTTTAGCGGTATAGTCATGACAGACGAACTTAAAGCCATAATTTCGACGGGAAGTGTGGAACAGAACGGAGTGTCTCAACACTAGGTTCCCAAGTTCGCTCTGCCTACCCTGCCATGTGCAAGATATAGCGTGTAACTTTAAAAAAAAAACAAAAAGAAAATAAACATCAATCATAATCAGTAAAGCATTAACATTGTACTGAACGATCAAAGTTGTATATATAAGTCCCTCGAGAACTATTCTTTACTCGGTAAATGAGAGGTTACAAATTGCAATTATTAGCTTTCAAGTCCCTTGGTGCGAAGCTTTATGACCTTGTAAATTTTACTCGTATATAAGAATGTTATTTTACATTAGCGGCCAAAAGGGCGGCCACTTCCGCTTACACTTGCTTGTATTATAGCCCAAATAAAAAAAATATTCAATTCTATATTTAATTAGAAATTATAGGGTAATTATTATTTTTATGATATATGAGCTATATATAACTGAAAAGTTTCATAGAAATCCGTTCAATAGTTTTTGGATGTAACTGGAACCAACGTACATACTCAACTTTCACATATTTTTTTTTTTATGGAAAAGACGGCAAACGAGCGTACGGGTCACCTGGTGGTAAGTGATCACCGTCGCCCACGGCCCCGAGTAACTCCAGAGGAGCTACAGGAGCGTTGCCGTCTTTTAAGGTGGATGGGCACCGGGGCCCGGCATTACCTTATGCGAAACGCAGTGGCCAAAGCCACTACTTAACGCCGGTCTTAAATGCCGGGGGTGGTAATAATCCGGTCGAGTCTGCCCATGCGTGTTGCCATTGCTGGCAACGTGACTCTACCACACGCAATATGTAAAGTAAAGAATGATATTATTGTAAACGTGAAATGAATCATATAATATTCGCATTTAAAATAGTTTCCAAAATTACACTGAATAAATATCTTTAGTAGAAATAATATTGATTCAATCATACTTAGCTTCACGCTTTATCCCTAGCGAGGTAGGCAGAGAGAACGGACCGCCAAACGCTACGGTCTCGGCATACCTCTTTCGCCTCGTCCACTGTCATTAACCTCTTCGTACATGTCCTCCGGGAGGTCCTCATGCTTTTTACGTGACCTTTCTCCAGTATCATAGATATTGCGTAAGGTCAGCCGAGGTCTACTCCTCCCTCTCTTACCGCTTACTTATTTCAACCATAATTTGCAAATATAATAAGTATAGTATATTTCATAGTGAGGCTAACTGCGTCAATTGTAACTAACGAGAAGGATTTGTACTGCAGCATTACACAGAAATCGTAAATCATCCTTCACATTACATTTCCTTGTGAACATTGAAAGTAAAACGATATTAAATTACAACGCTACAGCTTTCACATTTTTTCCTTATCATTGTTCTTTTGTGTTCTGTCTCTGAAAATACTTTCCACCTCACAGATGTTTCTTTACTTGTAGAGCTTTTGTAAAAAATGTCTTTAATTTATACTTTTTATTTAATTCAAAATAAAAAGATACAAAATTTAAAAAAAACCACTGTTTCACTAAACCTACTGCTTCAGACCTGAGATAAACTGGCGCAAGAAACTCAGCAGGACATATCTTTTTTTACTCAATTATTTACAGTTTGACATTTATAAGTGACAATGATATCTTTGAAATAGACTGGGGCAAGCATTTTATTTCCAAGGCGTGTCATCATTTATGAAATCATTACTTTGGTAATAACCTTTAATATATTTTATTTATTTACTTCATGAAATCATTTGTCATTTTCGAATTCAAATGATAATAGCAAAAGGCAAAGGCTGTGATTGCAACCCGTTGGTTGGGTTGTTTGGGCTTGATACCCACTAGAACAAGTTCTCTCTGCATACCCTGCGACGTGAAGGATAAAGCGTAAAAGTAAAGTAAAATTAGGTTTAAAGATATACAAGATTATTAAGCTTACTTTGTGGTTTTAGAATGAATATTATTTTATTTAATAAATGCTAATGGACTTAATGTGTGTGTGACATTACTTAAAGTAATGAAAATAGTCAACTTTATAATTTGATCAAAAATGTTTTTTATATTTATATTATATGGCCAAATGTAGATACTTAGTTTTCATTACATTAAAATAATAAGCAGTCAATTTCTTACAACCCAGATAATTTTACAATTAATTTAAAATAATTTAAAGCAAATTTTCACAATTTCATTTGATAAATTGAAAGTATTAAGGTGACGCTTACGATTTTCAATTAAAAAAGATTATCCTTAAGTAAGCAAAAAAGGCAATATTTTTTTTTGCAAATTTTACTCAATTTATATAAAACAAACGAAGCATCTCTTAAGAGGGCATTCCAAAGAATTCTTTCCTTACGTCGACTTTACACGTAAAATATTTAAATTGAATTTCGAAACGTAAATAAAAAAATCACATACATACAGAATATCATTCGTATACATCTTTCTGTCGAGAGTACAATAATATTGTTTTGGACGTAAATTGTCGCGTGCCGACTTACGGACACTTTGTTAGATTTTTTAAAAAAATATCCTTTCAGTAATAGTTTAATGTGCAAGCTTCTTGAATCAAGTTGTTAATTTACATTATATTTTTTTTATTTTGTGCAAAATAAAAAATACTACAATTTTTATATTTAAAAAGTTAAAAGTTTGCATACCAAAAATTTAATGGCAAAAAGCTCTTTACAAAATAGCAGCACTAATCTCATATTCGTTTTAATTAAAAAGCAAATAAACTTAAACTGATTATCCACTTAGTAGACACCGGAAGTTTTGAAAGCTTTAAAAGAATATAATTTATTTAGACTATCTAATAATTATTTTTTTTTAAAATATGTTGAGACCGCCGTAGTTCAGGCGTAGAGCACATAATGTCTTGTCACGTTACTCTTAAGAGAGAGATAAGTGTCAAAACTCTCCGTGTTGACGGTTTGTTCCGTTTCATTCCAATAAGCACATCTATGTTTATGATAAGTAATTGCTCCGCATCTCGCCTTTTCTTTAATAGATACATAGTACCGGTACTTTTTCAGATTTGATGAAATATATTAAAATAGTACTGCTTTTCCAAAGCGAAATTAAACTTGACTCTGGAAACTACAAGCTTATATCGGTGCTACCATTATTTTAAGTATAATATTTGAAGAAATAATTTTTGATCAGTTTACATATTACATCGCAACAATTCTCTATTTTTCCTTGGTATCTCTTTTGTGATTACCAACTACGTGGAAATAAATGTTACAAATACTAAACTTAATTTGAAAAAGCGTATAAAAATTTTGAATGAAGCAGGATTTGGACCCGCGCCTCTGGAATACCGTTCCAGCGCTCTGACCAACTAAGCCATTCGTTCTCACCGAGCTCCGTCGAAATTCTTATACGCTTGTTACAACTTATTTATGTTGTTAGCATCTCTGTAGGGAGATTTTTACAAATTTCCGCTACCCAAAGACAACTCGTAAGAATTATCGTTTGGCAAGAGAGAATACTATTTATTTTAATATGCTTACTATGTGTTAAAGTGTTATTCCACACTTAGGACAGAAAATACTAAACTTAAATTTAAAAACACAGTAAAAATATTAAAATAAATAGTATTCTCTCTTGCCAAACGATAATTCTTACGAATTGTCTTTGGGTAGCGGAAATTTGTAAAAATCTCCCTACAGAGATTCTAACAACATAAATAAGTTGTAACAAGCGTATAAGAATTTCGACGGAGCTCGGTGAGAACGAACGGCTTAGTTGGTCAGAGCGCTGGAACGGTATTCCAGAGACGCGGGTTCAAATCCTGCTTCGTTCAAAATTTTTATACGCTTTTTAAATTTAAGTTTAGTATTTTCTGTCCTAAGTGTGGAATAACACTTTAAAACATAGTAAAAATATTAAAATAAATAGTATTCTCTCTTGCCAAACGATAATTCTTACGAGTTGTCTTTGGGTAGCGGAAATTTGTAAAAATCTCCCTACAGAGGTGCTAACAACATAAATAAGTTGTAACAAGCGTATAAGAATTTCGACGGAGCTCGGTGAGAACGAATGGCTTAGTTGGTCAGAGTTCTGGAACGGTATTCCAGAGATGCGGGTTCAAATCCTGCTTCGTTCAAATTTTTATACGCTTTTTAAATTTAAGTTTAGTATTTTCTGTCCTAAGTGTGGAATAACACTTTAAAACATAGTAAAAATATTAAAGTAAATAGTATTCTCTCTTGCCAAACGATAATTCTTACGAGTTGTCTTTGGGTAGCGGAAATTTGTAAAAATCTCCCTACAGAGATGCTAACAACATAAATAAGTTGTAACAAGCGTATAAGAATTTCGACGGAGCTCGGTGAGAACGAATGGCTTAGTTGGTCAGAGCGCTGGAACGGTATTCCAGAGGCGCGGGTTCAAATCCTGCTTCGTTCAAAATTTTTATACGCTTTTTAAATTTAAGTTTAGTATTTTCTGTCCTAAGTGTGGAATAACACTTTAAAACATTTATTTATTTATTTATTTATTTATTTATTTATTTATAACATTAAGAAAGTATATACAGAAACATTTGTACGATAATAACCGCATTAGTTTAAAACTGTGTTGCGGCTATTAACGCCCACCTCACAACGTTGATACTAATATTAATACAATACTAATTGTTATAAATATAATAACAAAATAGAATTAAATTTAAAAATAAAAATTAAAGCAAAAATAATTAACTAAAATATGAGCATGCATGCTTGTGTGTCAGTATGTGTGTATGTGTGTGTGTGTGTGTATTTGTGTGTGTAAGTGTGTGTGAGTGTGAGTGTGTGTGTGTGTGTGTATTTGTGTGACTATAAAAGTGTAACTAAAAGGTTTTCTGTATCTTCGTAATTTAATGTTAACAGCCAATCATTCAATTTTCTTTTACAGTTTCTTAAAATTAAACTGTATATACTAAGTCTCTCATTAACTTTATTGTACAATACAGGACTGAGATAAAAGTTTTGTTTATTCGAAGAAACTAAACGCCGATGATTAATAGGGCAGATTTTGTCGGACCTGCGTTTTAGTGTGACATTTGGTTCAAAGGCAACACTTTTATGTTTCCGCAGAACAGTGCACAAAATAAACAACTGTCGAACAGTCAGTACATTACACGCTTGGTATAATACAGCTGTTGGAAAGCGGCTTCGTTTATATGTCATTATCTTTAAAATACATCTTTGGGCTCTTTCCAATCGTAACATTTTACATTGTGATGATCCACCCCAGGCAGGAATACAATAATTTAGAACAGACTGGACAAGAGAAAAGTACACAACTTTCAAGATTTGGTTATCAGCACAAGCTCTAAGTCGTTTGAAAACGTATACCAATTTTCTTATACGGGACACCGTGGCACTTATGTGCTCAGACCAAGAGAGATTTTCATCAAGAGTCACTCCTAAGTATTTTATAGTACGAGATCGACAAAGTGGAAGGCAGCCACAAGTCTCAGTTTAATTCATGAGACATTTGGGTGCAATGATAAAAAAAAGTCATGAGGGAGTGTGGACTTGTGACCGAAAGTAATAAGTTTGGTTTTATCAATATTCAGCGTTAAACTGTGACAAGATAGCCAATTATTTATTATAGCTATTGCTTTTTCACTATAACTACGAGTAACAGACCATGTGCTACCATGGATAATAAGAGCCGTGTCGTCAGCGTAAGTAATAATTTTGCAGTTTGGAATTTGCAGCTTGCATAGATCATTGATATAGATCAAAAAGAGAATAGGCCCAAGTACACTACCTTGGGGTACTCTGTAAGTAACATTTTGCTCACTGCTTATAATGTTATTTATAATAACACATTGAGTTCTTCCGCTAAGGTAGCTTTTGAAGAGATCATAAGCTATACCTCGAATTCCAATTTTTTCCATTTTTAAAAGTAAGAGTGGGATAGAAACCGTATCAAAGGCTTTTGATAAGTCCAGAAAAATACCAGCGGTTTTATTTTTTTTGTCGATATGTTGTACTGTGGTATCGACTAAATTCATTAAAGCATCCTCTGTAGACCTATTAGCTCGAAATCCGTACTGGTTATCTTCAAGCAGTTTATATTTTTCCAGATAAGAAGTAAGTCGGCTGTTGATGACTTTTTCAAATATCTTTGATAAGGAACTTAAGATGGATATGGGCCTGTAGTTGTTAACAGAATTATAAGAGCCGTTTTTGTAAATTGGACGAATAACTGCCCTTTTAAAAACCTTAGGGAATACGCCTTTCAATAAACACATATTAAATAGACTAGTTAGTGGAGGAGTCAGTATATCCACAGCTGATTTCAGAATTGAGTGCGATATGCTATCCCAACCTGCAGCGCAGTTGTCTTTAAGTTGGTATATGATGGACTTAATTTCAGACTCATCAGTACTGTCGATAACTATTGAAGTTGGCATAAAATTAGATTCTGACACACTGATGTATTTCTTATATATTGGACTTGGTTGAATTATTTTAGATGCAATCTTCTTTCCTGCATTGGCAAAAAAATTATTAACGCTGTCGACTGCATCACTTGGATTGCTTGCTGTATTAAGAAGGTGGCTTGACATGTCAGACGTTTTTGCAGGTATATTCCCAAATTGCTTAATAAGATCCCATGTCTTTTTTGTGTCGTTTCTAGCGTTTAAAAATTTATCTTTTTCATAACTTATCTTGATTTTCTTTAGTAAGTTGTTACAAAAAATCTTGTAACGATTATAGGTGGATATTAAGATTATATTATCTGGGTGTTTTTTAGTTTGTCTGAAAAGTTTATCACGGTTTCGTATGCAACGTAACAGTCCTGGGGTTATCCAGGGCTTTAATATTCTTCTTTTGATAGACACCCGTGCTTTATGAGTGTGTTGTTTTATAATGGAACATATGATGGATACTAATTTATTTGCTGCATTTTCAGGATTAGCTGAGGTCAGTATATCAGAGAAGTCCACCTTTCCAAGATCAGAAATAATGGCAGGTTTATTAAGATATTCAGACGTTCTAGTTGAAATTGTATGCTTTACATGTAGGTTACAGCAAATACATATTGGAGAATGGTCAGTAAAAAGTGTGTCTAAAACATATGTATTTGCGCTTTTATTAGTTTTAAGGAGTATATGATCCAGACAGCTCTCCTTTCTAGTTGGGAATACGTGCGCTGGAGTCAACCCATGTGTAGCATAGAGGTTGAGGTACTCATCGGCTCGTTGGTCTTTTGAGATGTGTCCAATATTGATATTCATATCTCCTATAAGTATTATAGTATTGTAATGTCCTATAGAGCTTAATGTGTTATCTAAGCTATTAATAAAAGGGGTTATGGTTGTATAAGATGGCGATCGATACAAGGCAAGAATAGCAGTATTCGATAATTTAAACATATTTTTAAACATAGTAAAAAAATGTTACAAACTTGTAAAAAAAAAATGGCTTAGATACTGTAACTGTGATGAAATAGGAAATTTATTAACACTCATACATATACAAACACAAACACATAAGTATATGAATTTAAATTTAAAATTAATAAAATGTATAAGGCTTAGAGGCCTATCGTTGCAAAGCGGTACAAGCGTGTAACTGTAACCGAAAGGTTCTGGGTTCGATCCCCAGTTGAGGAAATGAAATATTTAATATTTTCAATTTCCATATTTAATGTTTCATTTCCTCGCTCTGGTAATATGGCGTTGAGTTCCGCCACTCAATTCGGTGGAAAGTGGGGAACACGGAAGTGGAACGGAGTGTCTTAACACTAGTTCGCCGGGTTCACTCTGCCTACCCAGTTTCGTGCGGGATACAGCGTGAAACTAAAAAAAAATAACGATAAGGCTTACTAATTATTTAAATTTTCTTTAATAACTTACTCATATTGTAATCGAAAGCGGGTGAGCACCTGGTGATCCGTAAAACAGGCGTATACTCAGTAAAAATACCAGCCTCTCAAGTTAGCTTTTACTCAGTTCGCTACAGTTTCTGTTAAATTCTTTTGGACTTAGCTGAGATAAAAATAAAGATGTATGATTATTATTGCTAATAATATTATAAACGATATTTAACTTCAAATGACTACGAATACAAGCTATGTACATATTTCTTAAACTAAATATGATTTTTTGTCAAAGTTCAACAAACCTTCAAAGAAACTTTACAGAACAAAGTAACATTACTAACAAAAGCTTTTCTTCTCGAATTTCTTAACCATTTAAGAAATGTCTACTTAAATATAATTATTTATTTTCATTTGTCAAATGAAAATATTAAACGGTACTTTGTAATAAGCGCGAAGGTACTTAAGTATTAACTTTCAAGTCTTATAAACGAAACGAATTGTTTTAAATTATTTATAAGAGATAGTTGACTTGGTTCTTTTAAATTGGATTGTAGATTTTTTTTTCAAGTATACGTTTTATTCTGCCAAGATTCTACTCAATAATGGAAGCACCGATATTAGTCTGTAGTTTCCAGGGTAAAGTCAATCTTCACTTTTAAAAAGCGGTACTATTTTATTATATTTTATCAGAAAAGTACCAGTTTCTATATATCTATTTAAAATAAACGCCAGATGAGGAGCAATTATACTCATAATAAAACCAAGTAATTTAACTGACACATCCCATAAATCATTAACATCACACAACAAAGAAAAAAAAATAGATTTAAAACTAAGTATACTGTCTATTATAACTCCTTAGCATTTAATTACACTACTATTTAACTGCGATGAACAAGAGCAATTTTTGAAATTCAAAGTATTACAGGAATGGATCACTAAAGGAAAAAGTTCAATTTTGAGACTTTTGCTCATAGAGAAATGAATGTATGTAGTCTTCCTGACATTGCGATTTGGTTAATTTTTTGCATCTAAAGAACTGTTACTAAAAATGCGCTGTGTTGTCAGTTAATCCAATACCTTTCCCATGTTGTAGCTGTAAGTCAAATAAATCATTGACATAAGTGAGAAAAACACTGGGACCCAATATATTGCCTTGGAGGACTCTGCGATCAATACCCTCAGTAACGAACCTAGTTATTTGGTACCTATTTGTGAAGTAAAAAGAAGCTTTTTGGTGAGGGTGAGAAGGTGAAGACTGTCGTGGCGTAGCGGCACAAGCGTGTCCACAACTGCAAACGACAGGTTGTGGGTTCGATCACCACTCGGGGAAATGAAAAATTTAATATATTCAAATTAAATATTTCATGTTTTCATTTTTTCGCTCTAGTAACAAGGCAAGGCGCGGCGTTAAGTTCCGCCACTCCACACGTAATGCCTCATATTCAGCAGTTAGTGAGAAACGAATGCCAATAGTAAATAAACTTTTTAATATTTTTTTTTCTTTTTTTTTTTCTTTTTTTAGCTTCACGCTGTATCCCGCACTAGGCAGGGTAGGCAGAGAGAACGGAAGTGAAACCTAGTGTTATGACACTCTGTTCCACTTCCGTTCCGCACTTTCCGCCGAATTTGAGGCATTGCGTGTTGAGTGGCGGAACTCAACGCCGCGCTTTGCCGTATTACCAGAGCGAAGAAATGAAACATTAAATATTTAAATTGAAAATATTAAATATTTCATTTCCTCGACTGGGGATCGAACCCAGAACCTGTCGGTTACAGTCACACTCTTGTGCCGCTGCGCCACGACAGGCCTTTTTAATAATGTTTAGGAAATGTTACTCATTTTAAACCTATTTAAAATTAAATGTTTATAATTTAGTACATAAGGTCCCTAGATCCCTTTTAAGTTAATTACAATACAATTTGGAAGACCAACTTAACAATGAAAGGGCTTGTGATAATATAAAGCTTGCTAAGTAACGAAACTTAACGCCGTTATATATTTATTATACTATATTTATGTGTGTTTTATGTTAAATTATACTATATTTATGTAACTATATTAAAGTTATTAAAGTACAAGAAAATAAACAAATGTTGTTCTCAATTTTACTTATTTACAATTATAAAATCTCATTACAACGATCTTAAAAAATATTATTCGATAATTTAATATCCTCACTAAGGACAAGATTAATTTGTAATTTGTAAGTATATCTTAGTAAGGCTAAAAACCACTAAATTGCCACGTATATAACGAACAAAGTGAGTAGTGTCGCTGGCGAAAAGGGATTTCACTAAGCCATTATTTATAGAAACCGTAAATCATCCCTTACTTCAATTACCTCTCCATTCGTCTGGATTTGTGAAGTCGATAGAGGGCTGTGTGTTTTGTAGATATTGCTACAACTATAGAATAGTTTACTGATTTAAGGTATTGTAATTATTACAATCAAAAGTAAGTTCAACTTTCGAGATATTATCAACGGCTGCCTTTTAATGTGATCTAATCACCATTTTGTGAACATTATTCTAGAGTTTCAGTTTTTCAAAAAGAAATGGTGAGAAAATTATTAGACCGACAAAGTTAAAATTTTTACTATCCATTTTTTTCTGGATTCTTATAAAATAAGTGTTGCTTAACACACATTATATCGTCATTTATTATTTTTGAAATCGTATAAAAAGGTCTAAATGCCAACATTAATAATTATAGGGAAAAATTAAAGTAGTAATGTATAACTCCTGGTGAGCATGTAGCTCAAAACAGAAGAAAACAAATTATTATTCAGATCACATAAGGCTACGCCGCGGCTTAAGTGAAGTTAAGCGTTGAAATCAGGACCAGGGATAATGATATAAACGACAATCGGTATATAAATAAAATGAAGCTAAATGATTTTTTATCTCTAAATGTCTGAGCTAAGGTACTTAAAGGATTCTTTAATATCACGAAATAGTAAAAATATTTAAAGTAGCAGTGATATATAGAAAATATAATACCTCTCTCTCTCTTCTTTCTTCTTATGCAATATTTCTTTAGGGTGGTGGTTTATACAGAGTTCTTTTGAAGATGAACAAATGAAACAGCTACATAAAATTTTATAACAAAAACATAATAATATTGATATAAAAAAAGTTTGGCTATAAGTATATAGTAATCATAGAGAGGTTCTTAAATGAATGTAAACTTAGCATTTTTTAGTATCTTCGTAATCATCACGACACCCTTTCAGTGCCCGCTGGTGGCGTTGAACTTCACCTGAGAATGTTGATTGGTCCTGTGCCTGTATACTGCGGCCTGCCTATAAAACTCCGTGTGGTTTTGATTGCAAATCGGGGATCGTTCCACCTCAATGCCTATCCATTTTCTGTGCCATGGGTTCCACCAACTGCCACTTCAGCTGAGCAATTCTCCGAGTAATATTGGTAGCTTTTGTTCTTTTACAGGTGTTTTTATTTCTGATACTATCAAATATAAAAATACTGATCATTGCTCTTTTCTTTTACCGAACTATGTTTGCTTCATTTGCTTGACCCTACGTCTTCTCAAACGACATAGTCAGGTCACATTTTGCTCCAGTATATTCACAGACAACATATACTGGCAAAAATCTTTCTTCTTTAGACATTAACGTATATTAGATGCGAAGATCCATCATTACAAACCATCCAAGCTGTATTCGATGAGAGACCTTTATCTCAAATGAGGACTTGTACCTACATAACTGAACTTTTTGTGCCATGTAATACGACCATTACTCTACTACTACAAAATGTTTATTTTCATTACTATCCAGTTACAGCATGAATTTCATCTTAAGATATACTCTTCAAGAAACTCTTTTGTTTCTTGAAGAGTATATCTTAAGATGAATGTTCAGGTCTTTTATGATCTCATCGAGTCATACTACATCACAAGCAACAAAATTACGTAAGGAACTCGCCATTAGTTTGGATACCGTATTCTTTTCAATCTAGAAGCTTTTAATTATTTTTAATTGGAGAAATAACATCTACATGTCTTACAGCTTCACGCTGTATCCCGCACGAGGCAGGGTAGGCAGAGGGAACACGGGAACCTAGTGTTAAGACACTCCATTCCACTTCCGTTTCCCACTTTCCGTCGAATTCGAGGCTTTGCGTGTTGAGTGACGGAACTCAACGCCACGCTTGGCCTCGAAATCGTTACGTTTTCGTGTAGACACTTAAATACCGCAATATATCTGTAGTCTACGTAGCACCTCTGGAGTATCGGTCAAATAGTAGTTTTCTTATAACCCTTACACACATAAAGTAAATTTCTCTATTTCTTGCCGTGGCGCGCATATGTAGTCCATTATGCTAACTTGCTACCTCTTAAAAATTCCGCAGTAATTCCATCGTTACCCAACAACAACAAAACAGCAGAATTGCCTTCTGAGCCGATGTAGCTTCTATTATATGCTTATTTGATGATTCAAAGCTAAATTTATTTGTATGTATGAATAAAAATATAAAAATAAACTATACTTTTTTCTGCAAAATAAATAAGAAATAAAGTAGTACAACTTCGTAAAATATTATATAATAGCCTGCGAATAGTGATCTTCGCCTACTTTCAATGCTTGACTTATACGCCCGCGTAATTGTCGCTTCAATGAAATTATATATGTTCTAAACGACATTACTATTTTTCACCTTTTTATTTTCTGGTGTTGTTTTCTTCTATATAATCAGAAAGTCATTAAATCGTTTCAACAACCAACTCAAAAAAGATTAGGTGCAAGACAAAAAGGTCAAAACTATCATTGTTTTTGAGAAGTAAGCAAAATAAAAAGACAACCTATTATATATATGAAGTTCAAATCGATTCAAATGACAAGGATTGTTATTTTACTGTTAAGCAAATTTACTAAACTTACACTGAATGATAAAAGTAGTTTTTTTTAAAATCCGCTAAGTTACAGTAAATAAAAAATGGCTAAGGTAAAACGACTTAAGCGACTCATCAATAAAATATGGTGATTTCTATTTATTAGTCAAGTTTTAATGTTTTAGGTGTTTTTGTGAAATTAAGCAAAATTTAATTAATAGTAGGGTTAACATATATAAGTTAAAGTAAGCAATATGTATGATTTAAATATATTTATTGTAAATATATGTATATAGTATGACTTACAAATATTAACAAATGAATGATTAAAATTTTAACCTAAACCAAGAAGCGACCTGGGAATATTATTCTGGGAATTTTCCAAATAAAATTATTAGGTTTCACGTCTTCAGAATCTTCTAATTTTTCAGCTTTCAAGAAATTTGAATAAATAGATGTATCGACAGCGGGTAATTCTGGCGGACTTGGTACCGCTAATATAACAGATTTTATTTTCTGCTCTTCTTCCATCAACTTTTCTTCTTCAATTAATCTCTTTTCTTCTTCTGCTAATCTTTTTTCTGCTTCTTCAAGTATTTTTTTCTCTTCTTCCTCAATAATTTTATTTTGTTCTTCAATAATTTTATTTGCTTCTTCAATCTTTTTTTCTTCTTCTATGATTCTTTTTTCTTCTTCAATTACTCTCCTTTCTTCTTCCAATATTCTTTTCTCTTCTTCTAGTCTTTCATTACTATTCGGCTGGTATTCTATTATTTCAGAATGTTCATTCGTATTTACTAGGGCATCGGGTGACACATGTAGCTCAAGTGCTGTAAAAGCAAATGAGGACGCAACCAAACTAAGCACTATTGGCAGAAACATCTGAAAAAGATTGTTATTATTATTCTATCAATGTATATAACAAAATTTCAAAAAAATGTAATTTATATAGACAATTTTAAATAAAAAATAGTTTCTTTATATAAAATATATGATTTAATTTATATATTTACCTCGTTGTGGAGCAGCTTTTTTATATTTTTGAATAAAAAAAGTCTTGAATTATCTTTCAATAAGACTGCACGTAAGTTGATTTATTTTTAAACTGATAAATTAACAAATGTTCAACGTCTTATATACTACTATACTCTACTATAATGATACCGCATTACTAATCCTATTTCTTTGAATTTCTTTTATAATTAATTTATGAGAATGACTCTACTAACAGCGTTATCTAGAATCGTTAGCAAACGATAGTGCTTTAAATAATTGTGTCATTTGGAGTACAGAATCAAAGTAAACTTAATTTGCTAAACTAAAAAAAATAATTGGATTTTTTAGGTAATATCAAGAAACGTGCAATTTATTTTTTTTCTAAAATTATTGTATATAGTTGTAGAAGCTGTCTATATTAACTATTTAAGTATATTCAAATTTACATTCAGCAATGGACTAGAACATGCGTATTTCCACCTACGCGTTGTCTGTCAGTACTAGCGTACCTACAGATAAAGCATACTAGTGTATGGTAGATACATATGCGTTGTCTCAAGTTATATTTATTAAACATTTTGATAGTAATTATTCGTAGGGTATTTGAAGTGAAAAGTTTTTTTTTTGTAAAAAGATAAGATAAGCAGAGGAGAATCTACTGTTAAGATACTTTGCCGCCGCTCATCGTTTGAAACAGCATATTGTGGAACATTTCTTGAAGTGGGAATGAAACTAAAAACCATCATTTTTAGATCTTTTTAAAGTGGATATTTAGGTCATTCTTTTTCATTCTCCGGTTATTCTTGAAGAAATTCAAATTCAAATTCAAATATTTTTATTCAAAATAAGAAGTTACAAGCTTCGTTTTTTGAACGTCAAACAATTTACCACCAGTTCACTAAAGTTACTGCCTCAGACCTGAGAAGAACCGGCGAAAGAAACTCAGCGGGACATGTCTTTTTTTTTAATCAAATTTTACATCCTATAATCAATTGTGACAATGATACATTTGAAATAGCCTGGAGTGAGCATTTTATTCCCAAGGCGTGTTATCATTTATGAAATCGTTAATTTGGTAATAACCTTTAACACACAAACGTCTTTTCACAACTTTTTTAAATTGTGAAATAGAAAATTCTCGGACGTTTTCTGGGATCCTATTGTAAAAGCGTACACCCTGACCCATAAAAGAATTACGGACTCGATTCAATCGAGTTACAGGTGCACTAAGATTAAACTTATTTCTAGTATTAATATTATGTATATCCCTTATCTTGGTAAATTCATTAATATTTTTCTTAACATACATAATTTTTTCAAAAATGTATTGCGATGCAACGGTCATTATATTGATTTCTTTAAATTTTTCCCTTAAAGAATCTTTAGGGCCTAATTTATAGATTGCACGAATAGCTCGCTTCTGCAAGACGAAAATTGATTGAATACCGGCTGCATTACCCCAGAGTAAGATGCCGTAGGACATAATACTGTGAAAGTATCAAAAATAAACGAGGGGAGCCGTTTCCACGTCTGTTAATGTTCTGATTTTTTTAACCGCAAAGGCTGCTGAGCTAAGTCTATTCGCCAATCCATCGATATGAGGTCCCCACTGTAATTTAGAGTCAATGGTGATCCCGAGAAATACCGTTGAATCAACAGGATCCACGGCTTCACCATTCAAAAGTACATCGGCTTTCACAATTTTCGTGTTGGGTGTTCGGAATATAACACATTTGGTTTTTTTATTATTCAAAAGTAAATTATTTGCACTAAACCAATGTACTAATTTTGAGAGAGCATTGTTTACATCGTCATATATTTTTTGTCTTCTTTTCATTTTAAAAATTAGCGATGTATCATCTGCAAACAATACTATCTCATGGCTCCTTTCAACTAAATATGGTAGGTCATTTATATATATTAAAAAGAGAAAAGGACCAAGAATAGACCCCTGTGGGACCCCCATACCGATTGAAGAACCAGGAGATTTTTTACCATTCACATCAACCTTCTGAATCCTATTAGTTAAATAAGAAGTCAGAAGATTGAGTGCACGTCCTCTTATGCCGTAATGGTGTAGCTTCATGACCAATGTCGAGTGCTGCACGCAATCAAATGCCTTCGACAAGTCACAAAACATGCCAAGAGCATCTTGCGATCCTTCCCATGCCTCATAAATACTCTTTAAGAGAGCTATACCAGCATCGGTAGTAGAGCGACCCTTAGTAAAACCATACTGTTTATTGTGCAAGAGTTTATGATAATTAAAATGTATTAATATTTGATTCAAAATATTTTTTTCAAAAATTTTACTAAATGATGGTAGTACCGATATAGGTCTAAAATTGTTAGGATCGGATGTACTACCCGATTTAAATATAGGTATGATTTTACTAAATTTCATTAGGTCAGGAAACACACCATACTCTATACAATTATTAAATATATCAGCAAGATGAGGAGCAACAGCGTCTATTATAAAACTAATCAATTTCACCCACATACCCCATAGATCTGATGTTTTCTTGATATCTATGGTCTTAAATGTTTTAACAATGTCTCTAGAGTTGATTGAGTGAAATTTAAAGTCTATATTACATTTGTCGACGCACTCCTTTAGCAATGATTCAGCGACAGTTGTGGAAGCTATAAGGGTTTTGGTTGTGGAAACTGAAATATCAGCAAAAAATTTTTCAAAAACACTAGCAACTTCTTGATCACAGGTGGTTACACCATTGTCAGTTTTTAATTTAAATTCATAATTGCATTTTTTTGTATTTCCAGTTTCACAATTTATTATGTTCCATGTCATTTTAATTTTGTCAGAGGAATTTTTTATTTTGTTTCTTATATGTAAAGATTTTGCCATGGAACATACTTTTTTAAACAATTTCGAATAGTTTCGGACATAATTAATAAATGATTTACTGTGGTTATATGCTTTTTCATTGTAAAGTTCATATAACCTTTGTCTACTCTACTAAGTAAAGCTATTCTAATAAACATAGAAACAAGCGTTCCTTGCTTCATTTATAGCTTTTGTTTCAATATTGGTCACCATTTTAATTCGCGATTTAATTTCTCATTTTTAAAAGCCATTGAGAGCTGTCATGGCGCCTGAAACAAAAGAGTGTGACTGTACGGCAGGTTGTGAGTTCGATCCCCACTCCAGGAAGTAGCTGTACCCATAGCGCGTTGCTACGCCAATAACTAAAATAAATTTAAGAAAAATCAGTATTTCAATTTTCAACTAATTCTGAGTCATTTTATTGATTTTGTTGATTTCGAAAAATTGTGACATAACAAGGTTGTAGTGTATCACCTGGTGTCTAATTATATATATTCGTCTCCTCTGTGTAAAAATACATGGTCATACTGATTTTCATGACATTCGATTAAACAGGGCAGAAATTGCTACTCTGCAGCGCCACCTGGTGGCAAGTTACATGTATGAACATTTTATAGTCGTTTCCTCTATGTAAAAATATATGGTCATACTGATTTTCATGACAACCGGTTACACGGTTTCCGGTGCCCATACATCTTAAGGACCGGCAACACCTCTATGGCTCCTCTGGTGCTACACGGGGCCGTGGACGACGGTGATCACTTACCATCAGGTGACCCGTACGCTCGTTTGCGGTGTCTTCTCCATAAAAAAAAAAACGGGGCAGAAGTTGCTACACTGCAACGCCACCTGATGGCAAGTGGCATCAATAAGCATATTATACAAACATTCTCAATGAAAAAATACTACTATATACCATTTTTTATAATAATCGGTCCAATAGTTTTTGAGTTCATCGATGACATACAGAGAAACATTCATTCATATATAAGATTCATTCATATATAAGATTTTCAAATGAAATATGGCAGTATCGCAGTTGGATAGAGAATGACTGTCAAGGCGTTCATTATTTTCAATTATCCATTCAAGTAAATAAAGGGATGTCGAGTTCCGCCACTCTACATGAAATATCTCAAACATTGGGAGGAAAGTGAGAAGCTTTCGTGTGCCTACTTTTCTTTGCAGAAAAGCGTAAATAATATTAATTATATTAATAATAGTAATATATAAGTAAATTTTAATATTGATATTAGAATTGAACACGTACCAAAAATACAGTTGCTCTCTCTGTGGTATTATTAAGTAACGCGACAACAAGATTAACCTAACGACCTAACAAGATTAGTACAAACAAAATATAACTTTGAATATTTTGATTGCTTTGTATCGCATATGTACGTTATTACTTACATATTAAGTTATCTGGATGTATAATTGGTGATTTATACATGTAAGTGTCCGAAAAAAACAACTTGGCTATAGCACTAAAATCTAGAAGCTATATAGAAAGGCTGAAAAGGAAACACATCCTATAGCCCTTCTAGGGCTACATTAATTATGGAGTAGATGGTTTAATGGAATCACGCTCGCACTGTCAAACACTACTTCCAACACATCCGCTTATAGTATTGATTACTAATTGCATATTGACGAATAATACGAAAAAAAAGTGTCCGAAAACTTGATTTTTAGGTTATTGCAGCTAATATAAGTAATCTCTAAATGAATTGAGTTTTATTTTTGGGTTTACTTGGAGTTTGTAAAGTTAAATAAAAAAAGTTATAAATTATATTAAAACTTGTCGTGGCGCAGCATCAGATTATAAACGAGGATGTTGTGATTTTGACATGGGGGAGTGGATACTAAAAAAATGTTATGATTATCGAGCAAATACAAAAACACTCCTGTCATTTCATAAATGTTTTCATTATTTTTTATTTCTTTTGGCAATATATATTGTGTTTTAAAATAAAATTTTGACAGTAGTAGATCTATTAACTAATTATTAAAATTCGATTACATTTTTTATAACTTTTTTTTTCTAAAATCACGAGATATATTTATATCAGTCCGCTGGTAGAATCATATTTTTACCATTTCCTTGCTTTGACATCAACAGAAAACACAATATTGTATATTATAAAATTTTGGCAGAAATCAGAGAAAATTCCAATAATACGTTCACTCTGCCTCCTTCTGCATGGATACAGCGTAAAAAAAAATACTTTAAGTAAATGAAAACAACGAAGTACTTCAAAGTAAAGTTATACGGTTCATTAACTATGAACAAAATAATAAGATGTCGATCCATCGATCCTATCTAATTACTGATTCAAAGAGATTTAATGGCTGTACAGGGATTTTATAAAATATTTTATTAAGAACTTTTATAATTAGTGAGGCCCGTTTTTATTTGACTTTATTTCAGGATCGTCTTAAAAGATCAATTTTACAAATTTTATGTAAAAAATACTCTAAAAGCTTTGACGTAGCCATATCTGAACAAGCGCTTCTTGAGAACATCTTAAGCGCTATAATTGTAGGTCATTTAGGGAATTATTTAAATTTATTACTTTGAAACGCGCTGCGTTTGGTCCTGCCACTTAGTAAGTAATACCTCTGAAATTGTACAGAAGGTAGGAAACGAAATGGCTAACACTCAATTCCACCTGCCATTCGGGAATAAGCGCTATTAATAAGAGAAATCACAATTTACTATGTAACCGAGTTTCGATTAGCTCATAATAATCCAAATTCGGCTATATTAATGAAACTCATTATGAATTGCCGGTCTCTCTAGTATTCTTATGTTTATTACCTAACACAACAAGATTAACCTAACGACCTAACAAGATTAGTTCAAATAATATAACTCTAAACAAAATAACGACATCACGCGCTTTGAATATTTTGATTGCTTTGTATCGCATATGTACGTTATTACTTACATATTAAGTTATCTGGATGCTTCGAGTGTAATTGGTTAAAGTTTATTAAAAAAGTTATAAAAGCTTATATTAAAACTTATCGTAGCGCAGCATCAAATTATTAACGAGGACTGTTGTGACTTTGATATGGGATACTGAAAAAATAATATATTCTATGATTTCCGAATCAATTCAAAAACACTCCTGTCATTTCCTAAAGGTTTTCATTATTTTTTATTTCTTTTGACAAACTATATTGTATTTAAAAATAAAAATTTCGACAATAGTAGATCTATTAACTAATTATTTATCAACATATGTTTTTTATTAGACATTTAGGTCGTTAACATTTTTATAGCAAAATTTTGCTAATGTCAAAATTATAAAGAATAATGTTTTTCCATTTCTTTGCTCTGATATCAAGAGAAAGTACGAATACTAGGTTCACTCTGCCTAAATAATAAAACAATACTTTAAGTAAATGAAAATAACGAAGTACTTAAAAAAACTATACGATTCATTAATTATGAACAAAATAATAAGATGTCGATTCATCGATTCTATCTAATTACTGATTCAAAGAGATTTAATGGCTGTACAGGGATTTTATAAAATATTTTATTAAGAACTTTTATAATTAGTGAGGCCTGTTTTTATTTGATTTTATTTCAGGATCGTCTTAAAAGATCAATTATACAAATTTTATATAAAATTTATTTTAAAAGTTTTGACTTAGCCATATCTAAACAAGCGTTTTTCGAAAACATCCTAAGCGCCACAATTGTAGGTCATTTAGAGAATTATTTTAATCTATTACTTCGAAACACACTGCGTTTAGTCCCGCCTCTTATTAAGTGATACCTCTGAAATTGAACAGAAGGTAGGAAAAGATATGGCTAACACTCAATTCCACCTGATAAGCGTGAATAAGCGTACAGAAATCACAATTTACTTTGTAACTGAATTTAGATTAGCTTACAATAATCCAAGTTCGGCTATATTAATGAAACTCATTATGAATTGCTGGTCTCTATCTCCTTAAGAGAGACAAGCAATTTTTAATTATAATTTGTATTTTAATCTTTATTACCTTGGAATTTATGATTTATTGAAAATTATTTCAATGACGATTTGATTTTTTGTTCAAAGTTCTACATTTACTTTTCTGCAATATAAAATGAAATAAATAGAGAAAAACGCTTTTTTTATACTTCTTTTTTATTTCAAAGCCTGTTATATTAAAGAAATGACGTATGTATGTTGATTTATGAAAAAATGTACTTAGGAAAGAGACTAGTTCGCGTATCAAGAGTGAATACTTCAGATAATCAAGTGAAAGTGTTATACACCTTCGGTGTAAACACTTTTACTTGACCATTCACTAATTTAATTTATTAATTCCTAACTATCTCTCACAAGTTGCTAGCGTCAGTCAATAATTTGTATAATTCTGTCTTTTAATATGAACTTCACTTGGAGCTTTGAATATATTAAAATTGTTTTGACTTCCTCTAGCAGACAAGACGCAGTGATCAGTCGCATAACCTGTCACGCAATATTTTAAAATTTAGCTGGAAAGTGACGAATAAAGTATTTAAAAGTTATTCGTTAACTTTTGCTAAGAAGAAATAAGCTTACAGCTTACTTTTATATGGTATCTGGAGTCGTCCTGAAAAGAATAAAGACCAATTTAAAAAAAAAAACATTTGCGCCATTAGATGTACTCTCTGCCGACCCCGCTAAGTATGTAAGTAGGTAAGAAAGCAGTGTCGTAGCATCTAAGTGTAATTTATTTTAACGTATAATATTTATGGAATACTTTTAACAAACACAATCTTTAACAATTTGATTCTTTATGTCAACATAAAATGCATGATTACAAAAAAACATGAAGTATTTTAAAAATATTTATGCTAAAAAAGCTATGGAGTTTGATTTATTTACTAGGCAAGCCAACGTAACATACAAAATTATACAAAAAAGTTCAATATACGAGTATTTAAAACTCACAATATATATATATATATATATATATATATATATATATATATATATATATATATATATATATATATATATATATATATACAGAAGGTAGGAATATATATATATATATATATATATATATATATATATATATATATATATATATATATATATATATATATATATATATATAAGCAGCGTAATCGCCGTACGACTTGTGGTTATTATTTCCATTCGAAGCAAACGCTAGTGTTATATATTTGTTTAATATACATATATTCTTAGTACGTAAACATCTCCACCCGTCTATAACTGTATTCAATGTTTTCTTAGTACGTACTTCGAAGATAAGCTAATAGAAACAATTCAAATTTAGGTAGAAAGAGGGTATTACACGCTTGTTATAAAGGGCCTTCACTTGAGCAAACAAGTCTTAGCACTAGTGACTCTACAAAACGATGTGATTTCCCCACAAACCACCCACAAAATGTAGAATAATTTATCTCTGATTTTGACATCTACGAGTACATGTTAACATATTTTTTTTTTTTAAATTACGATTTCATTAAAAATCTTTAATTTCAGCAATATTAATTTCCGCGTTCGAAAGAACGCAAACATTGATCATATATTCTCAAAACGGTAAAACCATATATTAATTCTGCTGAACACAGCGTGCCTCGAGGGAGGGGCTTATGAAACATTCTGCTTAAAAATAATATATCACGAGATAGTTCCGAGATAGAAATTTACATATTATGTGTACACTTTACTCCTTTATTTTATGTTTTGCTAAATTGTAAAGCTTTGTTATCGGCGCGTGGAAAATATTTTCTGGATTCAAAATGGGATTTCAGACTTTCTTTTAGTTTTTGCATATCAAATTCTACAATTGTTATGTAGGTTATTAAAATTGGCCAATCGGTGTTTTTTGTTGTAGAGTTGTATTCTAAGACTCATACCTACTAAAGACTGTCATTATTTTTCATAGAATTTATAGGTACAAAACCAAACAAAAATATTCTTATATAAAGTAAAACATCCTAATAGAGGCCTGTCGTGGCGCAGCGGCACAAGCATGTGACTGTATCCGACAGGTTGTGGGTTCGATCCCCACTCAAGGAAATGAAATATTTAATATTTTCAAACTTAATATTTAAAATTTCCATTTCTTCGCTCTGGTACAAACCAAAACGCGGCGTTGAGTTCCGCCACTTAACACACAATGCCTCAAATTGGGCGGAAAGTGGGGAATGGAAGTGGAACGGAGTGTCTTAACACTAGGTTCCCAAGTTCCCTCTGCTTAATCTATCATGTGCGGACACAGCGTGAAGCTGAGTAAAGTAAAACATATAACTTCGCGGGATTAGCACCCGTGCTTCTTGAAAGCGCAGACCACTAAGTAATGTTGTAATCAAGCTTCGCCAAACTACGTATTTGCTTGTGTGTAGCGGACACACTACTTAACTTAGCTTCACGCTATATCCCCAGCGGGGTAGGCAGAGAGAACGGAGCGCCAAACGCTACGGTCTCGGCATACCTCTTTCGCCTCGCCCACTGTCATCAACCTCTTCATACATGCCCTCCGAGGGGTCCTCATGCTTTTTACGTGACCTTCCTCCAGTATCGTCGATACTGTGTTTTCGAAGGTCAACCGAGGTCTCCCCCTCCCTCTCTTACCACTCACTTTTCCTTCATAAATCATTTTTACCATTCTTTCTTCACTCATTCGCTCGACGTGCCCAAACCACCTGAGCGCGTTCTTCTTCATTCTTCTTCATTCTCACTGTGCACACTAAACATTAAATATTTCACTTCTTGGAGTGGGGATCGCACCCACCCACAACCTGTCGGTTACAGTCAAACCTTTGTGCTGCTGCGCCACGACAGGCCTTAATAAATCACTATTGCTGTAAAAACAACACTGTAATAAGAATATTACCACACTTTAATGCAGAGGCACAGGTGGTGCCTGTACATGGAATATGAGATATGTGTAGTGTCAGCTACTTCTGTAAAGATCATATTTTATACTGGATTTCATGTATTCAGCTGTTGCGTCATTCGATCTACTACAACTATACAACATTAAAAATATAAATGGATTTGAAATACCTAATTTAATTTGTTTGAGAGTACTTGACATTAGATTATAATTATTTCGTTTTGTTTTTTAAGTAAAGAACAGTAAAAAATAATAATACTATCTAAATAATAATTATATATATATATATATATATATATATATATATATATATATATATATATATATATATATATATATATATATATATATATATATATATATATATATATATATATATATATATATATATATATATATATATATATATATATATATATATATATATATATTATTACCGGACCAACTCTTGTTTGTTATTTTTTTAAGTAAAATTTAATAAAAAAAAAACGTAAATTTGTGTTCCATGAAGTAGGGAAGACAGAGGCCACTTCAATAAGGACAAGGCCCTCCATTCCCCACGCACTGATAATTTTTTGGTATCATTACGCTACTATGTTTTTGTATTCGCTTCCATTGCCCGCGCCCACTGATGCTCGCATGTTGTACGATTGGTGAGAATGCGTACCACGCTCGATACGACAATCACTTTACTCTCATACTTAAAAACTTCAATATTTTCTAAATTATATATTTTTTTTCTATACATGATTATTGCATAGCTTCAACGACTTACGCAGGGTACACAAGAACATTTTTCAACAGAGAATTTTTCGGGACCAATATTTTTTAATATTTTAGATTTTTAACAATATATATTTTCGTGTAGGTCTTATTGTTATGTTGTATAAAATATAATTTTTCACAGTAAATGATATCTTATTCGTTGCAAAAATATTTTTTCAAATCAAACCACAAGTTCTTGAGATTAGTGCTTTCAACAAAACAAGCAAACAAATAAACACTTTAGCTTTATAATATAGATTTTAGAATTCTTAATTCTAGTTAAACGTTATATCGATTAGGCATTTTGTATGACAAAATTGCAACAAAATAACTGTTATTCAGTCGGCTGTTTTTAATGTATGATGTATAGATTTTGACTTTAAAATTATAATTCATATAGATTTTGAATAACAAAAGCTGTTCAGATTAGTTAATAAATAATTATGTAGCACAAGCGGGTGAAGCCGCGGGTGAATCGCTAGAGATTATATACTCGTAAGTACCGTGACAGGACCTCGTCGAGTGCCATTGACCATCTTCTTACACTTGATAGATAAAATATATAATAATATGTTCCTAATATCGCGTTAACCTCGCGTCTAACAGCTTCGGCGATTTAATATTTATTAATAATGAAATGAAACTGTTTTCTTCATACCAAGTATTCATAATATTTTATTTATTTATTTATTATCCAAGTTCACGATGTATTCTGTACCAAATAGAGTAGGCAAGAGAGCTTGGGAACCTAGTGTTAAAACACTCCGCTCGCATTAAGACACCTCTGTCCCCCATTTTTGGCCGAATTCTCTTTCGGCATTGTTGTATTTTATTTACAGAGCTCAACGCCGTTCTTTGGTTTGTTACCAGCGCGAAGACATTAAAATATAAAACATTCCAGTTTCTGGAAGCTGTGGATTGAACCCAAAACCGTTGCGTTTATAGTCACACTATTAAATCACAAAATATATTTTTTTATATCAATATTATGAAATAGTACAATTTTTTACTAACTTCCTAAACATCTGGTTTTAAAGACGTTTAAATAATTAAATACGATTAGGTAATTAAGTTCATTAACGGCTTTTATTGCACAAAGTTTTAGTATATAACTTATTTTGTACAAAGTATCAAGCACAGTTATATTTGAATAATTGAATATTACACGCAGTATTATAACAAAAACATCGGTCATCATGAAAATGGTAAGATATATGTATATTTACATATATGATATGGTATATTTTATTAATATATAACAGCGAAGCAATAAAATTACCTTTCAATAGGCTTACATTGTTATTTTCAAGCAAATTGAATTGATTGAATAATTTGTTTCTATGTAATTACAGTTTGTCGCTTTCGTTGGCTTACTGGCTGTAGCCGCTGCTGCTCCAATGGTAGACCCTGAAGTCGCAGCCCGACGAGCGCTCCCAGCTCTAGAGCACGAGGAGGTCCATGACGAATTCGGACAATTTGCTCTCCGCTATGTGACAGCTGAAGGCACAGTAGTCACAGAGCGAGGTCGTCTCGTGCCCTTAGCAGATGGATCTGGCTATGTCATGGTCTTTGAAGGAGAAGTCTCTTACATCGGTGATGATGGAAAGACCTACGTGACAAAGTACAGCGCTGGCCTCGATGGCTATAAGGCTGAGGGTAACCATTTGCCCAAGGCCCCTGAACCTGTTGTAGCTTAGTTTCCAGTGTCTTTTTAATATTAAATAAATAATTTATGAAACAAAAATGCTTTTGAAAAATGGTTTTAAAAGATAGCATTTTATCTTTGATGTCTAAAAGAGACATGAAGATGCATTATGTATTTTTTTGGTGAAAATGAGGCAGCTATATCTTGTTAAGTTCTTATATAAAATATGTACTAATGTGTATATTAAGGAGGCCTGTTGTGGCGCAGCAGCACAAGCGAGTGAATGTAATTTACAGGTTGTGGGTTCGATCCCCACTGGAAGAAATGAAATATTTAATGTTTTCAATTTAAATAATTAATGATTTCATTTCTTGGCTCTGGTACAAAGCAAAACGCGATGTCGAGTTCCGCTACTCATCACGCAATGCATCAAATTCGGCGGAAAGTAGCGAACGGAAGTGGAATGGAGAGTCTTAACAGTAGGTTCCCAAGTTCCCTCTGCCTACCCTGCCATGTGCGGGATATAGCGTGAAGCTGAGTGAGAGTAAGAGTGTATATTAAGATGTAGCTTGCTAAATCCATGAGTATCTTACGACAACTAACTACTTGGGCATAATCAAATATTACGAATGATTTGTCAAAAGTTGTGAATATTTTGATATACATACGTTTATTTTTTTAAAATGTAAAGCTTCAAATTAATTCTTAAAATAAGTAAATTAAAAATCAATAGAAAAATATCGTTTAGATTAAAGAGACTATTTCCAGTGCGAGTGGCTATCGCGTGTTAACAACTTTTTACCGAACAGATATTGTAAGACGTAGTTCCTTCAATATGACGTAGTCCAGGAGATTGTTGCAAGACTTGATTTCAGGACTCTTTTAAATCTTTTCTTTAATTAAATTCTATTATACACTCACTCATTCAGCTTCACGCTGTATCCCGTACATGGCTGGGTAGACAGAGGGATCTTGGGAACCTAGTGTTCAGACACCCTGTTCTATTTCCCACTTTTCGACTGATTTAAGGCTTTGCGTGTTGAGTAGCGGGTCCCAATGCCGTGTTTTGTCTGGTTACCGCATAAACAATGAAAACAATAAATATTTAAATTGAAAATATTAAATATTTAATTTCCTCGACTGTGGATCGAACCCACAACCTGACGTGTCTAGAGTCACATGCTCAGCCTCATGCCTCGGCACCACGAGAGGCGTCTAATTCTATTATAGGCCTATAATTCTATTATACAAATAAAAAAATATTTTTTCGTTGAACTCTTATTATACTAATACAAAAATCTAATGTTTATAGTACTTTTTAACTTTCTGCTCCAAATTCAAAACTTTTAGTGATGCGTAACGGAACTTAAGCTATGCTTTTTCATGAATACACTTCCGTCGCCCTCACAGTTGGATGTTGTTTCTGTGCGCCCCGTTGACGCGATGATATCGGATATATTCTATGATAATGGTCTTCACCGATCAATCTCCTTGAAATGCCCCTCTTTGTTTTCACAGTGACAAAGAAAAGAATAAAAACAACCATTCTTCAGCTTTATTGACTTGCATTATTTAACGGTGACTCAGCATTTTCGTACCTTTCCTTATTTGGTGTCGTATTCGTGATAAGAATAAGCTAAAACGGAAAAAATACTTGATTTTTATGTTAAGTCTGTCGATATGCAGAAAGATGTGTTGAAGTATTTAATTGCAACACTGAACGCCATCTTAAAATAATATTTTGTACCTGTCAACACTTTCTTTTTTATTCTTGGCAACCTTGCCACTGTAACCTTTTATAAAGAAATATATATACTGTTTCCGTCGATTTACTCAGTTCGTGTTATTATTTTAATTTCCTAGTTTTATCAAGTAAATACTTAAATACTAACATATATTAATAGGTTATGGGCTCAGTATATGTCCGATAGTATATTAGGGAAGTATTTCAGAATATAAGCGCTGTGATTCACCTAGATTGAAGTTAGTTAACCTAAAAAATTGCCGGCGTCCTCATTATTTTCCAGCAATTTTCAGCTTAGTTTTTTGAGAAAAGTACTTAATAAAATGGCATCACAAATAACAATGGGTACTATTGAGAAATTAATTGGAAGAGAAAATTACCAAAGTTGGAAGTTTGCCGTTAAAAACTACCTTGAACATGAAGAATTGTGGCAAGAGATTGAACCTGATCCAGCCTATGTATCAGATAGCAAGAAAAATACGAAAGCAAAATCGAAAATAATACTGTTAGTGGATCCAGTTAATTACGTCCATGTACAAGAGGCTACAACAGCGAAACAGGTTTGGACTAAATTAGAAAAAGTTTTTGATGACTCAAGGCTTAGCAGAAAAGTAGGTTTATTGAGAGATTTGATCACCACTAGCTTGGACAATTGTTCGAGTGTTGAAGAGTATGTCAATAAGGTAATGTCAACAGCTCACAAGTTGAGAAATATCAATTTTGTAGTAGGTGACGAGTGGCTGGGTACGTTGCTGCTCGCTGGTCTCCCAGATTACTACAAGCCAATGATAATGGCTTTGGAGAGCTCGGGTGTGACTATTACTGCAGATTATGTAAAAACTAAGTTGTTACAAGAAATTAAGGTATCAGATTCTGCTGCTTACTATGCCAAGTCATATAATAAACAAAATATGTCAAAGCAAAAAAATCCTAATAACCAATTGCAGAAGAAAGGGCAACCCAAAGGGCCACGGTGCTTTGTATGTAACAAGTATGGTCACATGAGTAGGGATTGCTACTTTAAAGAAAAAAAAAAGGTTCTGTCAAACAATGACAATTCAAATAATGGTTATTATGCTGCTTTTTCAGCTGCTGCTGCTTTGGATGGGAGTTGGTGGTATGTCGATTCCGGAGCATCACTGCATATGTGCAATAACAAGAATTGGATGTATGATGTATCTCCATCAACTATCAACAATATAAAGGTTGCAGACAATAAAACAGTAGCAGTAAAAGGCAGTGGCAAGGTGGATTTTCAGATTAGAGACTCAGATGGCATAATACGGACAATACAGGTCAGTGATGTCTTATATGTACCTACACTGACAGTCAATTTACTTTCTGTAAGTCAAATGGTAAATAAAGGCTGTGAAGTAAAATTTGAGAGAGATAGTTGTCAGATATACCAAAATAATAAGTTAATATTGACAGCATTGCATCGCAACAACATGTATATATTGAATAATGTTTCTGAAGCACCGGCATTGCTATCAACAGCAGATGAGCGAGATATAAATTTATGGCATCTAAGAATGGGCCATCTCAATTTCACAGACTTACAGAAGGTAACTGATAGTGCAGACGGGGTTGAATTATCAAAAAAAGGTAATCAAATTTGCACAACTTGCTTAGAGGGAAAAATGAGTAGACAACCATTTAATAATACTGGTACTAGGGCTTCAGAATTGCTCCAATTAATTCACTCAGATTTATGTGGTCCGATGGAGACAAGTTCAATTGGAGGTACCAGATATTATGTTACGTTCATTGATGATTATAGTAGGAAAGTATATGTCTATTTCATGAAGAGCAAGTCTGAAACTTTAGACAAGTTTAAAGAATTTAAGAATTTAGTAGAAAATGAAACTAATAAGAAAATAAAGACGTTACGCACAGATAATGGAAAAGAATATGTAAACAATGATTTTAAATTGTTTTTGTGTAAATCTGGTATCCAGCATCAAACAAGTAATCCATATACACCACAGAAAAACGGTATGGCAGAGCGTATGAATCGCACATTAGTAGAGAGAGCTAGATGCCTAATTTTGAATTCCAGATTACAAAAAATTTTTTGGGCTGAAGCGGTCTCAACAGCGGCATATATAACAAATCGTTCACCAACAAAAGCTTTGGACTACAAGACGCCATATGAATTGTGGACAGGTAAAAGACCAAACTTAAATAACATGAAAATATTTGGTTGTCACGCAATGGTTCATGTACCAAAAGAAACCAGACGAAAATGGGATTCAAAAGCTACTAAAATGATATTTGTGGGTTATTGCGAATATACTAAAGGCTACAGATTGTATGATGAGAGTAAAAAACAAATATACAAGAGTAGAGATGTTGTTTTCTTGGAACACACAGCTAGGAATAATTGTGTAATTATGCCACTTACTTCTTTACAAGAACAGGAAACAACAGCCAAACAAGAATCTGATACCGATAATTTAGTAAATGAAAGTTCAGAAGAGGAACAATTGTATGATGCCAGCAGTGATATGTCAAATTCAGAAAGAGATAATGACCCAGATTACACACCGGTAAGACATAATGACGATTCTATACGATTAAGAAATATAACTCTGAGGCCAAGGAATATCAAACCCAAACCTACTACTTATTTTTGTTATGAAGAAAAACCAACATGTTCATCAGCATTATTAAAGGAACCAGAGACTGTAGAAGATGCTCTATCAAGCCCAAAAGCAAAAGAGTGGAAAGAAGCTATGGATAGCGAGTATGAATCGCTTCTTCAGAATAATACATGGACATTGGTAACTCTACCTGAAGACAAAAGAATAATCCCTTGCAAATGGGTTTATAAAATGAAAACAGATGCAAATGGTGAAGTTGTACGATACAAAGCAAGATTAGTAATAAAAGGATTCAGACAGAGGAAAGGAACTGAATATAATGAAATTTTTGCTCCGGTAGTACGGCACACTTCAATAAGATATTTGTTTGCGCTAGCTGTAAAAGAAAATTTATATATAGACCAAATGGATGCAGTTACAGCATTTTTGCAGGGAGATATAGATGCTGAAATATATATGAATCAACCACCTGGCTATGAACACGGACAAGAAGTTTGCAGATTAAATAAGTCTATTTATGGCTTAAAACAGGCGAGTCGCCAATGGAATCTGAAACTTACTTCTGTTCTCAAACAGTTAGGATTGGAAAGTACGTCTGTTGATCCATGTATTTACTACAAAAATGATAATGGAAACATCATCTTTATATTGATCTATGTTGATGATTTATTAATTTTTATAATAATGAAGAGAAAGGTAAAGAGATCAAGCTACAACTTAATAGTAAATTTAAAATGAAATCACTTGGACCTGTCAATTATTTTATTGGCTGGAGGATAAGTCAAAACGCGGGCAGAGACCAAATTTATATTGATCAGACTGCTTATATAGAAAAAATCCTACAGAGATTCAATATGACAGATTGTAATCCAGTCCATTCGCCCTGTGATCTTAGTTGCAAATTGATCAGCACAGAAGATGAAAATAATATTATTAGTAATGCACCTTATCAAGAAGCCATTGGAAGTTTACTTTACTTGTCACAAGGAACAAGACCAGATATTTGTTTTGTTGTAAACAAATTGAGTAGTTTCAACAACAAACCAGAAACACAACACTGGTTGGCAGTAAAAAGAGTGCTACGCTACTTAAAAGGAACTAAGGATTATAAATTAAAATTTGCCAAAATAAAGATGAAAGAGGAGTGTTTGGCTACTGTGATTCAGATTGGGCTTCTGATATTAACAACCGGAGATCATGCTCGGGCTACATTTTTTTGTTTCAGGGTGCTTCAGTCTCATGGTGTTCTAAACGACAGAACACAGTTGCCTTATCAACCATGGAGGCTGAATATATGGCACTGGCTACGGCCACACAAGAGGCTATGTGGCTAAGGCATTTAGAGTCGAAACTAAATTGGAAGCTTACAGATGTGCCCACCATAATTTATTGTGATAATCAAAGCGCTATCAAATTTGCAGGTAATGATTCTTACTGTGTTCGCAGCAAACATATTGATTTGAGACATCATTTCCTCCGAGAAAGAGTTGCCGATAATGAAATTCAACTCTGCTATATTGGGACTCAAGATATGGTCGCCGACATACTTACAAAACCAATTTCTCCGAAGAAGACTGATGACTGTTCCATGGCTATGGGTTTGCAATTAAGAAGAGGATGTTGAAGTATTTAATTGCAACACTGAACGCCATCTTAAAATAATATTTTGTACCTGTCAACACTTTCTTTTTTATTCTTGGCAACCTTGCCACTGTAACCTTTTAGAAAGAAATATATATACTGTTTCCGTCGATTTACTCAGTTCGTGTTATTATTTTAATTTCCTAGTTTCATCAAGTAAATACTTAAATACTAACATATATTAATAAGATGCTAGTCAAATAGTTCAATTTAAATATTTTAAAATTTTCTACGTGTACTTATGAATTAATTTTCAAATATGTTATATGTGTATGTATGTCAATTGTCAGCTGATGCAGTTGAGGTAAAATTAGACCAGACCAGAAGGATTTTGGAAAGATTGAGGAGATCTTTTTAGCCTCATGTATCAATATTTGATAAGTGTGTGGAGCCTTGCCCAGGTACTGACGTTCTTTTATTTCAAATCTATCTAGCTTTGCGTTGTCAAGTATTTGTGGTGATGTTTTTTTTGATTTTCGCGATTGTTATACATTTTGAATGAAACACTTTTAAACGGATTAATCGCGTATATTGAATGGTAAACATTTTTGGGAAACCCGACGTTTCGAACACTTTACAGTAGTCCGTGGTCACGGGTAGACTGAATGTTTACCATCCAATATACGCGATTAATCCGTTTAAAAGTGTTTCATTCAAAGTATTTGTGGTGATGTTTTTTTTATTTGCTGGCTTTATTTATAGCTGGGTAATAGCGATATTGTGGTGATAAAGACGCTTTGAACTCTCCGCTGCTCTCCCGAATTTAAGACATTATGTTTTGAATTTTTAAACGCTACGTTGCACTTTCTCTTTCAAGATGGCAAAGTTAAAATATTTAATTCTTCCGAACGATAGAGTACAATACTTATCGAACCCATAACTATGACATCTCAATCAGACGCTAACTCAAATTCTTATATATATTTTCTAAAAAGCATAACGTAAAATTCTTGTCATTCCCTTGGAAGGGAAGTTAAGAAAGTTAAGTAAATTTAATTTTGAATTTGTGGAGGTGACATAATATTTCGACATTTCAAATCACTTTTATGTTATTATATTATTCTATTTAACATTTTTTTATATTTTTCTATTAGAAACTGTTAGACACTGAAGTAAACTTTACCATTGTATATTTTATATAATCAAATATTAATAGAACTGCTTTTCAATATCAATATTGATTTTTAAGCACAATAGACCATCTGTCTAGAGCACTGTGGATATTGCATAGTTCATTTAAGTCTTCGCTATAATACTCGTACTTTATATAGAAGAAGTCGTTTGATCATCTGACTACTGCTTTGTACTCGTAGGTCCATTTCTATGTTCTCTTTTAAAAATTAATTAAATATATGATTTGTAATTGATGTGGATTATCAGAGACTAATATAAGCTAATTTAACAGTTAGTTTGATTAAGCGCATTAATCTCAGAACGTACTTTTTTGAATAGAAAAAAAAATGTCATATATACTCCATTGATGGAGAATTGGCTATGATATAATATATCAAGTTAATAACTTCTATATACCTCATGTTACGAGAGTTCTGACTTAGTTTGGAGATTTATAAACCAATCTTAAGCCAAGTCGCAAGTCGCAGTTATAAGCTAGAGATTATACTATTATACTTTATAGTATATTGTTAAAAGTTATAAATTAATTTATCTACTGATTGAGTTTTAAAATTAATATTTAATTGCAATATAGACCATTCTCTTATATCTTATGTCTTTTTTTGATCCAAATAAAACTGTAAATTCCTCCATGCATTAATAAAGTATTATTATGAAAGTTTGTTACAAATTAAAGTTTATTACTACTAATTTAAAACTTTTTATTAGCGCTATTAGTAATATTATATGTATATATGATTTATTATTTTTGTTATTATTTAGCTTCACGCTGTATCCCGCCGGTAACATGATAAGCAGATAGAACTTGGACGAACATAGGCTTATTTACAGTCGTAAATTTTACTGAAGACTAACCAGCAAAGCAGTGAGCGTGTGACTGTAAACGTGATAGTTTGTGCGTTCGTTCCCCATTCGAGAAAATAAAATAAGCTTTGGTAAGTAGACAAAGCGCGGCGTTGAGTTCCGCCACTCAATATTCATGAAATTCAGAGAAAAGTCACTCCGTTTTGTAACTTCGTAACCTAGTATCAACGCTAGATTTGCAAGTTTTCTCTGCCTACCCTGCTAAGTGCGGAAGCGCGAAGCTGAATGAATCCATTAATAATCTTGATGACCGTGCCAGCTGTATTGGTATATTCTTAAATATTAAAAGGCTCAAATACTGCTTAGTATAAAAAAAAGTGGAAAATATAAGTGTTCGAACCCGTTTTCTGGGATCATATTATAAAGGCGTACACCCTGTCCCATAAAAGAATCACGGACTCGATATAATCGAGTTACAGGCGCACTAAGTATAAGCTTATTTATATATATATATATATATATATATATATATATATATATATATATATATATATATATATATATATATATATATATATATATATATATATATATATATATATATATATATATATATATATATATATATATATATATATATATATATATATATATATATATATATGTATATATATATATATATATATATATATATATATATATATATATATATATATATATATATATATATATATATATATATATATATATATATATACTACAATAACTAAGATAACAAGCATGCGAGGAATACTATCCTAGCACCATACAATTAATCTAATACGGAAGAGAGCACTTCATCAATTTCTGTTACCTTTACAACAAAATAAAATTTTATCGTTGTAATACAAGCCTTATTGCAGTAGAATAAGTTTATATTAATAATAACGACTGAGAAAGCGTAGGAAACAATAATAAATATTGTCAACTAATTCTCCTTTTTGATAGAAAAAGTCAAGTAAAGTGATAGAAAAACTTCGACGACGTTTTCATTTATACTACGTTTAGCTGCTTCACCGATGACATAAAAAACAAATAAACAATTTTCTTATTTTTTAATTACAAACTGAGCATAACTTTTAACTCAAAGGTAATATGAAAAAAACTTTTCATGAAAATAAGTAAGATGCGAAGAAACATTAGATATTTAAAATGAACAACGTTAGGTTTTAACTACATTGTTACTTTAAACAACTGTTCTTTGAAGAGCCATTTATTATTATTTTTAATATTCTAAAACACTGCCGTAAGAAGAAATTCATTCCAGACGTGTGATTCCGGCTTAAAATAGGATCACTATTGATGGTGTCGTAAGAGACGACTATAGTACGTGTGGGAGAGTCAAATTGTCAGCAATGGCAAAACGCACCGGCAGATTCGACCGGATCATTACCACCACGGCGTAAAGTAGTGGCTTCGGCCACTGCGTTTTGCATTGGATAATGCCGGGCCCCAGTGTCAATCCACCGTATAGACCGGCAACGCACCGGTGCGTCTGGTGCTACACGGGGCCGTGGGCGACGGTGATCACTTACCGTACGCTCGTTTGCCGTGGTTATCATAAAGAAAATATTCTCATGAATCTCAAAGAATATAAATTTTAAATATGATAGAAAATTACTTTGCTCGTGTATGTTTCTAGCTTATAATTTAAGGTAACCTTAAGTCTGTTAAGTGTACCTCTTACCGACCAATTGCTATTGCTATGTTTGAGTAAAAAAATAATTTCAGATCATCAATGTGGTTAAGAACAACACGCAACTATTGCCCAAGTTATTAGAATAACAAGCCTCTTTTAGAAAATATAAGAGAATTAAGAAGCTCTCGCCGCTTTAATAATAAGTAGCCTAATATTTGGCAGAAGTGCGATTAAAGCTAAAAGAACGACATACATCGAGTATTGTCAAATTTAAATCATCCAAGTAATGTGTATCTTTCAAGTTAAAAAAACATGAAAAATATCACATAATGAAATAACTTAACATGATTCGTGCGTGTTGCTATTTTACTGCAAAGTTGTGACCAGTCCGCACGCTAAAATGTGTGGAAAACCGATAAATTATTATTCTTTATATTCTTTCTTTCTTAGCTTCACGCTGTATCCCGCACGAGGCATGGTAGGCAGATGGAACCCGGAACCTAGTGTTAAGACACTCCGATCCACTTCCGTTCCCCACTTTCCGCCGAATTTGAGGCGTTGCCTGTTGAGTGGCGGAACTCAACGCCGCGCTTTGCTTTATTACCAGAGCGAAGAAATGAAACATTAAATATTTAAATTGAAAATATTAAATATTTCATTTCCTCGACTGTGGATCGAACCCAGAACCTATCGGTTACAGTCACACGCTTGTACCGCTGCGCCACGACAGGCCTCAAATTCAATTGTATTTATTATTATTAATATTTTTTTGTTTTGACCTTTATTGGTCAACCAAGAAACTGCGTATTATTTTAATGACAATTATATGTAGGTGTTTTTAAGTTTTAGGTAGTTAATAATAAGTTTAATTTTAGAGTAGTAAGTCAACGACAAAGCATTTAATTTTAGAGTAGTAAGATACATGTGATGTTACAGACAATTTTATGGGATTTGCTACTAATATTAATATTTTTTGTGTATTTCTATATAAAAATAAATAACCATAATCATTAAAAAGAACTATCAAAAAAAGTTATCAAATTCTTGGCTCTTGATATTGATTACAGCCATATGGAATGTTGGTGCGAATATTATTGTGCCAATAGTGGTTTTATTTAACGGTATGATAGCGAAAAGCCTCGACTAACGTCTTATAGCTAAGCTATTGGGTATAGAATTGGATATAAAACGCAGTGTTTATTAAGATGGAGAACGGAATGGAGTGTCTTCATATATGATTTCCAAGTTCCTTCTGCATATCCTGCATGGTAGAAGATATTTTTCTTGTAAAGTATTTTGGAATTAAGTTTTATTTAATTAATATATATTTAAACACATTGTTATATACAATATATTTATTATAAATAAAGAAGCTACAAATATTATCAGTTGATAATTTGAATTTTCATCTAGACTTCCAAAGATTTATGATTTACATTTGCGATTATGAAACGTTCCGGGAATATTATTCTAGGAATTTTCCACATAAAATTCTTCACATCTTTGGAATCTTCTAATTTTTCAGCTTTCAAAAAATTAGAAAAAATAGATGTATCTGCAGCGGGTAGTTCTGGCGGACTTGGTACCGCTGACAAAACAATTTTTATTTTCTGCTCTTCTTCAATTAATCTCTTTTCGTCTTCTGCTAATCTTTTTTCTGCTTCTTCAAGTATTTTTTTCTCCTCTTCTTCAATAATCTTATTTTGTTCTTCAATAATCTTATTTGCTTCTTCAATCTTTTTTTCTTCTTCTATAATTCTTTTTTCTTCTTCAATCACTCTCCGTTCTTCTTCTAATATTCTTTTCTCTTCTTCTAGTCTTTCATTACTATTCGGCTGGTATTCAATTATTTCAGAATGTTCATTAGTATTTACTAGAGCATCGGGTGACACGTGTAGCTCAAGTGCTGGAAAAGCAAATGAGGTGGCAACCAAACTAAGTACTATTGGAAGAAACATCTGGAAAAGAACGTTATTATTTTTATATGAATAAACACATTTGTTAATAGAAAAACTGTAATTGTTATCAATAAATCCAAATAAACGTGGGTTTTGTTTTCCATATATTATATTTTACTTATTTACCTTTCTATTCCGCAGATAACTTTCAAACTTTATGAAAATATCTTAAATATTTTCAAAGACTTACGTAACGTAAACTGATTTAGATTGAAACTGATAAAATAAAAAAACATCCAACCTCTTATATACTTTATTATAATGGCAATTCATTACCAAATGTAACTCATTAAATGTTTAATAATTGATTCATGAGAATAAATTTAGCTATATTTGAAATCGTTAGCAAATTATCGTGCGGTAAATGATGCAACTAAAAATCATTATAAAAATAAACGAAACATAATATGTTATAATATTTTAATATCCTTGATTTTTGAAGAAAACAAAATTTTCAATTTCTGATCAACAAATATAATCAACCAAAATAAAAAGAATAATCTACTTTGATTTAAGTTATAAGAAAAAACTAACATATTTGTTCCTTCTAAAATTATAATTAATTGACGGCTTTTACGTCATCATTTTATATAATAAAGCCTATTTGAGTCTATTGAGAACGACATTGACCAGTAGACAAGTACATTTTATACAGTAGTAATTAAAAATTAAAATTATTTTACTTTAATTTCGCTTACTTGAACACTTTTTTTTATGAATTTTGGCATTTTATAGTTGTATTTAGTTATCTCTTAACCATCCAGCGTTCGCACCATTACGCCGAACATAAGCAGTCGCGCTTGGTCTGTTATTCCGTAACTTTACGTACGTTTGTCTATGAAAAAAACTAATGCATATTTCAAGTCATTGGGGAGAACATATCATTTAATAATGTGTTAGTTGTGTGAATAATAATAAAAATAAGTTATTTATGCATATATTTATTTATTCATAGTGAATAGAACTACAGTCCATAAAATCTTTAAAAAAATATCTTTAGATACAAATCAACTTTATAAATCAACGAAAACAAAATAAAATGTATATTTCTTATTATTTTTCCTTATAGCTAATAGACAGACTGTAAATGTACTCGAGATGAATCATTATCAATTAACAATCAAACATCAAATTATAGGAACTCTTAAAAAGCACTTGATTTTAAAATATTTCAGACGCACGCGGTATCTGAGACCGCAATTAGCCATAACCATGTCATTTTTATCTCGTCTAGCACCGACTTCGAACAATTTAATAAATCTTAAACAGCTTACTATATATAACACTTAAGCGTTGTCTGACAGTACTTAGCAAGAAAAAAAATATTATATTAAACAGTTTCATACATATTATTCATTGTCAAATATACGAATGGGATTAGAAGTCAAAACTATCTGATATTAAATACTTATTTGCTCCATTGAATTAACATGTGTCTGTTTGAATCCGTCCGATAACAATTAATTTATGTTGTTAGCATCTCTGTAGGGAGATTTTTACAATTTTCGGCAACCCAAATATAATTTCTTATCATTAACGTTTGGTATTTGATAATACTGTCTATGAAATATTTTTATCATTTTAAAAGTATTAATCTACACTTACGCAAATAGAATGCTTTTTAGAAAAAGTATAAAATTTTAACGTAATTTGTAAAGCTTTCATACATTTTCTACATAATTATTTCTGTTTCGTGATAGTGAATCAATAATTTGATTAACACACAAAATGATAAAACATCTCATGTTATCATTTTAGGTATTATTCATATAAAATGTATATTTAAGACGTCTCTGTCTTATCGCGACGCGACGTCGACCAAATTACACAATAAACGAATTATACGAGTATTACGTGAGCTCCTTTCTGGCAGTAAGACAGCAGTGATTGAGGCCGGAATATTAACATTTATTTTGTTTACGCAATTCTTACAATTTCGTCGACAATACTTACTGAGGACCATCTTACTCTGCTTATAAAATAGATTCAAATTGGGCTTTGTCCTTTTGAAGCATTGAAATTAAAGGAAAATATAAAATATAAAAAGACACTGTAGGTATAATGGTTTGGGGTATCTGACCGCTACTTTAAAGTTAAATTTAATTAAATATCTATTTATTTTCTTTTGTATATATTATTATTTCTATATGTTCAATACATGTATGTGGAAAGATCAGTAGAGGGAATTTAGTATTAGAACACTCCGATATCGCTTAATTTTCGACACATAGCAATAAGTTGCGGAGCTCCTTACTGCTCCTTATGCTTATTTTTTATAATGGTTTTTTATTTATTTTTTAAGTGTTAAGACACTCTTTTCTTTTCTCAACTCAACGCCGTACTCTACCTTGCTACCATAGCGATAAAATAAAACATTACATTTATCATTTAAAAATATTGAATATTTCATATCTTCGAGTGGGAGTCAAGCCTTCACCATGTCGAATTTATAATCATACGTTTGTGCCCCTGAGCCGCAACAGGTCTAAAAATAAAATATATAATATACTTATCATAAAAAATATAATAAAATCCTTAAGTTATTATTACGTGACTGCTTACAGCCTCAGAAAATGTGAAAATGTTAATTACATACGATGTGGCGCAAAGATCAAAGAATTATTCAGGTCAACGAACAAACGCTAAGTTCCAACGACATACATATATTATATGTATTTATAAATAAGTATAGTATATGTGTTCATAAAATTTGCCTCGCTTCGTCACTGGCTCTCTACCGGAAGGAAGTTCCTTGTTTCCGAAGTTCCCTGTGATCTTAGCTTTAATATTACGTAGAGCTTTTGAACCTCTTTTATTCTATCGTATTCTGTAGTTTTTACTTTACTTAATTTTAAAAGCGTATGGTTCTAGAAAGTAAGTATAATTCAGAGCTTAAAGTTTAGTTTTAAAAGTTTTATAAAATGTTGTTCATTATTCTGTAACATTTTACGTTATTTAACACAAATTTACCTTGTTTTATTTATAATTATATATTTCATATACTATGTTAAATTAAATATATCTGAAAAAAAATAAATATAATACGGAATGTAAAAGGACAACTCATATGAGGCCAGCTCATATGAATTTTCATGAATCAAGGCCATTATAAAATATAAATGTTAAAACTGGATTTTCAATAACATAAAGGCAAGTTTTAATTTGCTCTTCTATAAAGTCTGTATGAGAAATTAGCTATGAGCTAATATAATTTTACTCATCAATTATTAAATATCACTCAATCCCGTCTCCAATAGAACTAGGTCACCATCATATATGTCTATTCATTTACTTAAAAACAAAAATAATATACAAAAATCGTTATATAAACAGTATTCTACTACTCGAGGCTGTCATGAATTGAGGGCATTGTACAATCATAAACATATATTTATTGTTCACGTTCAGGCGACTGTGAGAGATTAGAATACAGCATCCGAGAGATCACACCCCTCGTCACAGCTCTTGACGTTTTTATTTCTGGCACAAATCATGTATCTGAAGCATATTTAGTAAATAAAAATAACTTTTATTATCTAATTTATTGTTGTCCAATATAATCTAGAAATATATTATATAATATTCAAAAGTTATATTTATAATATTATCGCTTATAAAATGAAAGATACGTTTATTTCAACATATGCTACTCTGCCGTGTGCGGAATCTAGCGTGAAGCAAAAAAAAGAAACTTTCAATTCCAAAAGTTTTTTTCTGAACATAATATAATTTGCATTTAAATCGGTAAGATCGGTCTAAAAGTCATTCATTGTATTATACAGAATATCAACACCAAAAACATACTCTTAGAGATCGAATTTCCCAAAACTCCGTCTTAAATAGGCGTTCACGTTGAGGCGAAAGAATTCCTGTATACAATTTGAGACTCCTAGCACTAATACTTTCAGAAATAACGTGATGAATGAGTGGGTGACCTTTTACTTTTATATATGTAGATTACATCTCCGATAAGTCAGTATCGAGGCCTGTCGTGGCGCAGCGGCACGAGACTGTGACTGTAACCGACAGGTTCTGGGTTCGATCCCCAGGCGAGGAAATGAAATATTTAATATTTATTGTTTCATTTCTTCGCTCTGGTAATAAGCTCAAATTCGGCGGAAAGTGGGGAACGGAAGTGGAACGGAGTGTCTTAACACTAGGTTCCCAAGTTGCCTCTGGCTACCCTGCCATGAGCGGGATACAGCGTGAAGCTTAGTAAGTGAGCGAGTTCATTAAAGCTCTTATTTTAGGAACTTATTGTAAAATTCGATGTGAGAAAGCTCTCAATTAATTGAAATAACGTACATCTCTATGAGAGAGATAATCTCAATGAGGAGGGGTCAAGGACTATGGTCTATTCAGTTTATAGCACTCTCATCCGGTGACACTCGGGACGTCACATGTTAGTACCACGATAACAATATAACGGCCAGCGACGACCGCGTTGTAATAAAACTGAGCAATTCTATACGAAATGTAAGGAAATGTGAATTAAATAACGCTATGCCATCGGTGGAATTAATAACAAGAAGGAAATAACTATATGTTTTCTTTCTTTTTACATCTTTTTCTTGTGCAGGACTTCCTTGAAAGGGAGTTGGGAATTGCTAATAGATGTCTCAAGGATAAACTTTTTTGATGTTAAACCGTTGTCACCAGTATTTTCTTTACGCAAATTTTTATTTATATGAGAAATTTACGTACCATTTCCTACTCAAAAATTATTGCCGTTGTTTTAAAAAGTATTAAATGATTTTAGGTACACATTATAATGATATTTATTGTTATTTATTATTTTTTTAGTTGTAATATCGTTAGTTCCGCGATTATTATATATATTAAATAAAAAAAATACCAGATTAATCTTAATAGTTCAATACACGTAGTTAATCCGGTTAAATTTGTTAATTTTTTTTATTGAGGCCTGTCGAAGCGCAGCGGCACAAGCGTGTGACTGTAACCGACAGGTTCTGGGTTCGATTCCCAGTCAAGGCAATGAAATATTTAATATTTTCAATTTAAATATTTAATGTTTCATTTCTTCGCTCTGGTAATAAGGCAAAGCGCGGTGTTGAGTTCCGCCACTCAACACGCAATGCCTTAAAATTCGGCGGAAAGCGGGGAACGAAAATAGAACAGAGTGTATTAACACTAGGTTCCCGGGTTCCCTCTGCCCACTATGCCTCGTGCGGGATATAGCGTGAAGCTAAAAAAAAATATTAAATGGTTCTACGTGTCTTATAATAAAAGCAAATACACATAACAAGATTGGATGATATGTTAAATTTGGTAATTAAATATGTCATCACATTGAAGTGTACTTCACAGTATCCGACAACAGATGTGATATATTTATTATAAATAAATTTAATTTCGTGAACTCGCAAGTGTACGAGACATTAGACGTGACCGTGATGGATGGTTGTAATGTAATTAAAGTGGATCGGAAATACGATACTTTAATTATATACTAAATTGAATATTTTTGGAATACTGTTATTATTTTACTTAAATTAAAATATATTACTAGGATTTATATATAAAAGCTACGATAGCAAAATATTACTGTAGAACGTTTTGCTTGTGAGTGTCTTCGGCGAAATCAATTTATTTTTAGTCTTAGGTAATATTAATAAACAGTTCAATTTAATTCAAAACATGTTGCCAATAGGTTATATAAGTGATTTTTTATTAACAATTGTTATTTCTGATATTACATAGATACACTATCGTTTGTATATAAAAGTAAAATTAAGATATTGAGTCGTATACGTTAGACGTCGTAGACATTAGAAACGGACGTAACTAGACATTTTACTTTATGGAGCAGCGGTCGCCCCTTTGAACTGTATGAATATTAATTTGATATTATTTAAGTGATGTTGGAGAAAAAAATGTAATTTAAATCTAAAAACCCTTAAGGATTATTCAATTTTGTTTGCAAAAATTAAAGTATGTGAAGATACAAACATTTAGTTATTTCAACAAATGAGTATATAGTAGGTACAAGGTATATCAGTTGGAAGGAGTCAAGGCACATATCAGTTCAGCTGTTCCGGAGAGCAACTCAAACCAATACGAAGAAAAACATACACATAAATTTTAAAATTGATCGGTTGTTTTATTATAATTTTAATAACAAAATGTACTTGTAAAAATGCCCATGTTAAAGATATATAATTACATTTTTGTTTTATCTATATAAATATAATTTTACATAAATTTTAAATTCAATCTTCGTTCTTCATCTTACTTAGATCAAAGTGTTGAACACGACAAAGTATGTAATTGGAAGGAAGATTCATCCCATGCTCTTGCGACGTCTTTATTTGTTTATAAATGGGAAACGTGTTGTTGCGATATTGTAGCTTTGGTTTTATTTTTTTTTGTAAACATGTACTTGTTAAGTAAACATGTACTTGTTAAATATCATTAAAGGTAATGGCAGAAATGGTAATATAACAAACTTTTTATTAATTATTTTAAGCTTTATTGTAGGCCGGCTTATCGAGGCCTGTCGTGGCGCAGCGACACAAATGTGTGACTGTAACCGACAGGTTGTGGGTTCGATCCCCACTCGAGGAAATATTAATATTTTCAATTTAAATATTAAATGTTTTTATTTCTTCTCTGTTACAAGGCAAAAAACGCGGCGTTGAGGTCCGCCACTCAACACGCAATGCCTCAAATTCGGCGGAAAGTGGGGAATGGAAGTGGAACGGAGTGTCTTAACACTAGGTTCCTAAGTTCTCTCTGCTTACCCTGCCATGTGCGGGATACAGCGTGAAACTGAGTGAGTGAACTTTATTTTACTCTATTGGAGTGCAGCTGAAGCTCGCAATAGAATTCTTGGTTTTAGAAATGAAATCAGTGAACGCCTCGCGCTTGGCCATAGTCCATTACGATTATTTCATATTCTCGACTTGCCAGTGTAATATTTCATTCATTCACATCCATCCAAAGACATTGGTACCTTGCAAGATATACTTAATCAAGACTACTTGCAAGATAAATTAATTATAATAAATTTATAACTGTTTTGTTGTCTGTACGTGGTAGATATATGAAAAAAGTCTTATAGAAGATTGTTTATTAATGTAATAAGGGCAAAAATGCAGTTTTCATTATTATACTCGTATTTTCGCAACTTTTCCTTAACATTTAGTGTTTGTTTTATTTAAACCGTTAAAGAAAGGAAAAAAATATATTTCAGTTTTAAATATTTTATTCAACGAAATTGCTATAAAATGTTATTTTTTTACCTGAAATAGCTTTCTAAAGATTTAGCCTTGCATATATAGTACCTCTAACCTAAGGTTAATATTGTATACGTAAGGTTGTATATGCAAAGTATCAGATTAAAAACTCTAACTGTCTAATCGCGACGCGAAGTCAATCACATTTAACAGTTAATAGTCAACTGTTAACAATTAACTATACCAATATTACTTGATTTCTCTCTTTTCTCCTTTTTCTCTCTCATAGAGAACAGGTTGTGGTTGGTATTTTCATATTTTTAGTTTATTGTGATTAACCATTAATTGAGGCCAGAATTAAGATCACTTAACATTTTATTTTGTATACGCAATTCTTACAATTGTATCGATATTACTTACTAAGGGTTTACTTAATCTACTCATACTTAAACCACCCCGTTGTCTCCTCGCACGTAAGCGCGGGGCCGCGGGAGTCCAAATTCATCCGCAGCCCATCACTAGTGCTGGCCGGGTCTATCCGAGTCTCATCTCCTGCGCGGGTTTATGAGGTGTGTTCACCCGTGCATCGTCCCAGAGGCGCGCGCCTGCAACACGGGTCTATCGAATAGGGGGCGAGAACTTCCCCAAGTCCCTCGCCCCTGGACCCATTCATGGGGGCCGGAAAAGGGCGTTGTCCGCCCTTCTCCTACATCCTGTGCGCCTTTTGCGGCCAGAGAAGGGAGCAGAGATCTCCCTCTCCCTTTCCGCAGTTTCCTTCTGCGACATCACGTCCTCGCAGAAGGACGCCACCGCATCCCAAGACTCTGCGCTACCAACCATCCTCCGCACTACGGCAGTCAGCGATAGATCGCCCCCTACTTTATTTGTGAGGACACGGCGCTGCTTTTCCCAAGCTACACACTCAGCGAGCGTGTGTTGCGCCGTGTCCTCCCTGCAATGGACGCAGTGGTGGCACCGAGCGTCCGGCTCTCTGTCTATGCGGCATAGGTACTTGCCGAAGCAGCCGTGCCCCGACAGCACCTGCGTCACCCTAAACGACAGGGAGCCGTGCCTTCTCCCGAGCCAGTCCTTAAGTACTGGTCGGATCGCCTCGACGGTGTTGAGTCCGGCGGTAGGGCACAGAAGCCTTTGCCGCCATTCCGCCACCAGAACCTGGTGGAGCTTTTCTCGGCGCAGCGCGATTTGCCGCTGCACCGGGGTTAAGCCCCGTGTCCGCTCTTCCTCGCGCCATTGATATAATGACGCGAGCACTTTTGCCTCTAGGTCCCATGGCGGGGATCCAGCCAAGACGCAAGCCACCTCGTAGGAAATCGTACGATACCCACGAACGACTCTGATGGCCATCGCCCTTTGTGGTTTGCGCAGAATGGCGAGAGTGCCAGCCGTCATATCCATCGCCCACACGGGAGCTCCATATAGGGCCATGGAACGCACGATTCCTACGTACAACCGCCTACAGTCGGCGCTCGGGCCCCCTAAGTTGGGAAGCAACTTTGAAAGCGCGCCCGTTGCGCCCATCAACTTGGGCGCTAGCCGCCGGAAGTGTGGCCCGAATTCCCAGCGACTGTCGAGCACCAATCCCAGATATTTCATGGTGGATTCGACAGCTATCTGGACCCCGCTGACCACGATGTGTGAACCCGGCGCCGGCGCACGTCGGGGGCCATGAAATACCATAGCCTCTGACTTGTTTAGGGCCACCTCTAGTCCAAGGCGACAGATGCGGTTCACCACCTGTGACACCGCAGCCGTGGCTGTCAACGTCGCTTCCCTATGCGAGCTCCCCCGGACAGTTATGAGCGTGTCGTCCGCATAACATGTTAAGTCGGCGCCCGACGGGAGTTCACCTCTCAGCACCCAGTCGTAACCAATGTTCCACAGAAGCGGTCCCAAGACCGAACCCTGTGGAACACCGCACGACATTAGGTGCCGACCTGCACCGTTATATCCCCGCTAGACAACGTATCTACCCTCTAGGTAAGTTTGTACTGTACGGCGGAGGTAGAGAGGCACGTGATGGTATTTCAGAGCCTCCCGAATACAACTCCAGGGTAGGGTGTTGAATGCGTTGGAGATGTCTAAAGACACCGCCAGCACCACCCCACCCCGGGACACCGTCTTCTCTGCCAGGGCCCTCACGCGCATGATGGCGTCTATGGTGGAGCGGCCCCGACGAAAACCAAATTGGTTGTCGTTCAGATTTGGCCCCTCCGTGCATAAGTGGTCGACGAGGCGATCTGCGATAATGCGCTCAAAAAGTTTGCCCGCCTCGTCGAGCATCAACGCACGCTACGCGCAATTGCGCGATCTCAGCGGTCCACCAGTACACCTGGCGCCTTGCGGACTGTTGGCGGACACGGGGCATGGAAGCATCACAGATCTGTATCATTGCCCCGCGAAACCGCAGCGCCATCGCCTCGACATCGACGGGGCCGTCCGTCGACTCCCAGATCCAGGACTGGACTAAGGCAGCTTCCTCGAGTAGTTCCCTGTTGACGTGCTTAAGCGCCCAACGCGGTCCGTCTTTAATGGGGGTTATTGGATGGTGGCCGCTCGCGGTCTGGGCAGAGACGTCAAACCGGATATACCGATGGTCCGATAGCGTCTCCACCTCCACGGCGACACGCCAGTTACGAACTCGGCTGGCAACAGAGGGACTCGCGAAAGAGACATCCACTATAGACCCGCCCCGCTACCGCACGCACGTGTATTCCGAGCCCCGATTTAGGACGACTAGACCAGTCGTCACCGCCCACTCTTCTAGCTCCTCGCCCCGAGGGTCGGTGACCGGAGATCCCCACGCGAAAGACTTGGCGTTAAAATCCCCGAGCACCAGAACAGGTCGAAGGTGATAGCGGCCTACGACGGTGCCCAACTCGACAAGGAAACCCTCAAAGTCGGCGAGACTTCTGTTGGGAGAGAAATATGCCGCCACAATTACAATGCCCCCTGAGATCGCAGCGACCCAGCCGTGACCTCGAGACGGGTCAATCAAAGCCTCGCCAATAATGGCAACCAAACCGTCAGCGCATCCCAGCCAGTTGTCACGAGCGGGAACGAAGTACGGTTCGGCGACCACAGCCACGTGAATCGACCACTCGGCCATGCTCTGGAGTAGGAGATCCTGAGCTCTGGCACAGTGGTTGATGTTGCCCTGGAGAAAATGAAATTGTGCCATTATTGGCATTCCATTCCCTCGGCAACAGTCCTGGGCCGGGAGTCGGCCGCAGAGTTACTAGCCTGCAGGGGTGGCGAGGATTCCCCGGCAAGTTTAGATCTCCTCTTCTTTTTATTCATGGCCTTGCCGACAGGCACGCCACAAGCTCCTTCGCCCAATTTGTGTCCGGCAGGCTTCCCCGCAGCCGAACATAAGCTGCAGTTGAGTGCCGCAGAACACTGAGCCGCTTTGTGGCCAGACTGACCGCAGCGATAACAAAGATCACTACGGTCAATCTCGGCGGTACACTTTGCCCGGACGTGCCCCTTCTCCAGGCACCGAAAGCATCGCATCGCCCGGGGTTGTAGGAGTTTCACTCTCGCTGCAACCCAGCCAACCAGCAATCTGCCGCTATCGGCTATCTTGTTCGCCGACGCTATAGGACACCGAACCCAGACTACGCCGAGTCCGGTGGCATCGGTGCGTATATCGCCGGTCCGCACCTTGTCCTGCAGACACTCTCCGCTTCGAGCAACTGCCGCTACCACCTCCTCGGAAGTCACGGAGTCATCCAAACCAGAAATCCGCACCTCTGCGGTTTTTATTGGCCTAGAGACCCGGACGTCCTCAGGGTTGAGGACCTCCCTCATCTTGACGGCCAGAGCGTCCGCCTTTTCGGCACTGCCGCTCGCAGCACCAGCTACCTCGAACAACCGCGCACCCGTAGCAGCCTGCCTGAGGGTGACGGACTGAAGGCCAAGATCTGATAATTTGATCTTGGCCTTGGCCTCGGCAATGACCGACTGGTACGTTACGCCCCGCTCCGCAGCTCCGGGCTGTAGCGTGAGCGTCACAGCTTCGGAACGTGGGGCATGTATCATTTGTCCTTTACGACCGCCTTTAGCAGTACGCCGCTCAGGCTGCGTAATCACCTTCGCGGTTCCACCGGCTGTACGTGTATTTACTGCGGCCTTCTTGGTAGCTTTGCGGGCTTTCTTGCGACCCACGATTTTCACCCAGGTCTCACCCTTAGACCCGGTAGTCGTGGGTTGGTCGCTCAGAGGAGCTACCTCCGAGGGAATTTTGTTACCCTCCGTGGGCGTCCCCTTTCGAGGTGGAAGTCTCGGCGGCTGCTCGGTCCTCCGCGTGTCAGCCGCTAAAGGTGGACGGAGTATTTCCGTCGGGAGACGACGACGATTCGCCTCTAGTTTAGCGTCAACCATGTTCCCGCACTGGAGTAAGCAGAGTCGGATAATGCGCTCGATCTCTGCGTCGGTACGAGGGCTTGGCGGTCGCGGTGCGGCAGTTGGGACCATTACGGGTGCAGCATCGGTGGACGAGCATCGCTGCTGTTGCTCACTTACCGCAGCGACTTGCCTCCGGAGGTCCTCCAGGTCATTTCGGAGGCGACTGTTTTCCTCCTGTAACTTTGCGACCTCGTCCGAGGCCGTTCTGTGGAGGAGGATGTCAACCGCTTTCCTGATATCCACGGCAGCCTCCTTTAAGCCACGGATGAACGTGCCCTTTAAGCTTCCGGACTTGGTGGCAACTTTGAGGACTAAGTCCACCCCATCCAGAGCCAGCTGGCTCAAGACCAACGCAGATGGTTCTCCTCCCCCCGCCGCAAGAGCCACTCGTCGCTCTCGAGCGCGACGGGCCATTTCCGACACTTCATCAGCCGCGACAGCTTTTCGCTGTTCCCTTTTAGCGGCGCTGAGCTCCGCCTTTGAGCTCCCCAGCGAGGCACCACTTTCACCGCCATCGCCAGGGTCCTCTGTAGTGACTCCCATGTCACTCTCTGCTTCGCTAGCCGCCGTGGTATTCGAGCGCACAAAACGTCCGTGCTTACCCCTCCGCGGCTGCGAAGCAATCGCCCCTCTCGATGCCGGCCGACCCCTCCTCGAAGTTGGCAACTTGGGAGCCGGCAGGCTTTCCTCATCTGAGGTCTGGCACACTGGACGTTTCTTACCAGAAGACGTCCCAAGTGGCCGGTTTTCACCGCTTCCAGTATTTATATCCGCTACAGGGGCCTGGTCGCCTACCCCTGCGCATCCGTCGGTCACCAATTTAACACTCACAGGCCCGGATACCTGCGAGCTCTTACTCCCTAATGGCAGACTATCGCCAGAATCGAGGACAGCCTGACTATCCGATAAACAACTTAAACCTAACGAGAAATTTTGTGAATCATCCATTTTGAATCCCACGAGTATGGGGGAAAAGACGGTCCACCCAGGTAGTGCCCCCTGTACCTGGGTAAGCCCCGAGCCAGGACGACCAAACAGCCGCCCCAGCCCCGTAACCCGACCCGAACATTGGCCTCTGCCCGGTCGGGGATAGCAGTAGCGACTGAACCACCCATCAGCCATGCATCCCTCGCGCTGCGTCGCCGCTTGGATTGGGGTAATTTTTTATAGAGATTTTCTTCCTCGCGGTCCGGCCGGTGAAGGCAAGACCCTCGGTCCCGTGCGTGGCCGCGAGACATGACCACAGACACCGCACACGGGATTACGAAAAGGACGGCGAGCATTGCTCTGTCCGACGGCGGGGTAAGCGCACGTTGAACCCGCCCTACCTCCACGATGACCTGGCACATGAGCGCAAAGCCATCAAAGGGGCTCCTCTTTACAATGCGCTCACGGGACAACTCTTACATTACAGAGCGCCGGAGCGCATTCCCGCGTGTCGGTTTATTAGCCGCGACGAGCAGCAGCACCACGACCGTGATGCTGCTCTCTGTCCCGTTGCCCAGGGTGCACCACGAGGAGGTAACCGACATAGCACCCCAATCTACTCATACTATTCTATGAGTAGAGTAAGTAGGAGCTAGGAATTTTAGGGAATCGAACCCACATCTTGTCCAGATTACACACGCTTGTACCCTGTGCGTGTGAACACAGTGGTTATCCATACCCGTGGTATTGATTGTAGGACCCATCGTTATATTTAATAGTAAACATTAAAATATAAACTTCATCAAAAAAACGACAAGTGATTATATACTAAACTTAAATTTAAAAATGAGGCCTGTCGTGGCGCAGCGGCACAAGAGTGTGACTGTAACCGACAGGTTCTGGGTTCAATCCCCAGTCGAGGAAATGAAATATTTAATATTTTTCAATTTAAAATATTTAATGTTTCATTTCTTCGCTCTGGTAATAAGGCAAAGCGCGGCGTTGAGTTCCGCCCCTCAACACGTAGGTAATGCCTCAAATTCGGCGGAAAGTGGGGAAAGGAAGTGGAACGGAGTGTCTTTACACTAGGTTCCACTTCCGTTCCCTCTGCCTACCCTGCCTAGTGCGGGATACAGCGTGAAGCTGAAAAAAAAAAAAATTTAAAAATGTGATTATATAATTTTAAAATTACAAAATATATTTCCTGAATACCTTTTTTAATTATATAATCGTTGTCAAGAAAGTGAGAAATACTTTCTTTCATAATAAATCTATAGCTGAGACTTATAAATGCAAATTATATTACATTTTGCGCTCGTCGCTCGCTTCTGCCGTTAGTCGTAACAGACATCTCTCGGCTCCGGAATGGCATGGTAGCTATAATGTATACAGTGAAAATCACCAGAGGCGAAAGTGCCGCTTACCGTAATAAAAATATTTCTTTTTTTAATTTTTGTATGAACAATTTTTTTTACAAAGCAAAAGTAAAGAAATTTTACAATTTTCCAATAAAGCAGAGCATGTAGAACTTATTTTAAATGAAACAATTTTAAACGATTATTCGCGTATGTCGATTTTTAAACATTTTTTGTCTTAAGTGGCGGGAGACACGCGCGTTGTTACCAGAGCGAAGAATTGGAACCTCTACGGTATTTCAATTAAATTATGAATAAAATGTTAGCTTTATATTTGATAGAGCTTTCATTGAGGTGTAGCTATATGTTTATTTAAATTTATGTGTAACAGATACTATTTCAATACATATACTCAGCTTCACGATATATAGGCAGAGGGAACTTGGGAACCTAGTGTTAAGATACTCCTTTCCACTTCCGTTCCTCACTTTCCACCTAATTTGAGGCATTGCGTGTTGAGTGGTGGAACTCAACGCCGCGATTTGCCTCGCTAACATAGCGAAGAAATGAAAACATTAAATATTTAATTTAAAAATATTAAATTATTCATTTCTTCGAGTTGGGATCGAACCCATAACCTGTCATTTGCAGTCATCCGCCTGTGCCGCTGCCACCACAGTCATCTTCAATAGCGCCCGGCTAACTCAGTAGGTAAAGCATGAGACTCTTCAATATATGAATACTGAAGCGTACAAATATAATTTTAATCGTGTGACTTAGAATAGGATCACCCTGGTACTGATGGTGTCGTAAGAGGAGACTACGCGTGTAACGTTGTCAGCAATGGCAACACGCATGGGCAGACTCGACCGGATCATTACCACCCCCGGCATTTAAGACCGGCGTTAAGTAGTGGCTTTGGCCACTGCGTTTCGCATTAGGTCATGCCGGGCCCCGGTGCCCATCCATCTTAAAAGACGGCAACGCTCCTGTAGCTCCTCTGGAGTTACTCGGGGCCGTGGGCGACGGTGATCACTTACAATCAGGTGACCCGTACGCTCGTTTGCCGTGACTTTTCCATAAAAAAAATTATAATTCTCTTATAGTAATAAATCCAAGCACAATATGTTCATCGTACTATAGAGGTATGTTCGCGTCAACATCGTAATATTACGAACCAAAATGAAAGCTAACATGTAATATACTCGTATACAGTAACGAAACTTATTACGATTTCCCTAAATGAATTAATTAAAACCTTTTTAGAATATTTCAGTGTGTTTGTTACCAATGTAAATACATTTAATACTAATCGACATACGGAATGTAAAGAAAAAAGAATTCTATTTGCAACGCCATACAGTTCGCTATTGCTTGTACAGTTTAAAATAAACGAGTAAATGTAGGATAAAATAACATACCCGCAGCGGCCGCAGGGACTCCTTTGATATAAAATAAAGAGTTTTTGATTACTAATGTCATTATCACATTGTGTCATAGTTTACTTTAAATGTTTTTGTTTTTTTAGTGCCACGCTGTCTCTCACATATGACAAAATGGGCATAGCACCAGGCAACCTAATGTTCACCATACACACACAAAGACATACACACTTATACACACACACACACACATACACACACACACACACACAAAAACACACACACTGTTCTTGTTATGACACTTTTGTTTCTTGATCTAACCTAACTTACTCGTAATATACAACGTCTCGAATATACAGTGTCTTACTTACTTCGTTACATTCTCTCTGTACGTACTCGTATATACGGATTACATTGGAAATATAAATAAACAAATAATTTAGCATCACGCTGTATCCCGCACAGGCAGAAGAAACTTGGAAACCTAGTGTTACTGTGTGATACTCCGTTCCACTTCCGTTCCCCACTTTCTTAAGTAGCGGAAAATAAATAAATAAATATATATATATATATATATATATATATATATATATATATATATATATATATATATATATATATATATATATATATATATATATATATATATATATATATATATATATATATATATATATATATATATATATATATATATATATATATATATATATATATATATATACTTTACTAGTATATAAGTAATATATAACAAGATATAATGTCTGTTTGTAAGCTGCATTTTTTTTTTTTTTTTATGCAAAAGACGGCAAACGAGCGTACGGGTCACCTGATGGTAAGTGATCACCGTCGCCCACGGCCCCGAGTAACTCCAGAGGAGCTACAGGAGCGTTGCCGTCCTTTAAGGTGGAAGGGCACCGGGGCCCGGCATTACCTAATGCGAAACGCAGTGGCCAAAGCCACTACTTAACGCCGGTCTTAAATGCCATTACTGGCAACGTGATTCTACCACACGCAAAATTACTGCATTGTTCGTGTGTGTTCGCGAATTCCATTCAAGAAATATTTATCTTAATCTAGTTATGAATGTTGTTGCGCAGGGGCACAAGGGTGTCTGTAAACGCGACATGGATTTGAGTTCTGCCACTCAACACGCAATGCCTCAAATTTGGCGGAAATGGGGAACCGCACGGAGTGTCTAATCCCAAGTTCTCCCTGCCTACCCTTCCAAGTGCGGAATGCAACGTAAAGCTGAAAAAGCCTTCAAAAACCATCCATCTTTGGGCTGACTCTTCTTAAATCTAGATATTGACATAGAGGTTAGATTCGGTCAGATCCTCAAAGAGGAATTTCATTTTCCATTTTGCAATCCTATAGGTTTTAAAGTTACATTGATTTGAATTCAATAGCAATATATGTTTAATGTTTTTAAAGTGCTTCGTCTTCCATAATGAAGAAAGAAAAAGTCTTAATTCGAAAAAGTAGCGTGATGAGCGCGTATGTATTAGTGGTCAGTGCGCTTGTTTACTAAGAGGGACGAGGTCAAATTTAATAAAAAAACATTTGTTTTTTCTCAGCTTAGACATAGGGTATTGTAAAACCTAGTATGGGGACACTTCCGGTCCCCACGGTAATTTTCCTTGGTACTAGAGCAAAGAAATGATAATATATAATAAATGAAATATTTTAGTTATTTTTTTCATATTTTATTTCTTCGAAAGAGTGGACTGGAAGAGACGTTGGTGGGTTCGATTCTCTCTCGAGGAAACGAAATATTTAATATTTTCAAATTAAATATTTAATGTTTTTTTTTTTCTTCGCTCTAATAAAGCGCGGCGTTGAGCTTTGCCACTCAACACGCAATGCTTTAAATTCAGCGTAAGGTGGGGAATGGAAGTGGAATGGAGTATCTTAACACTGGGTTCCCAAATTTCCTCTGCTTACCCTGCCATGTGCGGGATACTGCGTGAAGCTCAAAGGAATCAAGCCGCAAACCTGTAATGCTTAAAGTTGCTTTCTTGTACCCACCCGTGACTGGCAATTTATTGTTCTAAGCTATCTGTATTTGTAAATTTTATTTAATATTTTGCGTATACTCGTAGAAGAATAGGCAAAGTAGACCAGTGTAGTTCAGTGTGTAAGACATTCCAAATTCCATAAAAATATTCCCCATTTTTCTAAGGTATTGTTTAATTTTTAGTGGCAAAACTCAATGCCACGCTTTAGCGACATTGCTAGATCTTAATGTTTAGATATTAAGCCGATCACGTCGGGGTCACCAGTTTGTGGTTGTGACCCCGACGTTATCGGCTCCTGCGCAATGTGTCATCACAGGTGATTATAGAAGCTCTTACACTGCGCGACACGACACGACACGACGAAGACTGTGCGGCTGCTGCAAATCTCAGGTAAGTATTTTAAGGTGTGTATATTTATGTTTATATTTATGTGTATGTATGTAGTTGTAGTGTTATAAATAAGATAGGAATATATAAGTATAAAATATTATAAATAGATAAAATGTGTGGTTCTGCCACACTTTATTTAGAAACATAAATAATTAAGAAAACAAAATACCTTTTTTATATTATTATTTCCTGAGCTGCTGTAGTGGCCGCTGGTCACCCAAGCTGGGCCCCCTGGGTAACCAAGGGTCTCACCCGGCTAGGTTGACCGCCCCGTCAGCACAGGCTCATCCTCCCTGATATCCCGACTCCCAACCTCACCATCGAGGTAATAACTACAAGAACCCCCAAAAGTCCAACCCCAAAGCCGCGCCTATATTGATAGGCGCCAAATGACACCTACGGCAAGAGGGCTCTAGCCTTGATGCCGTCACCCCTCTCCCCCCTAGGGGGTCGAGAGAGAAGAACACTCGAGAGGACACGACACGACACGACGAAAACTGTGCGGCTGCTGCAAATCTCAGGTAAGTATTTTAAGGTGCCGTGTGGATGCCGGCCTAGAATAGCACCACCCCATCTCATCCCGTGGGTGTCGTAAAAGGCGACTAAGGGATTATAGCCAGCAGAAGATGGGCAGCAGCATCTTTCTGAAACTATGGCTTTCTCTCTTTCTGAAATCATACTGCGATCGCCAACCCGCCTGCCAAGCGTGGCGATTACGGCAAAACCCCCCCATGGATAGCCAAATACAAAAACGGCCCCTAGTCCCCGGCAGCCCTGCTATTCCTAGCTACGGTAGCGGCTATGGTAACGGCAGAGCAAGGGGTGCTAAGAATCACCGGGTAAGATCCGGCTACCAACACCGACGACTCGAGCTGGCAACATATAACACGCGTACACTGAGGACTGACGCAAAATTAGTAGAATTAGAAGAAGCTATAAGTAAGTTACACTGGGATATTATTGGGTTATCCGAAGTCCGAAGAGAGGGGGAGGACACGATAATCCTTAAGTCCGGTAACTTGCTATACTACCGGGAGGGCCACCAACAGTCCCTGGGCGGTGTCGGGTATATCGTCCACAAGTCCCTTGTTAACAACGTGGTTTCCGTCGGTAGTGTATCGAGCAGGGTAGCGTACCTGATCCTCAGAATATCGAAACGATATTTGTTGAATGTCATACAGGTTTATGCTCCGACCTCGGTACATCATGACGACGAAGTGGAAGCTATGTATGAGGATATCTCTAAAGCCATGCATAGCTATAAAACCCACTACACAGTTGTAATGGGGGACTTCAACGCAAGGTTGGGGAAACGTTGCGGCGATGAGTTGAGAGTGGGGCAATTTGGAGTTGGGCAACGGAACGCCAGAGGCCAAATGTTGGTTGATTTCATGGAGAAGGAGGGCCTCTATATGATGAACTCTTTCTTCAAGAAACCCCAAAAGCGGAAGTGGACCTGGATGAGTCCGGATGGTAAAGTCAAAAATGAGATAGATTTTATCATGTCGACGAAAAAGCAAATATTCAATGATGTCTCTGTGATCAACACTGTGAAAACAGGCAGTGATCATCGATTGGTACGAGGCACATTGAATATCGACATTAAGTTTGGAAGATCAGGATTGATAAAGTCTACGCTCCGACCAATACCCGCACAACTCCAAAACCCTGAGAGCTTTCAGCTCGATCTTCAAAACCGCTTCGCAGCCCTTGAGAACAAATTAGATGTGGACGATCTAAACAACAAGGTAGTGGATACTATCCGTACGGTAGGGTACAAGTATTTCAAAACACACCGTACAAAACCAAAGAAACTCTCCGATACGACTCTCCAGCTTATGGAACAAAGACGCGAAATGAGGCTACAGAAATCAGATGATGCTAGTCGTTATAGGCAGCTAAATAGGCAGATATCTACATCTTTAACATGCGACCTTCGCCAATTTAATATAACATATATTAAAGAGGCTATCGAGCGGAACCAAGGCTCCAAAGTATTCGCAAGAGATCTGTCTATTGGGCAAAGCCAAATGACAAAGCTGAAAACTGATAGCGGTAGCATAATTTCGACGAAGTCTGAAATTCTGAGAGAGATAGAGAGCTTCTATGGAAAATTGTATTCCACGCGAGCACCTTTTAAAAGTTTGGCTAAAGATCCCAGAGCCGAGCTTACCCGACGTTATACTGAGAATATCCCGGACGTCAGTCTGTGCGAGATTAGTATGGCTCTTGAACAACTTAAAAACAACAAGGCGGCTGGCAACGACGGAATCACTACAGAACTTCTGAGAGCGGGCGGTAGGCCGATACTTAAAGTCCTCCAGAGACTGTTTAATTCCGTCATTCTCGAAGGCAAAACGCCAAAAGCGTGGAGTGGAGGAGACGTTGTTCTGTTTTTCAAAAAGGGTGATAAAACACTCTTGAAGAATTACAGACCAATCTCTCTCCTAAGCCATGTCTATAAGTTGTTTTCGAGAGTCATCACAAATCGTCTCGCCTGCAGGCTCGACGACTTCCAACCTCCCGAACAAGCCGGTTTCCGAAAAGGCTTTAGTACCATAGACCACATACATACGCTGCGGCAAGTTATACAGAAGTCTGAAGAGTATAATTTGCCACTTTGCTTGGCGTTTGTGGACTATGAAAAAGCCTTCGATTCGATTGAGACCTGGGCAGTGCTGCAGTCTCTCCAAAGGTGCCAAGTAGACTACAGGTATATCGAAATGCTAAGGTATCTCTACGAACACGCCACTATGTCGGTCCGAGTACAAAACCAGAGCTCTAATCCTATCCAATTGCAACGAGGTGTGAGACAGGGAGATGTAATTTCTCCGAAACTTTTCACTACGGCATTGGAGGATATTTTCAAGCTTCTGGAATGGAAAAGGTACGGCATCAACATAAATGGCGAGTACCTTACTCACCTTCGCTTTGCCGATGATGTAGTTCTACTGGCTGAGACCTTAGAAGATCTGAACACTATGCTTGAAAATCTCAGTAGTGTGTCTCAAAGAGCAGGACTAAAGCTAAACATGGATAAGACGAAAATTATGTCGAACGCCCATGTAGTACCTGCTCCAGTTACTATTGGAAACACTACCCTCGAAGTTGTTGACCATTACGTATACCTGGGACACACGGTCCAGTTAGGTAAGTCCAACTTCGAAAAAGAGATCTCTCGTCGAATCCAGCTCGGATGGGCAGCATTCGGGAAGCTACAAAAAATCTTTACGTCCAAGCTACCTCAGTGTCTCAAGACAAAAGTCTTTGACCAGTGCGTGTTGCCAGTAATGACATACGGGAGCGAGACGTGGTCGCTAACTATGCGTCTCATAAGAAGGCTCAGAGTCACTCAGCGGGCAATGGAGAGAGCAATGCTTGGTATTACCCTACGTGATCGAATCAGAAATGAAGAGATCCGTAGGAGAACAAAAGTTACCGACATTGCTCGAAGATTTGCTCAGCTGAAGTGGCAGTGGGCGGGACATATAGCAAGGAGAACCGATGGCCGTTCGGGCGGAAAGGTTCTCGAATGGCGACCACGAACCGGACGACGCTCAGTGGGCAGGTCCCCTACCAGGTGGACCGACGATCTGGTCAAGATCGCCGGAAACCGCTGGATGCGGGAGGCGCAAGACCGATCGTCGTGGAAATCCTTGGGGGAGGCCTATGTCCAGCAGTGGGCGTCGAACGGCTGAAAATGATGATGATTTTAAGGTGTGTATATTTATGTTTATATTTATGTGTATGTATGTAGTTGTAGTGTTATAAATAAGATAGGAATATATAAGAATAAAATATTATAAATAAATATAATATGTGGTTTGGCCACACTTTATTTAGAAACATAAATAATTAAGAAAACAAAATACCTTTTTTATATTAGAAAATACATATTTTATTAATTTTAATGGAGAACGGAATGGAATGTAATAGGTTCCCAAGTTCCCTTTCCTATGTGCCGGTCTACCCTGCTATGTCCCGGAAAAAAATATTTAAAAAAACAAATTATTAAATATTTCATTTTCTTGAGTGAGAAATGAATCCACAACCACCCCATCAACCAACTACGATGGCCTTTTTAATATTATTAACTTTCCAATTAGTTTTTAATATCAATGTTAAGTAATACTATAATTGTAAAAAATCTAAATCTAAAAGAAATGGTCCTGAAGACGTTTAAATAATTAATTACAATTAGGTAAATTAGTTACATTTATCATTACAGCCGTTAATGGCTGTTATTGCACAAAGTTTTAGTATATAACTTATTTTGATTCAAACATCAAGTACAGTCACATTTATACAATTGAATAATACTGACATTATTAACAAAAACATCGGTCATCATGAAAATGGTAAGAGATATATTGTATTACTACATAATAGCGGAGCAATGTTCAGTTGCCTTTCAATATGCCTATACTGTTATTTATAAGCAAATTGAATAATCTATAATTTATGTCATTACAGTTTATGGCTCTCGTTGGCTTACTGGCTGTAGCCGCTGCTGCTCCAATGGTAGACCCTGAAGTCGCAGCCCGACGAGCGCTCCCAGCTCTAGAGCACGAGGAGGTCCATGACGAATTCGGACAATTTGCTCTCCGCTATGTGACAGCTGAAGGCACAGTAGTCACTGAGCGAGGTCGTCTCGTGCCCTTAGCAGATGGATCTGGCTATGTGATGATCTTTGAAGGAGAAGTCTCTTACATCGGTGATGATGGAAAGACCTACGTGACGAAGTACAGCGCTGGCCTCGATGGCTATAAGGCTGAGGGCAATCATTTGCCAAAGGCTCCTGAACCTGTTGTAGCTTAGTTTCCAGTGTCTTTTTAATATTAAATAAATAATTTATCAAACAAAAATGCTTATAAAATGATTTTTTTCCTTATATTTATTTAAATTGTAGCTGTTCTTTCAACAAAGTTATGATTATGTTTGTTTATAGTTTTTTTGGCGAGTTGAGTCCTAGTAAGAATATTTATTTCATTACACTTTTCTATTTAATTTACTAAATTAATGAACATATCACAGTAACAAACTACTTCAATTTAAGCAAGCAAAATAACTAATGTGCTTATACACATGATTCTGTGTCAAAAGTTTAAAACAAAAATTTAAGATATAAATTTAATTTAGTTTAAAATTAGTTTGAAATTTTAATTAACGTTTTGATATAACGTCTAGATTTTCAATGTAAACTTCAAAAGAATAAAATGTGTATAATTACTGGAATTACTTGGAATTATATTCAGTGCTTGCGGATGTCCCGTGTTAACAGTTTAAATTTTTATTTAATAAGGCAAAGCGCGGCGTTAAATTCCGCCACTCGACACGCAATGCCTCAAATTCGGCGGAAAGTGGGGAACAGAAGTGGAACGGAGTGTCTTAACACTAGGTTCCCGGGTTCCCTCTGCCTACCGTGCATCGTGCGGGATACAGTGTGAAGCTATAAAAAAAAAAGAAAGAATTTACAGATATTCTAGAACCTACAGCTATATATAGACCCTTTATTGGTTAATCGACTTAGTTTAGGATTTTATTTATTATTTTAAATGTATTTTTAGCACATTTTTTATTTAATAAGAAACTAAATTTTATTATTAATAACAATAATTCATATAATAAGTTACGCCCGTCAACTAAAGCTTGTCTGTTCACTTTTATATTTATATATAATATTTATTTTTAAAAAGAAAAATAATTTCTCTAACATAATTTTTTCCAAAAAATAAAAGCACTAGTCTTTTAAAAAAACAAAGGCCATATTACTATACATTAGGCACTAAGTACGTATCGTCAGTATAATCCCCCTTGGCGCGTCGCTCGCTACATCTCTGCACGAACACCGACAGCGGTAAGGCGGCGCGACACCACGTCCGTGCGCCGCCGATGTATGTCACATCTATTACAGTCCTAACGTTACTTATATACGGACGCCATCTGTAGGAAAATAAATTAAATTTTAATATGATTTTTTCTTAACAAACTGTTTAAAAAATCTAGCGCTAACTTAAGAATGCGTATTTTTTTTCGTTCTAGTAACCAACCGAAGGACACCATTGAATTCAACCTTTATGCACGTAAATAATAAAGTGTGTTAATCTACGCTGTGTACGAGAGTATCTTAACGGTAAATTCCCTCTGTCTACTAGACTATAATTATGTAGAAGGTAAAAGAAAAGACGAAAAAGTAGGGTGTTAACACTGCCAGTTTTTATTTATAATTTCTCATTCGATTCGATATAATTGCTTGCAATCATCTAATTCTATAAGTACATTTATATGGTTATTACTAAAGCCTTCTATATAAAAAGATATTATACCTAGCTGTAAACTGCACGTACACACATTTCGTCTCTCCCGGACTCATCGACACGCTTGTAGGAAATAGACGAAAGTCTTCGTCGTTACAAGTAGCCGCAACTTCTATTGTTGCCGTTGCTATAAAAGTATAATTTTTTTTTTCTGTATGTATGTTATTGAGTTACTATGTGTGTATATTATCTGATACCTCCAGAACCACTGAACGAATTTTACATAATCGAGGTATTATTAGATTCTTATTAGCAGCCTAAATATTATAGTGAAGCCTGTCGTGTATTATATTGAGGCCTGTAGTGGCGCAGCGGCACAAGAGTGTGTCTGTAACCGACAGGTTCTGGGTTCGATCCCCAGTCGAGGAAATGAAATATTTAATATTTTCAATTTGAATATTTAATGTTTCATTTCTTCGCTCTGGTAATAAGGCAAAGCGCGGCGTTGAGTTCCGCCACTCAACACGCAATGCCTCAAATTCGGCGGAAAGTGGGGAACGGAAGTGGAACGGAGTGTCATAACACTAGGTTTCACTTCCGTTCCCTCTGCCTACCCTGCCTAGTGCGGGATACACCGTGAAGCTGAAAAAAAATATTATAGTGATACGTGATAAAAGGTTCTTTTTGCCTACCCTAATAGGGTTAAGCACGAGACAACATTTCAAAACAACATTTATTTATTATTTTTTTGGAAAAGATATGGCAAACGAGCATATAGGCACTTGATGGTGAGTGATCACCGTCGCCCATGACCCCGTGAAACACTAGGGGAGCTACAAGTACGTTGCCGGTCTTTAAGGAGGATGAGGTAAACGCTATTTCTGAAGGTACCCATGTCGTAAATATAAAATAAATATTTTACCGTTTCTATTAAACAATTTGGATATACAGTTCAACGTATGAAACATTACTAACGACTGGAATGGGATATGCTAAAGTAACCCTTAGCAGTATGTCCGTCGCTTACAACGCCCAAATCGAGTACATCCGGTTCTACGTAAAGTCGTGGCTGGTCTATCAGTAGAGTGAGAGGCATTGACTAAAATTTGGAAATGATAGAATTGCATTAGCATTTAGATTGACAAAAACCTTAAAAGATCATTATATGAAAAATAAATTATATTGCACTCTAATTTTTAATTAAAAATATTTAGGATACTTTCAATAAATTATATATATATATATATATATATATATATATATATATATATATATATATATATATATATATATATACATACATATATATATATATATATATACATATATATATATACATATACATATATATATATACATATATATATATATATATATATATATATATATATATATATATATACATATATATACATATATATATATACATATATATATATATATATATATATATATATATATATATATATATATATATATATATATATATATATATATATATATACATATATATATACATATATATATATATATATATATATATATATATATATATATATATATATATATATATACATATATATATATATATATATATATATATATATATATATATATATATATATATATATATATATATATATATATATATATATATATATATATATATATATATACACATATTTATTTATGGAAGAGACGGCAAACGAACGTACGGGTCACCTGATGGTAAGTGGTCACCGTCGTCCACGACTACATGGGGTCGTGCTCCAGAGGAGCTACAGTTAAGGTGGATGGATAATTATATACTTAATTAATTTTAAATAAAAAATATACAGATATATTATTGATATTTAACAACTAGCGTTAACTAACATATAACATATGTAGCTACTCAACTAAATTAAAATCATACCAGTAACAGAATATCATCAACATCATACAAATATAGAGTGCTAGTATGAACACTTTGCGTTGGATATTCAGTATCGTGGTCCTCCGGCCAGTATTCTTGAGCGCTTATACGCACTTCCACGAATATCTAAATGTAATAATAATAATAAATATAGTTATAATGTAAGATCAATGGTATTGGGATTTAATGTAACATGAGAATAAATGTTAATCAATTAAAATTTATTATCCGCGGGGGCACGACACGAACACGACATATTGTGGGTTCGATACCCACTAGGGAAATGAAATATTGAATGTTTTTATTTCTTCACTCTCGTAATACGAAAAACAATATCATTGAACTTTACCACTCAACTCGCAATGCCTATGCCTGCCATATGCGGAATACAGCGAGAAGTATAAAAAAACATATACTTAGGCACTCAAATAAATATTATATGTCTATATTTGGAATATTTTTAACTTGTTGGAGGCGTATAAACTTCAATATGTTGTCAGGGCAAAAAATAATTGTTAAGCAACAATATAAACTTCTTTAAAAAAATATTGCAACGAATCTCTAGCTCTTAGTTTAGAAATAGATCGGATAGCTTTTTTTAAATAAATATTGAATTTACATATGCCATAAAGCGGTATTCCATAAGATAGAATGCTAAGCAAAATAGCTAAAATAAACCAGTCTGGTAGTATCAACGTCATTCATTTGTCTTATTTTAATAGTCGCGGCTGAGCTGAGCTTATCCGCAAGTCTTTCCAGATTTCTATTCTTCTGAAGCTTAGAATTTATGCTTATACCTGGGAGAAATGTTGATTTCGACACCTTAAAGTTTTTCCTTTAATTTTATAACTAGACTCTTTACATCCGGTTAAATAAATTCAATACATTAAGTTGTTTAAAGAAATCAGAAGTTTAGAGAAATCATATCAATTAATTAAGAATATGCAATAATGCACTTTGCTCGTGATTTAGTTTATTTCTTTAACCCTAAAATAATAAATAAGTATCATCTGCGCACAGAACAATATCGCATGGGTTACTGGAATAATAAAGCAAATCGTTAATTTGAAGTAAAAACTCCCATAAAAGTGAATCAAGAATAGATCCTTGTGAGACGCATATCTTTAGAGTAGATCCAGATAATTTTACATTATTTATGTTTAACTTCCGGATTATATATATGTAGATATGAATTCATAATGTAACAGAATTGTAGATATGAATTCATAATGTAACCACGACCACATCAGTACTGCATACCCGTAAGTAACCGTTCATCACACATAATACTATCATAAAGTACCTCAACAGAGCTCCCAGGTAGTAGTTCCACGTCAGTCGCAATAACTTCAGTAGACGTACAATGTGTGTCACATACACGCGGCGCGAGTGATGCAAGCCACGCGCCTTGCGGGATGACATAGAGCCGTGTCATTGCGGGTAAGGTGCCAGCGTTACGGAGATAAAAGTGCTTGCGTAACCTGAATGATCAATCATTTGTGATTACTTTATGGAATATCGGCGGATGGTCATTCGGCACACTCGGCAGTATAACTACAACTCTTAACACATTATATAGTATTATATATAGTAAACGAAAACAATTTTTTATGTGTTTGATATTAATCTCTTTATTAGTTGTGCTGGGGGTGCACGATGAGAAGCTTGCAAACCCAGCGAGTGGTTTACCCTCTAGTGAGCTGTAACTTTCCATCCGCCATCATGTGTATTATATGTACAAGGATGCACTGCTAGGACGTCCTCCTAAAGGAGACAAAGCAACGTAACGGTACGTGAAGTGTATGAGTAGCGCTGTTACCAATTTATCAAGCAACCAGGTCGCTATTTGACCCGGCGTAGCAGAGAGCGAGCGGTGGAGCCAAGATCTAGGTATGTTATTGTATTTTAAATTGGTTAGTGAAGCGGAGGCTAGCATGGCGACTTAGTTTGACATCTAATGTTGTGTTAAACATATTTGCCTGAAAGGAAATGAAGATGATGTGAAGATGCAGTGTTCATTGCATGTAATTTTTTCATAGGATATGCAGAGTTAATATAGGTAATCGCATACCCGGTAAAAAAATACACAAAATGATAGATGAGATGAAATAATAGCAAAAATATTTATGAAGGAAAGAGGCAGTAGAAGACTTAGGCTGATCTTCAAAAACACATTGTCTACAACACTGGAGCAAGGTCACATACGTAGGATAGTGGATAAAGCAAAACACTTATGCAGAGACCGTAGCGTTTTGTACACCGATATCTCGGGCTACGTGATCATAAATAAAAGTTATTTGGACATCCTCTCGTGTAATATTCAAATATCTTTATATTTATAATGTAAAATAGTACACACTCTCACTGACCTCATAATATCATCGTGCGGTATGTCTAAAGCACACACCGCTACCACCACTTCAGTACAAGACGCGTGTATACTCGCAGATCGCTGCGCCGCGCGAACCTGCATGTACTGCACTTGCGGAATTGGGCGATACCAGCCTTTACTAATAGAACATTATATTTATCATTAATATTTTAAAATGAAATATGACAGAATTTAAAAGTTGAAAAAAAAATAAAAGATAAGAAAAAAGGTGGCTAAAATAAATAAAGTAAAATATTTTATTTCAGTATCGAACCTACAATTATGTATATATAAAAGTGACAAAATTTGCACCATACCCTCACTGTCTACTCCGAATTTGCAAGTTTATCTTAAAAACTTTCTTCTATCTAAACTCTTTTCAGAATAATTCTAGTCTCTGAGTAAAAAAATCTTATTGACATAAGTATATATGATGCCTGTCGTGGCGGAGCGGCACAAGCGTGTGACTGGAACCGACAGGTTGTGGGTTCGATCTCCACTCGAGGAAATGAAATATTTAATATTTTCAATTTAAATATTTTATGTTTTCATTTCTTCGCTCTGGTACAAGGAAAAGTGGGAAATGGAAGTACAACGGAGTGTCTTAACACTAGGTTCCCAAGTTCCATCTGCCTATCCTGCCATGTGCGGGATACAGTGTGAAGCTGAGTAGAGAGTGAGAGAGTAGAGTAGTTACCCTGCTGTAACTGTAGGTAGTATACGCAAAACAAGTGTAGTATTGGGCACCTGCTCGCGCACTTTTAATAATTTTACATTGAATTCTCCTTTTTCTTTTGCCTTAACACTGACGTCATGTGGCCTTATCTGTAAATATATTTATTAAAAATATACAATTAACTAACAAATATTTTGTTTAATGGCTTTTTATTTCTGTAGATATTTACCATCAATCCTTAGACACTATTTACATGTATAAGTTAAGATAAATATATTGAATATGAGTTTATTTGCTTATTTTGATAGTTATTGTAAAACTTAATATATTGAGAACATACAATGAAACATTGTCACTTATTGATAAAAATAGACAGCTGAGCATTAATATTTTAATTAAAATTCAGTAACATATCTATGTATATGCATATATAATTATACACATTTTCGCTCCACGATCTTCCCTGGTATACTGGAGGATCCATGTAGCAAGACATGCTAAGGAAACATAGTGTTAAGATACTTCATTTTATCCATAATTTTCGAGATATTGCATATTAAATGGCGTTTATCATTAAACTAAATGACATTTTTTTGTTATCAGAACAAGGAATTGGGTAATTAACACTAGTTGTGTTCTCCGTAACTTATAATGCGGCAGATCCACGAAAGCTTCTATTAAAAAAATGTTCACGTACTTGATAGAAACTACTGTCTTGAATCCCGTAATCGGTAGCTAGGTGAAGTTCTACGCCGGTGAGCATATCTTCATAAAGGCTGTCCGAATGAATCGACTGTGCGTCAGAATCCTCTGCATAGGTTTATAATATGTTATAACAAGTAATGACACACACATTTAAATTTGGAGGCATTGCTAATTGACTGGCGGAACCCAACACTGCGCCTATTATTTTTGTTAAACAAAATTTTAAACTTACAGTATAAAAGAAAATAAAAATAAATCATCAACTAAAACTAATGATAAATATCTATTCTTTTCTATTAATTCTATTATACAATTTAATTTCGTTACATATTATACAATTTAATTGTATTTATACTGCAATATTACAATATACCGTTTTTTTTTTATGGAAGAGACGGCAAACGAGCGTACGGGTCACCTGATGGTAAGTGGTCACCGTCGCCCACGGCCCCGTGTAACTCCAGAGGAGCTACAGGAGCGTTGTCGTCTTTTAAGGTGGAAGGGCACCGGGGCTCGGCATTACCTAATGCGAAACGCAGTGGCCAAGGCCACTACTTAACGCCGGTCTTAAATGGTAACAATCCGGTCGAGTCTGCCCATGCGTGTTGCCACCACACGCACTTTAGTCGCCTCTTACGACACCATCAGTACCAGGGTGATCCTATTCTAAGCCGGGATCACCGTAATATTGCAGTATAAATACAAAATGTAAATCTTTCCTATTTTTTGATTGGATCTCTAGAAAAAACAAATTAGTCGTTTAACGACTTTTTAACTGTCAAGATATATTTTTTTTCTTTTATCTAAAAATAAAAATTCAATTATACCTAATAGTTGTGGAATAAAATAATCTATGGTTACTTCGTTGTTCGTCTAGTCATCTGTCAAGACTTCGGTCGTATAAAAAAGAAGAATATTGCTTAAATTAATATCAAATATTCAGTTTTAATATATTTTATTAATAATATAAATATATTTTAAAGGTATATATGGAAACGGTTAGTAGTGTGCCGCTTATTTTGTCTTTATAAAAAATTCGATCCAGAAAGATCTTGCCATTATGGGTTATAAAATATTATTTAATATCTGGTAAAAAAAAACTTTTTGTGTACAGTTTTACCTAAGTACCGTAGTAGTCACAATTTTAACTCTACTGCTGCTTTTCGCTGCAGACAGCTCACATAATTATACATTTACATATTACATTATATACCCCACAATTTTTCGCACAAAATGAAACTCACAGTAAAATCAAAACTTCTGCGGTTTGTGTGTTTTCTGTAAATATAGAGTTAAGAAATTTGACACTAAGTAAGAATAAGTGTCAAAATTCTTAACTATTGATCCAGATAACAGATAGAAAAAAATCAAGCGCATATTTATCAAAAATTACCAAGCAATCATCATACTCGTGAACACGAAACTCATACATTTCTTGAAGTAGTTTAATAAATAAATAAGAAGTTGTTTCAAAACTGTACAACTAACCGGTAAAAGCAGTAACACAAGGACAAGTAGGCGGAAGCACGTCGTAGAGGCGTATGTAGAGACGGAAAGGCAGCGAATCTTGAAGATATTCTATAATGTGTATAGAAAAACGTTATATACTTAATTTAATGATCTATCAGAATGTATATAATAACAATATATTTGAAATTTCATTTATAAATAAAATATGTTATTTTATATATTAATTCCAACCGATCGATTTCAAAGGTATTTTCCTTATTTTGATAAATATTCGTATACTTTTTTTATAAATATTTGACAAATTTTTAGTGTAGGTGAGTTAAAATGAGATTTGTTGCGAAAATACGATAGAATTCCTTTCACATCCTTATCTAAGTGCACCGTAGACGCGTAGCATAATGTGCTACGAGTCTACAGTGACTACGGTGATAATGGTACAGTATTTTTTGGACAATAATTAATAAGGTGATATTTATATTAGATAAAATATATTTATATCACTATATTTAATAATTATCTACCGTGATCCCTCAAAATGTAAGGATAAATCAGTAGATCAGCTTGTGAAGTATTTGTGAAGCGGACAACGCGCTCGGGATCAGAATTTGTCATCCTGTAACATATATTTTTTATTGTTTATATATAAATATACACTAAAATTACAAAACAGATAAGTTTATTTGCTTGAATGCCCTATTATCTGAAATCATACTAATAGTTAATGTGATTTGAAAAAAAAAACGAAAAACACTTTTTTATGTGCACCGCTATTTTACGCTACAATTTAAATCAGAGATAGAGTTTTTAAAGTTTTTCTTACATCAAAGGTCATAGAAAAGTATACCATAAAACTGGTGGCACGTCTTCATGATCAGAGGGTCGTAACGGGAATTGCAGCGGTGGACCAATCACCTCAGCCCACACGTCTACAACTATTGGTTCTAAATGTTCTATCTGCAATGAAATCGCTACTATTACTTTTTTGTTTACTTCTTGACATTTAGTATGCTAAAGCTACATAATGTAATTTAATTAAATTAGAAATTACATCTTCTAAACAAAAAACATATTTACTAAGTCCATAACCATTTTTTTATTTATTTTTCTTCTCACCATAACCTAAAGTACGCAAGATACAACTATTTTTTCTCGAGTCCTCATGCATATGACGTGTTTTCCCGCCAGTATCGTCCTAAATATTATATTTTAACAGGAAAGTCAATCAAGATATCTTCCCGCTTCTGTTAGGACCAAACTAAATATTTTTTTTATTCTCAATCTTCTCTAGTATCTATCAATCTGCATGCAACTCTTTGTCACGGATTGGATCAGCTAAATTGACTATACGAACATTTGTTTATACGAACATTTGTAGAATTTGTCTTTCTTTCATTCTTCTTTTGTAATACTCACGTTACTCTGGTAGCTGTGTCTAATTTTGGATCTTCCAGCAATATGTCTTTCCACATCCACATCATCGTATTCTTTTAACGTAACAGATTTTAAAAATATATCACCTTACTCTCTTTTTTAATGACTTTCGATTAAATTTAATCTTGGTTTCACCCTTTTTTATTGCTTTCAAATATCACAGACCTTATGCTATACTTTCGTTCAAAAAAAGGACTTAAATTAACCAATATAATAAAAACTCAAATAGTTGGAAGGATTTTTGCATATGCCAAGAATAAGAAAGCATATGAGGTAAGACATATAGAATTCTACGAAAGAGCAGCGGCCCTAAAGAGGATTCACTCCTGAGAAGCCCAAATACGGGCCATACCTTGACCCCACAGGTATTGTTTATTTTTCGTAAGATGATAAGAGAGGGAGAGGAGACCTCAGTTGACCTTCGAAAACACAGTATCGACGATACTGAAGGAAGGTTACGTAAAAAGCATGAGTACCCCCGGGGGGCATGTATGAAGAGGTCGATGACAGTGGACGAGGCGGAAGAGGTATTCCGAGACCGTAGCGTTTGGCGTTCCGTTGTTTTTGCCTACCCCGCTAGGAATATAGCATGAAGATAAGTCAAGTCAAATCAAGACAACAAATTACAACATACAATATTTGAAGTCAAAATACAAGATAATGTATTGATTTTTTTTGAAAATTAAACTTTAGCTCTTATCTTGTTGATGGCAGGACGTTCTTTGTTAAAATTTCCTTCCTGACTTAGTTATTGTGGAAATAATACATAGCCGAAATTCATGGATGGTGAAAATTAATATCACATATATAAGCGCATATATAAGCGCTAAGTTTTATCGTATTCTCAAAGAAAATAAAAAAATAACAGTTATAACTACTCTGTTTTCACCAAAACATACTGAAATGAAAAAAAAAAAGAAATGAATAAACATTATATGTACCTGTATAAGTATTTGGTCATTATACACACCCCACGTGTCAGCGTAAAATGATATGTTAATTTTCTCAACGCCATCTCGTTTCAGAGTACCGGTAGCGGGAGCACACTGTACAGACACGTGTGGACGACGTGACCATGGTACTGTAAAATTAAATTGTTGTAATGATTGACGAAGAAATTTTTAGAAAATTAAAATTAAGAGAGTCAATTCCTCGAGACCCCCAAAATTTTGAGGCATTGCGTGTTGGCTGGCGTAACTGAACGCCACGTTTTGTCTTGTTGCCAAAAAAAGGAAACTAAATTTGTTGTAAAAATATATCATTCCCTGTCGTATTTCCTGTCAGTCGATTTACCGTCTTTTTTTTTTTTAAACGCAGTGGCCGAAGCCACTACTATACGCCGGTTTTAAATGCCGGGGGTGGTAATGGTTCGGTCGAGTCTGCCCATGCGTGTTGCCATTACTGGCAACATGACTCTTCCACACGTACTTTAGTCACCTCTTACGACACCATCAGTACCAAGGTGATCCTATTCTAAGCCGGAATCACACGGCAAAACGCCCATAAACGAAATAAACCATTCCCAAGTAAGCTCTTTATAAACTAAAAAGGATATAAAGTATAGAATAATTTATTCATACAATTGGCTTGACACACTTTTCTACGAGACTTGGTTCGACCAATTCCATTACATATTTGAGTAGAACTAACACAATTGTGTGCCATAGCAATATTGAGCGAGGCTTGTGCAAGCGGCAACAAGCTTTGTGAATTTCTTATATATTTGTAAAGAAATATTTCTTGTAGGCATGTTAAGGAGAAGGAACTTAGGAACCTAGTGTTGACACACTCCGTAAGATTTCTCACTTTCCGCCGAATTTGAGGCAGTGCGTGTTGAATGGCGGAACTCAACGCCGCACTTTTGCTGTGCTTTTCAAATCACACGCTTGTACTCCTGCGCCTCAACAGGCCCAGCAGAGAATATTTTGGATATATAAACTGGTTTTTAGTTACATTGTTGCAATTATATAAAGAAATATAAAAAAAAAGAAAAGTAGCTTATTTATAGGCACTTCGTTATGCACCTGTGCACGTTCCGCATAATTTTGGAGACATCTTATATTAAATGGCCGATCGCAATGCCATGTTCGTGTGCCAGAGTTGGTTAATGAGTATCATTAAAATACAATCATTTCCGTAAGTAAGAATGAACAAAGTGGATTAAAGATCATGACAAAAGTTAGTCGAAAATCAAACTGAATCATGTTAATTTACAAAACTCTATAAATAAGATAATCTGACCATTAAAAGCTTAAACTTAGCTAACTTAAAGCTATTAACTGCGCAGAATAAGAATGAAGTTAAAATCATACTACTTAATTTCGATAGAACGAATAAACGAGCTTCAAAAGTTCGAGACTTGAAAGCTAAGATCACAGGGATCATAGGAAATAAGCAACCTCCTTCCGGTACCGACTAAGTGGCAAGGCGACTTGTTCAAATGTACATGCTATACTTTTTCATACATATACATAGATATATGTTGTTAGAACTTGGCGCGTGTTCTTTGACCTGAATAATTGTTTGAGCTTTGTCACATCGAGTGTAATTCACATTCTCTAAGACTGTAGGTCAGGTAATTTTAATTTTAGATTTTTTTAAATATTTTATAATTAAACTAATTTGTTATAAACCCTAATGAGTATAATTATCCAAAAAAAAAACATAACGTAGAAGTAAACTATTTAATGAAAATAATTACTCTAATGATAGTTTCTGTTAACTTGTCATGGCGCAGCCGCACAAGCATGAGAACGTGACAGGTTGTTGGTTCGGTTCCCAAAGAAAAGAATCGCTTTTGTAACATGGCAAAACGCGGCGTTGAGTTCCGCCATTCAACACGAAATGCCTCAAATTCGGCGGAAAGTGGGGAACGGAAGTGGAACGGAGTGTCATAACACTAGGTTTCACTTCCGTTCCCTCTGCCTACCCTGCTTAATGCGGGATTTTAGTTATCAATGTATACATATCGACTGAAAAGTTATTAGAACAAAAAAAGTAACTCAAAATAAATAAATGAAATAGTTTATTTCAAGCGGGCGAAGCCGCGGACGTATTGCTAGTATTAAAGATTTCTCTCCAGGAGTTAGGATCGGACTCACAACCTTTCGTGTTTATAATTGCATGCTTGTGCCCCTGCGCAACAAAAATCATCTATAAATATAATATAGCTCAGTTTTATTTATTATATCTTATCTTTAAAGTTTATACTTGAGGAATACATCTATAAATAACCTTAATTGGTTGTTATTGCTACCTGTACAAGTAATAAGGTATCTGTCCACCCTCCCTACATCAAAAGATTTATACCATCGTGTTATTGCAAGTTATCTCTGTTAGAACTCATTTATTTTTATTTATCTATTAAATATTGTAAGTAACGGCTTAGGATATAATAATATACTTTTAAGAACTTTTAATATTGGAAATCTTAAACAAGAAAAGCCGTGTTTTTGTAATCATTTTTTTATTAATATAAAAGGATTAAACTTACAACCTCCATTACTATCACACATACATTACAACTGTAGCGCAGTTGTAATGTATGTGTGGTAGTAATGGAATGACGTAAAAATATTTTATATATTGTAATTTAAATGTATACATAGAGGCTTTAAGCGTAAAAAAAATACAAACAATATAAATTTCTCAATAAAATTCCGTAATATATTTTATTGAACAGTTTAATGTTACTAAACTTAAATTTAAAAAAACGTATAAAAATTTTGAACGAAGCAGGATTTGAACCCGCGCCTCTTAAAGACCAAGCGCTCTGACCAACTAAGCCATTCGTTCTCAGAAAGCTTTTCGAAATTCTTATACGCTTATTACAACTTATGTTGTTAGCATCTTTGATGCTATGTATTTTCTGTCCTAAGTGTGGAATAACACTTTAAAAAATAGTAAAAACAGTTAAATGTTATCGAAAAGAGGAGGAAGGAGGAAGGTTTAAAATAAATGAAGATTTTCTATTGTATTTTTAACGAAGAGACTTGATATGTTGATAGAATACAGAATAGGCCTGTCGTGGCGCAGCGGCACAAGAGTGTGACTGTAACCGACAGGTTCTGGGTTCGATCCCCAGTCGAGGAAATGAAATATTTAATATTTTCAATTTAAATATTTAATGTTTCATTTCTTCGCTCTGGTAATAAGGCAAAGCGCGGCGTTGAGCTCCGCCCCTCAACACGCAATGCCTCAAATTCGGCGGAAAGTGGGGAAAGGAAGTGGAACGGAGTGTCATAACTGCCTAGTGCGGGATACAGCGTGAAGCTGAAAAAAAAAAGAATACAGAATAGTGTTTACAAAAAGCTATAATTTTCTTTTCCGACTGCTCAATAAAATGGAATGTAAAAAGTACGTTTATCAGTTTATAGTCTGTCTTCTAGTAAACTATAGGCATACACACAAATCCAACGAATCTTAAAATTGCAAATTTGTGAAAAATGATCTTGTATAAAAAAATGGTCTTGTATGTATTAACAAAGTTATGTTGAATTAAAATTTCACTGTTTCGTTACTGATTCGTTCACTCGCTCATGCTTTCATTGATCATCAAAATAGAATTAATATCACCCATAGATCTAAGGAGTCGAATTTTGGCACAAAGGCAAGGTTTAATGCTCATATAAAGAGTAAAGATTAGGAATACCTGGTGAAACTGATGACAAACTATAAGAGCCCAGCCAAGGTATTGTAGATACTGATATACTGCTGTCACACAATTTATTTAACGTGGTGAGATGCTTTTTTTGATGTATAAAAAAATAAATTCTGGAATATGTACCATTTGAAGAACACTAAAAGCTGGACTAAACTAAGAGAATATTGGATATTTCGCCTTCACATATATGTATCAGTGGGATGAGCCTCTTCTATTTATATATATAATAGGAGTATGTATATGAAACGGAAGTCTGATTTATGGCGCTAAACTCTACTAAACTTGCTTTCTCCAGAAAAGATATAAAACTTCACCCAATAGATTCTGTAAATAAATGGCCGATGTATGACCGGTCGTTGAATTTTCTTTAAGCAATATTACTTGTTGATAAATTCAACGACCAAATCACTAAAAAAATAACGATATTAATAAAAATACGCAGTCAGGAACTTTAGGCCTGACTTGACTTTACCTAGAGATTTCATTATTTTTTATAGAGAATTAAACAGTTCTATTTAGACTTAGTTAGTTTTTAACAAGATAAATTGGATACGATTTTAATTTTCAATCTTGTTTACCTTTGGAAGTGTTCTCGTTCCAGTACCTGACCACGGTGCGCCACCTAGCCGCTATTCCTCCTTCGTCGTGGAGCACTACAGTCCGAGAGCGCACTGTAACAAGGAGGTCGATAATAACAATATTCTTTATATATACAACTCAACTCAATCAGCCTCACGCTGTATCCCGCACATGGCAGGGTAGGCAGTTCCACTTCTGTTCCCCACTTTCCGCCGAATTTGAGGCAATGCGTGTTGAGTGGCGGAACTCAACGCCGCGTTTTACCTTGTACCAGAGCGGAGAAATTAAATCATGAAATATTTAAATTTAAAATATTAAATATTTTATTTCCTCGAGTGGGGATCGAACTCACAACCTGTGGGTTACAGTAACACGCTGCGCCACGACAGGTTTTATTATATACTTATAAAAAACGATTTTAAAATATAAAACAACAAACAAACTACATATTTAAGATTTTTGCGGTAAAATGTTTACAAACTCATTTTCTCATAACCTTTAACACACACACAAACATCTTTTTACAACTTTTTAAACTGTAAAGTCGAAAAATTTGGATGTTTACTCGCATCGTATTGTAAAATAACCAATTTTAGAAAAATCATCAATATTTTTCTTAACAAAAAATGTAACTTAAAAAATTGCTTAGGGCCTAAATTATATATTAGATTGCGGACACTCCGTCTCGTTCATCATATAGGAGATAATTTAAATAAATTATGAAAATTAGAAAAATTACAGCTTTCACGTTTCATTTCCAACATTCCAGCTAGTAACAGTGTTTTACATATTTCTATTACAAAGCCTTCGTTTTTACAATAACATATTGTTTACTATAATGTTAGATACATATTTTAACTTAGATAAGTTCTGAAATGAGGCCTGTCGTGACGCAGCGGCACAAGCGTGTGACTGTAACCGACAGGTTCTGGGTTCGATCTCCAGTCGAGGAAATGAAATATTTAATTTCGATTTAAATATTAAATATTTCATTTCTTCGCTCTGGTAAAAAGGCAAAGTGCGTCGTTGAGTTCCGCCACTCAACACGCACTGCCTCAAATTGGGCGGAAAGTGGGGAACGGAAGTGGAACGGAGTGTCTTAACACGAGGTTCTGAAAATGATTTTTCCATATTTTAAAGATATTTTAGGTGAAAAGGCAACGCTGTACTTGATTCAACTTTTTTAATTAGAAAAATAGAATCTAACGCATACTAAAACGCGCTTGGGCCTTACACTAAATTACAATGCATTCCAAATTATTTTACCAGCATTCTTAGGTACTTGTTTGAATTGTAGACAGTAAGGCTCGGTTTGTTCTGGAAGTACTGGTTTTTTGCAGGAAGTACAGGGACATACGCATGTAAGAGGAGGAGTATACACTGTAAAACAATTTAAATATTAAACAGTGTAACTAAACGCTGTGGTTTTATACTATAAATAACCTAGAAGGTTGTTGTTAAATAAAATAAAACGGCCTTGGTATTCTTGAAGAGCACTAAGGTTGTTTTTCTTAGTTGCTTTTTTTTAATATAATATATTATAAATATGTACTATACGTACCAATTTCAACCGGTGGATAGTCATCTGGGCCTCGAGGTGGTTCAGGTCTCTTAACAGGAGGGATGTATATCATTTTCTTTTTACAATCACAAATATTTCCTAAAATAATATTTTTGTTTCAATTAAGTGAGAAGCTAAAGTTTCATCACGACTACTATCATATCATATCATGGTTACTCCCATTAGACCTTGGAAAGTTATTTAACCAACAAAATCAATACATCATATTATCAACATAATATTATTTATTTAATTATATAAGTTATTAAATAAAATATTAACAATAACTTGTATATCTTTAATATTTTTACTATGTTTTAAAGTGTTATTCCACACTTAGGACAGAAAATACTAAACTTAAATTTAAAAAGCGTATAAAAATTTTGAACGAAGCAGGATTTGAACCCGCGCCTCTGGAATACCGTTCCAGAGGCGCGGGTTCAAATCCTGCTTCGTTCAAAATTTTTATACGCTTTTTAAATTTAAGTTTAGTATTGTATATCTTTACTATTTTTGTAGAGTTATTCTACACATTGGAAAGAAAAATACTAATATTAAAAAAGTATAAAAATTTGAACGACCGTCTGAGACCTCTGACCAACTAACTTATACGTTCTCACCAAGCTCCGTCGAAATTCTTATACGCTTGTTACAACTTATTTATGTTGTTAGCATCTCTGTAGGGAGATTTTTACAAATTTCCGCTACCCAACGACAATTTGTTTAGAATTGTCATTTGGCAAGAGAGAATCCTATTTAATAAATATTTTCACAATTTTTCTTTCCTAAGTATGGAATAACTACACTTAGAAAAGAAAAATATAAATTTTAAAAACGTATAAAAAAATTAACGTAACGGTATTCGAACCCGCCCCTCTTTAAAACCGTCCAAGCGCTCTGACCAACTAAGCAAATACGTTTTCATCAAGCTACGCCTAAATTGTGATACGCTTGTTAATATCTAATTTGAAAATATGAAATATTATTCCTGCAATAATCAATTAAATTTGAAAGATTAGTGTAGAGTTGAGTGAAACATTACATTTAACTGGCGGAGGTTAACGCCATACATCATGAGGAAGTATTGAAGTGAATAACTAAAATTAAAATTTATATAATTAAGATATATAAATAAAAAAATATTTAATGAAGGTATGGTATTTAAGTTCAAATTCAAATATTTTTATTCAAAATAAGAAGTTACAAGCTTCGTTTTTTGAACGTCAAACAATTTATCACCAGTTCACTAAAGTTACTGCCTCAGACCTGAGAAGAACCGGCGAAAGAAACTCAGCGGGACATGTCCATTCTTTTTTTTTAATCAAAACTTTACATTATATAATTAAGTGACAATGATCAATTGAAATAGCCTGGAGCGAGCATTTTATTCCCAAGGCGTGTTATCATTTATAAAATCGTTAATTTGGTAATAACCTTTAACACACAAACGTCTATTCACAACTTTTTTAAATTGTGAAACATGTATTATGTATACATATGTGAAAATATTGTAAGATACATACTTTTTTGTATTATCCTTTTATAATCTTCTTGAGAAAAAATGTCATCAACACTTGCTGTTATATCATCAGGAGGCGCTTCTGAAGAGTCATCTTTCTGAAGGACAAATAGTTAAATTGTTTAATTTTAACTTTGTACATAATAAAAACCTAACCTCAAGACACTCCATCCTTCCCTTAACGCCTTATAAAATAAAATAAAAAAAAACATGTATAGTACAACTAGGTAGGGTAGAAGCAAATAGTTGCAATATATGTATGTATCTACACATTACCCTGAGATTGAACTCACAGTCATTGTGTAGTCAGTTCACTAACAGGGCTAGGCTAGACGGCACCCAGTATTAAATTACTGAAATCTCCACTTTTTGCCAATTTTTTTGAGATATTCCGTGTTGTATAGAGAAACTCAACTCCGTCGTTTGTCTATCAGTGGTGGAGCATAAATATTATCACTCAGACTTGAGTAAAATTCAAATCTAAGCTCATCGAATCCATAGTCTAACGGAGTTGCCGGATCACTTACTACAATTTCAAATTGATTAACTTTATTCTAATAATATAATATACTTAAAGCATTTAGCGTTTAGTGTTAACAAAACAAAAGCAAGTTGATTACTGCCTTAGAGACTATACGAAACCTACAAGTATTTCATTGTTTGTTCTGAAGCCGTATAAACTGTATAGATTACTATAGTAACTCATATGTATTTACTATATAATAATATGTTTATCTCATTCTAGTGTTGTATAAAAATTAGAATACTATCAGACATGGAAACGGCATACCTCCTTCACTTTACTTTATTATGCCCTAGCGCTCTTAAAACTTGATTGAATCTAGTCGAGGGAATGAAATACTCGCTCCAAGCTATTTCATTTAAATGTATCTGCTATCTGCACTTAATAATATAATGTAAACATTTTATTTAAAAATTCAACGACCAGTTCTAATCAGGTCTAAGTAAGTAACTAAAGTAAACTTCTAAGTTTGACGTTCAAATAATTAAGCTTATATCTTCTTATCTTTGAATATGAATTTTGATTATTTAACACATGTGATTTTCGTTCCAATAGAGAAATCATCCTGAGATTTTACAAAAAACGCTTTAAATAGGGCAAAAACTGGGTTAGCTTATAATTTTTAAAAAATATTGTTAAATAACAGCTTATGCGGTTTTCATCTGTCCCGCCCGTGTTGTTCAAGGTTAATTAAGACACTTTTGTATATATTATTAATATTATACCTGTATTAATTTCATAGTCACAAATGAGTCTGTTTGTTCATCACCGCCGATAGGAAATTCAATAGTAGCTTCAACACCCTGTATAAATATTATATAACTTTTAAAAAAATATATTGAATAAGGTAAGTCTGTCTAGCTCTTCGTATTATTAGTTAATTAAACAAGTGTCATCAAAATGAACTATGTCTTTACAATTTATGTTTTTTTGATAATCACTGATCACTAAATGAAATTATGGAAACAAAGGTCGTGATTTATTTAATCAAATAAGAGAAATATAAATAAATTAACTTTACATTCACTAATATAGTGATTGAACTAACAACTATAGCGTACTCAGACAGCCTATTCAAGTGTAAAGTTTTTTCTGTATAACCAGGTAGGCAGAAGGGATCTATTGACAGAACACTCCGTCCTACATTGTTCGCTCGTACTCGAGCCATCCCCTCGATGTTCAAGTGGTGGAACTCAACGTGGCTTTTTATCTTTCAAGAGCGGGGTATATAAGAAACTTTCGTGATAATACACTTTAGAACCGCTTTTGAACTATTGAGTAAGCATAAATTGCATTGTAATTTTTACAATGTAATTATAACATAATCATATAATTAGTCTGCATGACCCTTAATAATTATTAATTTCATAAATACTATCTTACAAATATTACTAAAAAATATAACAGATAATATTACAATTTATTGAAATTTCTCTTAACTTAAAATAATTGGAATTTTATGTGTATATATATATTTCTTTCTTTCTTTCTAAGCTTCACGCTGTATCCCGCACGAGGCAAGGTAGGCAGAGGGAACCCGGGAATCTAGTGTTAAGAAACTCCGTTCTACTTCTGTTCCCCACTTTCCGCCGAATTTGAGGCATTGCGTGTTGAGTGGCGGAACTTAACGCCGCGCTATGCCTTATTACCAGAGCGAAGAAATGAAACATTAAATATTTAAATTGAAAATATTAAATATTTCATATCCTCGATTGGGGATCGAACCCAGAACCTGTCGGTTACAGTCACACTCTTGTGCCGCTGCGCCACGACAGGCCCTGTATGTATATAAAATTCCAATCATATATATACGCCCACACCCATCAAATCAAAGTAAGAAAGCTGTTCCACTAAGTAAGATGTTCCACAAAATATAATACAATACATACAGTAATAGCTATATCAATAAGTAGGTAGATTGGCTGCGAGTGCGCGACGAGAGCTTGACGTACTATTAGCTGACGGTTACATACACGCCGCGCCTCCAAAACTATCTGGATTAAAATAATTTTAAATTTTTTGCTTCATACTGTAGCCTATATATAGAAAGAAAAGCAGAGGAGGGAACTCAGTGTTAAGCTATTTCGTTCCTAATGTACCATCTCATTTTTGATACATTGCTTGTTAAATAGCGTAAATTAACGCCGCGCTGATCGTTCGTAATTTGTTTCATAAACTATTTTAAATTAAATTTTGTTCCAAAAATAGTATAGGAACATAACATTTGTACGTTTTTTGAACATTGCATGATGAATTGCAGAGTTCAACTCAACACTTCTGCCTCATCACCGGAGCGAAGACACGAAAAAATTAATTAGTTAATATCTTTAGAGATGAATCCAACTACAGCCGTTCGCGTTTACAGTCATGTACTTATGCCCCTGGGCAACGATGTGGGACTGACTCACATATAAAAGTGGTAAGGATCATATTAAAAAAATATAAGTATATGTTGTAATGTCATACCGTAATATGAGCTTCAGAATAACCTTCAAGTTGAAACTCATTCGGATAAAATTTTACAAATGCAACATCATCATCTTCTGAAAAATAAATAAAAAGTACACGCTTTTTGAAGGTAACCATGTCGTATCGACCTGGAAATATTGCCGCGGGAATTCAGTCTTGAGCACTATTAATATAGGTCCTAATAAAAAAAAATAGATGCCTTGCTACCTTTCACTATTCCGAAAAAGAGTAACATCGATATTTAATCCCGGATAAGCTCTGGGTCAGATGGTGGTGTGTAGATAGTAGGGGCTAATATTGGAGGGCCTGTTCTGATTATTTTTTTTATATGCCAGCGAATGCTGGCCAGTAATCTCTCTTGCATTGTATATGATGAGGTGAAAATGTGGCGTACATATTTATGTAAGTTAATTTTGAGATCAGTAACGATGTGAATAAGCTTGTTGCGTCTCCTGATATGGTATTGTTCTGTTGTGCGGGTCTACATGGGAGGGACATCATATCATAGAAGCTTGTTAAGTGTTTCGGTGTTAGCCCCATGGACACGATAAGAAAACGATTGCGAGATATAATAATGTAGGATATAAGGGCCAACAGCGTAACCACTTATAGCAGTAAATTTAGTTGAAAACCGGACTAAAGCAATAAAACCCAGATAGGAGAAGACATTCAAAATAAATTTTCCGTTAATATATATGTAAAAGTCATAACTTGGTCGATAACTTACCTGATTCTTCCCACATTACCCTTGTTCCTATAGGTGTCGTATTCCATACGTGCAATCTACAGCACAGGCGCTCACCGTATCGCAACGACTGCGGGCGCAGTACTGCAGTGCCTTTGTATATGCCTTCTATTTCACCCGGGTCTAGGGCGCATATGGAACCTAGTGTGTATATACAGTTTATTATTCAGCTTTACGATGAATCTCTGCAATAGCAGGGTAGAGAAACTGGTGTTAAGTCACTCCGTTCCCAACGCACATCTCTTATGGACGGTATTTATTGAGTGGTGGTACTAAAAATCCCAAAATATTTAATATATCCGACCGGGAATCGAACCCAAAGCTGGCACAATCTGTCACATTGTGCTAGGGATGCACTAAGAATGGATACGATAGATAACATTAGTTCGTCTATAAGTACTACGATAGATAAAAAAGTTATATTTTATATAACTTAGTTTCGACAAGATGGATGATGACTAAACAAAAATCATATGTGTAAGTGTAAAGCTCTTTAATAACTGGGCTGCTGACCAAAAATATGCGAAACCAAACTATTATTAGAAAACTTACATTTGGAATAAATATAAGTAGGAATCACTAATTTCTATGAAAACAGGTCTTCTCACTTTTATATGCCACATTCCACGTAAATAAATTTGTATGTGATGAGTATTTTCAGTTAAAACTTTGCTAAGCTTTCTCTAAAATAAGACCATTCAAAACTTACAATCTCCTTGACAAGGTTGTATACGCAATACAATATGTGGCGCCATAACTCTATAGGAAAAGAGAGCAGCGGTATTTGCTTCTTGTCTATCGCCTGATTTCACTTGAATAATAGTAGCATAACACCCTTCCATCTTCCATAAAAAGCAAGAGAAGAAACTACTAAGTAGCCATTCTATGGATTGAACGTGCGTGAGTGAAAAGCTAAGATCAGTTATTAGGACTTGCTACCCAAGATGTTTTAGGAGCTTCTTTAGAAAAACAAAAACTTAAAATAGAACAATATAGATATTATAATATATGAATTTAAAAAAAATAATGGACAACATAATATGTTATAGCTAGGTTTTCTCCTCGTCTACTATTATTATTCTCTTCATTTGGGCATATGATCTGTGGTGGTCTAATGCCTTATACGTGACCGGCCAACATTAACATCAAAACTGTATTCTCCAAGGCCAACCAAGGTATCCCTGTGCCTATTTTATGACTCGCTCATAAAGTTCTCCTTAAAAAATAATTCATATATTTCTGGTTTTTTTTTTCTTTTCGTCAGGATATATGTACATTAAAAAATTAGTGATTAATCACAATTATTTCCTTAGAATTAGCGTAGTTTCGGTACAATTACCAGTATTTAATTTACAATAGATTGAGCTGAAATTAACTAACGTCAGAAGTAGTGATATTATATTGTAACAATACAGTGTCTTCATGGGTAATGTTGCCACTTAGAGGTTTTAATATGGGACATCGACATCTATTTCGAGCGATAGTCGCACAGAACTCTGAACATGCTGGGGCAGGTTCAGATGGATAGCAAATGGCGTGCCAGTCCATCTAAAATATATTTATTTCTATCATGAAAATTTGTATAATACTTTAACAATGTAAAAAAAAATCGAGGTTACCAGTTATCTTACGTTTTCATAAGTATTATTATGCAAATCTATCTTCGTGCATACGGCAGCGTCAGGACTGCGCGTATTCAGGAACGTCATAGCGGGATGCAATGAGAGACGTCGTGTAGTATACGCGTACTCTATAACACAGGATGATGACCATTCACCGCCTATTGAGGTCAGTCTGGTAAAAAAAAATGGTTTTATTTCTCTCTAGCTTCAAAATAGAGGGTAATCAAACATAAGGAATAATATATAATAACTAAGGAAATAGTGCAAGTTATATAATTTTATTGGCTTCGTTTTTGCAGAATATGGATGCCTGTATTTTTACTATGTTTTAAAGTGTCATTTCACACTGAGGACAGAAAATACTAAACTTAAATTTAAAAAGCGTATAAAAATTTTGAACGAAGCAGGATTTGAACCCGCGCCTCTGGAAAACCGTTCCAGCGCTCTGACCAACTAAGCCATTCAGTTCAGTGGAACAGTTTTCCAGAGGCGCGGGTTCAAATCCTGCTTCGTTCAAAATTTTTATACGCTTTTTAAATTTAAGTTTAGTATGGATGCCTGTATTTTTCTAGACAAGTTTTTTTTTCAACGGAATTCAAAATAAATTACATGTACATAGTATACTCACGTAATAACGTCAGTTTGTGTTTCATTGACTTGTTTTAACGGTAATGTGAAAATAACATTGATCGTGTTCTTCGGGTCCAATAGCAACAAGTCATCAGTGGAGTCGAATTTAGTCTCTATGGCTTGAACACCATAGAGTTGCGTTATTTTCAACGGTATACTCAGTGATTTTATACTAAAAATTTAGGAAAAATATAGATCTTTTACAGTATTCTATTCTACTATGCGAAGATGTCTTTATCTTTTATGTGGTAAGATTCAAAAGGTCACGTAAAAAGCATGATAGCTACTCTCTCCATCTATCTCTACCTTACTTAAGATAAAGCTTCAGTTAAGCGTAAAAATAAATATTTTTATGTCTATATTTTTAATATAAATCATCTTTGATGGAAAATTGTTGTATAATTCGTCAAAATGGTCATTAAAAATTAGGTTTACTTTAAAAAGCTTACTAAACATTATAAAAACCAACAAACAGTAAAAATGTAAAAACATGTTCAGTTTACTCGTGTACATAATAAATATTTAATATGTAAATTAGCTATAAACAAAAATAATATTCTTCATCTTCATGTTTAACCCGTATTTTTAAAGAGAAACAACGAAATAACAGCAGAAATATTTTCGCTACTTTTGTTTATAAAAACTGAAGTGATTACATTTGTCTCTTAGAAGTAAAAACAAAAATTGTTATCGCAATTGCAGTCGAATGTTATAAACCGGATATGGCAAAGTAGGTAGAGGGAAGTCGGAAACCTACTGTTAAGCCATTCCATTCCATTCTTCATTTTCCGTCGAATTTATTTGTGAAATTGTGTGTTGAGTGGTGCAGCTCAACGTCGCGTTTTGCCATTTTACCAGAGCGAAGAAATTAAAATATTATGAAATTCGCTCGCTCCCTGCTCTTGTTAGCTAATACCATTTCTGTTTTTTTTTTGCATAGTATGAGAATAGTGGATCAGCAATTTTCTTATTCTATTTCTTTTTAATAATCATTAAAGAAATAAGTTATTTAGGCCCCGAGTAGAAATAAATTAAGTAGGCGTTTAGGACCCAACTAATTATAAGAAAAATATTTGTATGTAGACAAAATTATTATAAAAAGCTAATTCTGCCACTTAACACCCAATGTGTCAAAATCGGCAGAAAGTGAGAAACGGAGTAGAGTTATCAATAGGTTCCCAAGTTGCTTCTGCCTACCCTGTCAAGTATGGAAAACAGCGTGAATCTGAAGAAAAAAAAGTTTTACGAATACGTTTGTTCGATTATCATTTGTATGAAATATTGTTGACTTCAAATCATACTTTATCAAAGCAGCCTAAAAATTGTCTTTATTTAAAAAATGTAATAATGTGTTATATAATAGTATTATACTAAGTGGCTGTATGTTACCTTCTCGAACAAGAAAGTCTTACAAACGGTGGGTCCAAAACGAACCGAACTGGCACCACCTCCCATCTCACTTCCACTTGAGCATATACCACTGAGCACACCTCACGTGACCAACTCTATAGTAGGAAATTGCAAGGACTTGACCAAAATTATAACATTCACATGACATAATTAGGTGGTTTGATATAAATTGTTAAGATAAATATATAGATTTCCCTACTTTAGAATCATTAACATTTCATTTTGGTGTATACATATGTATAAATAAGAACATAGATAGTTGTGTTTGAGCTTTGAATATATTCTACTGCACCTCCTATTTTACTTTTAATTAACTTGAGAGACAATGTGTATTGAGTTGATGCCACCAGTGGTGATTTCATCGGTGTATAGCAGTATAAGCGGTGAAATCTCAGTTTAAAAACACTTTTTTATCAAAATATTGCGTGTTAAGTAGCTAAGCTCAAAATGCTTTATGGTATTATTACTATGTTTTAAAGTGTTATTCCACACTTAGGACAGAAAATACTAAACTTAAACTTAAAAAGTGTATAAAAATATTGACCGAAGCAGGATTTGAACCTGCGCCTCTGGAAAACCGTTCCAGCGCTCAGACCAACTAAGCCATTCGTTCTCACCAAGCTCCGTCGAAATTCTTATACGCTTGTTACAACTTATTTATGTTGTTAGCATCTCTGTAGGGAGATTTTTAGAAATTTCCGCTACCAAAAGACAACTCGTAAGAATTATCGTTTGGCAAGAGAGAATACTATTTATTTTAATATTTTTACTATGTTTTAAAATGTTATTCCACACTTAGGACAGAAAATACTAAACAAATTTAAAAAGCGTATACAAATTTTGAACGAAGCAGGATTTGAACCCGCGCCTCTGGAAAACCGTTCCAGCGCTCTGACCAACTAATAATTTCGATGCTAACAACATAAATAAGTTGTAACAAGCGTATAAGAATTTCGACGGAGCTTGGTGAGAACGAATGGCTTAGTTGGTCAGAGCGCTGGAACGGTTTTCCAGAGGCGCAGGTTCAGTTCCTGCTTCGTTCAAAATTTTTATACGCTTTTTAAATTTAACTTTTTAAATACACATTTTTTGGATTGGAAATAGAACCCAATATACATTAACTTTTCTTTTATTATACGTATACATGTACATATATCTATATAAGCAAATATATTATCCATACATTTTCTCACTTACATACCAATTTTGCCATTACCTTATTTACTCCAGGAATTGCTTCTTCACTTACAGTCTTAGAGCTCACTATTATAAAGTCATGATCACTTGGAAGACTTTTCCATGGGACATCTTCAAGTATCAACCTGTTTCAAATAAGTATTTAATTATAATAAATATTCAATAAATATACAATTAAAAAGAATTTTAGCCATATAAAATCATAAAAGTCCATATAAATATGTATATTATACACAGCTTCACGCTGTATCCCGCACATGGCAGGGTAGGCAGAGGGAACTTGAGAACCTAGTGTTAAGACACTCTGTTCCACTTTCGTTCCCCACTTTCCGCCGAGTTTGAGGCATGGCGTGTTGAGTGACGGAACTCAAAGCCGCGTTTTGCCTTGTACCAGAACGAAGATATGAAAACATTAAATATTTCAATTGAAAATATTAAATATTTCATCATCATACATTCAGTGGGGTCCAACCTAGAACCTGTCGGTTATAGTCACACGCTTGTGCCACTGGGCCACAACAGGCCTCTATGTATATTACTATGAGACTTAAAGAAGTACATCTTGAATTATCATAGACCACGCCTACATAACGCCTAATACCAATCCCAAAATGATGGGTCTTACGGTTTTTGCGGTTTGGAACTTGGTTAAATAACGGAAAACAGAGTGTTCTAAATTTAGAATAACTACTCAACTGCAAAAAAATGTAGTAAATAAATATTTTAAATGAGTTTCTTCTATTTTTAAGATGTAATTTGTTCACAATCTTACATCACTACTGCACATTGAGTTCCAAGTTCACAGCCAGCATCTGCTTCAACGTTCTGAAGGTAACTAGAGCGTGGCGTAAAGACTCCCTCCGTCTCTCTCACCCACACGGGTAGATCATCTTGTGAGTAAGTTAGCTACAAAACAATATTTCATACATTTAAAACTTCCATAATATAAAAGCATTGGTTTCAGCGCAATTCTAATAGTTTTATTATTTAAAACGATCTCAATCTGATGATAATGATGAATAATCATCATTATCATCAGATTGAGGCCTGTCATGCCGTAGGGGCACAAGCAGTGACTGTAAACGTGGCAGTTTGTGTCTTGTTTCGATCTCCATTCGAGAAACGGAAATATTTAAAAATTTTATTTCAACACGAAATGCCTCAAAATATATTACATATATAAATTGTTCCTTCTGCCGCGGTATATGGTATATAGTAAAAAAATATTTTATTAGAATATTACATTCTTCTTGATGCCTACTGCCGGACACATGTCAGGCACAAACATGGAGGCGAAAATCTCAAAAACTACTGATAGATAGATTATCGAAGATTAATTATGGACGAAGGTTATTAGTTATATTATACCAGGTCAATTTTTTGGATGTAAACGTTTCAACGTAGCTAAATGGGAATTTATGGCTTAGTTGGTCAAAGTGCTTGGACGGTTTTCAAGAAGCGCGGGTTCAAATCCCGTTGAATTTTTATACCTTTTTGATTTTTTTATAAGTGTGCACTTTAAAAATGAGATAAATACTTAATTTCTATTAGGCCAGAGTAAATACGAAGACAGCAGGTAAAATTTCTCGAAGCTTTGAAAAATTTGTCTTGAAATATTTTTTAACACATGATTTTTATTAGCTATCATATGTCAATTGAATACTTGCATATGAACGTTCTAATAAAATATATATTAAACAAAATATATACCTTGTTAATGAATTGTCCAGTGCTAAGATCTTCACCCCAAGCTCGCGTTCGCCAACAATATTTGTACGTCAAGGGGCTAGTATCAAATAATGATATATAAGTAGTATTAAACAATTTTATGCCTGTCTTGGCTCAGAGTGGAGATCGGAAGTGTCTCAAAGAAAACGGACTCTCCGTTCTAATTGAGACAGTAGATTTCCAAGTCCCTTCTGTCTACCCTGCCACTTACTAAATACAGTGTAAAACAGAAAAAAAGTTAAACATTTTTTATGTATTTTTAAACAATACATTACCTCCAAAACGTTACAAAATCATATAAAAGTTTAAAAGTAATGGGACCCCCTTTAAACCTCGGTCTTTCTCGTTTGTTCGTTTGTTCGTTTGTTTTTAGTTTCGTTTCAATTTTTCTTTCGTGTGTTCCAGCTTCACTGGTCACGTGGTTACTCCCCGTTTTCCGCAGAATTTGAGGCATTATAATAATAAAAATAAATATATTAAATATTTCATTTAAAAATATTAAATTTTTCATTCATTAATATTTTCAAATTAAATATTTAATGTTTTTATGTCTTCGCTATGATGATAAGTCAAATCGCAGCATTTAACAGAAGCCAACTAATACGCAACGCACCAGTTCGGTGGAAACGAAACGATGTGTCTTAACATTAGGTTCCCAAGTTAGAGGGGCCTACCCTGCCATGTACGATCAGGGTGTAAAAAATAAAATATGACATAACATATATACATTAAAAAATATGTGATACCGTGTATATTGCCCGGTCAAACTCAACGCAGTGCCGATAAGCACGATCCAATTGCATTTGTTACACCATTTAACACGCAGCGCCTCGAATATCAGCGTAAAGTGCAAAACACAGTCTAATAATAAATAGTTTCTGGCTACTCAGCTATATGCATAAAGCTTGGAGCTGACTAGAAGACAATGTTTATACAAAACACACCTATGGTTCAAGACCTGAAGGTACATTGAAAGTTTTTGATCAGGGAACGCAGTACCGAGGTGCAAGTAGTATTCACAATATGGATCGCTCTCATCACAGATATCGAAATCCTTTTCTTGCGCCTGTGAGAAACGTATTAAATATGTATTAAAGTTTATTGAATGTCATAAAATACTGCCTCAGCAACTTTAATATTATGTCCATCTCTGCCCAGTGGCACAATCTGAATGTTAATAGTCGTGGGTAATGTGACCGTGGGTTTGACTTTTATTTGAAGGATTATTTTTAGTTAATCGTTCTAATTATAAGAAGAGGCGCTTTGTTGAATATCACCACTAAATATACATGAAGAAAAAAAGCGTCAATCTTTTTTTTTATGGAAAGACGGCAAACGAGCGTACGGGTCACCTGGTGGTAAGTGATCACCGTCACCCATAGCCCCATGTAACTCCAGAGAAGCTACAGGAGAACTACAGGAAGGGCACCGGCGCCCGGCATTACCTAATGCGAAACACAGTGGCCAAAGCCACTTCTTTACGCCGGTCTTAAATGCTGGGGGTGGTAACAATCCGGTCGAGTCTGCCATTGCGTGTTGCCATTGCTGGCAACGTGACTCTACCACACGCACTTTAGTCGCCTCTTACGACACCATCAGTACCAGGGTGATCCTATTCTAAGCCGTAATCACACGGCAAAAAAGCTGCATGAAGTCATAATTATTATGCATACCTTAATAGTAATATGTTTAGAATTAAACATCACCGCATCAGCGACAACATGCAATGTACGCACTAGAGCAGTAGATGATATTATACGGAACACCGCCACTTTAGTACAAGCCTCTGTCAGATACGCGGAGACTTCCCCTTGCAGCCCCCCTCCCGTGCCACAGTAACAGGTAGCTCCCTGTCTGCATACACACGACGACTTCTCACTAGCAGACCATGAGGCAGGATAAAGGTAGAAGCAGTCGGTAGATATGCCAAATCTTGATGGGTTCTTTAGATCTCTTACTATCTGTAAGTAATAAAAAAAACATTTTTTGAGCTTATTAATATAAGTAAAATGAAATTTCAAGTTACCCGATGGTTAATGGACATAGCCACCGGCGTGTCTGTGTCAAACCAGAGGAAAGCTAGAAAGGCGTTGCCAGCATTTGAAATGGGGACAACTACAAATTTTTTGATATGTTTTATTTAGAAATTATAATACACGGGACAGCATTTAATAGTAAACGTGATGGTTGTGAGTTCAATTTCACTCGATACAGATTATTTTCATTAACTTGCAACGAGACAAAAAGGCTCAACGCGTAATACTTCGAAAGTTGGCTAGCCCGAAGAACAATATATCTAAAGCTGGATACAAAAATCAAAATCTAATTAATAAAGTTGTAAAACCTGAATATCACAATCTTGCCATGATTCCTCGGAGAGTATGAAGAAGTAAGCGTGAAGTTCCTTGCATATCAAAAGTAACAGCGACCGGTGCACATCTCCTAATAGTTTCGCGCCCAAGTCTAATACATCTTGAACGTTTTCCATAGTACTGCTTACGTGGAGATCGGATGATGGATTTGGAATCAGAACTATATAGCAAAAATATAACAGAAACAATGATACAAGATATGTATAAATCGATCAATTGATTTTTACGATTATTATTATTACTGCCTTAAGTTCAAGTAGAATGAGCTGACTATATCTTGCCCTTTGTAGAAAGTTTTCAACTATCATTTCTATTGATAATAAGGGTATTTTTATATTTAATAGCATTAGCTATTAAGAAAAAATAACTGTTTATCAGTAAAGTTTTTCATAAAATAATATGTAATTATGCAGTTTAATGATCCACTGCATTGCATTCAGGATCACTAAACTCCTCCTCATTAATATGCTAAGACATTGTTAACTTTGTTACCGGCAGCAATACGCCTTTTCACATCCAATTCGTATCTACCATCTCTACTAAACATACTTCCCAGATATACTACCACCACACATTCATTTGTTCTAATATCTTATAATTTACGCTGATCTTGCATTCTTTCCTCCTTCATTTCTTTTAAATACCAAAGTTAAACTAAAGTATATCACCTAAATCATATTTGAAATTCTATTATAATATGCAATAAAATATACACACTTTCTAAAACAGGTGGTTCAATATAACATCGTACAGGAATCACAAACGACCTTCCGACGGAAACTTGTACAGAGAGTGTCTCTACTACAGTGCGGACACTCGTCGGTGAGAAGTGTAGGTTTAATTCCGCAGCCGCACCTGATGTAACTGTCAGACCTGTCCGCAGTTCTATTTTCAGGGAGTGATGTGATAGAGGACGTATTGACAGACTGATTTCCTTCTTTGATGTATTGACTAAGCGTATAGATTGCTGTAAACGGAAGCTATTAGATAAATGTAATATAGCATAAAAACTCTCTATTTTTAAACTTGACTAAAATTAAATACTGTGCATTATTTCACTAAATAAAGAAACCAAAAAAAGTATCCCCACGCTTCTCCTTACATAACAGAGTAGGAGACAACCTGTTTGATAAAATTTCGATGCTGTTTCTTACTTTCTGCCTATATTAACAGTGTATGTTTAGTGGTGGACCTCAGTTATGAAGCGCCTTATTTTATTATCAAAGTAAGGAAATAAAAATATGTTCTCATCCAAATGAAAATTGAGCTCAAAATAACCTCAACGAAAATAAAACTACATTTGTTACTATGAACATACCACTAAACGATATAACCCATATTTATCGTGAATTTAATTGTTCTGGCGAATTAAATTGAAAATAACATAATAATATATTGTTCCCAAAAATCATCTTGTTTGCAAATTACAGTTCAACTGAATACAGAATAATTGGTATAATTAAACTTTCATTGTTCGTTTACCATTACAGTAGATAATAATTGGAAAATGCGACATTAAATAAAAGCTTGTGTTCATATGGCACAGTGTTTGACTAAAATTTCAAAGGGTGTGAATTTGATTTCAAATCAACGGAATTTAATAATGACAATTCCTTGTTTTGATAATAACGGGACGTTAAATACCACTGACCGCCATCTGGCGAAATTATTTTTGAGCGAAAAGGAGATTTCATATCTTGATTCTAACTTCCATGTATCTTCTTCATACTAAGCAGGATATAGCGTGTAATATAAAAAATATAGTACCGTATATTTTTGGCCGACTATAAAATTGACAAAAGCCACTTGTGGAGGCAAACACACGATGTGGGCGGGTAGCAGTGCCGGCGGTGGTGGCTTTGACGGCGGCGGGGTAGTTCTTTGTATTATTTCACCTAAACTATTACAATAAACTAGTTAATTACGCCACAAGTATAACTTAAAACAGAATTTAATTAATTTACTTCCAACACTTTTTTCTGGTCAATACAAAGACATTATTTCTAAGTGGAAGAAAGTGAGACCTGTCGTGGGGAGCACAAGTGTGAGACTGTACTCTACAGTTTGTGGGTTCAATCTTTACTCGATAAAGTGAAATATATAATATTTTCAAATGATATATTTAATATTTTCACGTTGTTCTCTGGTAACAAGGTAAAGCGCGGCGTTGAGTCCCGCCATTTAATACGCAATGTCTCCACTTTGGCGGAAACTGGGGAACGAAACGGAGTATTTTAATACTAGATCCAACAGTTCTCTCTGCCTATCCTACCAGGTACGAAATACCGTGTGAAGTTAAAGAAGAAGAGAAAGCTTTGAACGAAATTTAGAATATTACTTCCTACTCCGTCAAAAATTAGAAGAACTTACCTTATAGATTGCAATGAATATGCGTCGGCGACCGGTAAATGTATATTTACGTTGTTAGGTAAAGTCGTTTTGACCAAAGTTAAGTCACCGGAACTGCGATTTAATATATTTTGCACCCATAAACTTTTATCACCTATACAAACAATGTTACTTTAAAAAATTACTTAGTCCATATAAAGTATAACAAGAAAGTTATAAATTCGATTTCGAATCGTGAAAGTTATTTTTTTTATTAACTCGCTTTGGTAAAAAAACAATTTATCTCGATAACTAAGCCAAAATAGAAAATGGAGTGTCGCACTGCTCCCTTTCCCTGTACTGTTATATACGCATATGCCTGGTATATTTTAAAATCACTCTTTCAAAAAAATCAACGTTAAATTTATTACAAAAAAAAAACGTTGGTAAAAAAATATTAATGTTTACAATTAGCATTATGTTCAATAGGAGGTTTCAAGTCTTTTCTTCGAAGCAGTCCAACATCTTGATTCACTTCAATATGTCCAGTGGAACATGGTGAGTGTAGTGTATATATATTGGATAGTGGAGTCCTCGCGAGACGCTTAGCGTGTTGCCATTGAAGATCCTTTTCTTGTCTCTCTATTTCCTCACGGTCGGATGATAAGTTCTTAATCTGAAAATGTTTTTTTTTTCTTTTTTTTTTTCAACTTCACGCTGTATCCCGCACTAGGCAGGGTAGGCAGAGGGAACGGAAGTGAAACCTAGTGTTATGACACTCCGTTCCGCTTCCGTTCCCCACTTTCCGCCGAATTTGAGGCATTGCGTGTTGAGTGGCGGAACTCAACGCCGCGCTTTGCCTTATTACCAGAGCGAAGAAATGAAACATTAAATATTTAAATTGAAAATATTAAATATTTCATTTCCTCGACAGGGGATCGAAACCAGAACCTGTCGGTTACAGTCACACTCTTATGCCGCTGCGCCACGACAGGCCTCTGAGAATCTGAGAATGATATGTTATTAATTTTAGACATCGCGTATTCTAACTTTTCGTGGATGTTGTTAAAGATTATATTGTACTATACTCATTTTGCTGTAAGAAATTAAAATACTAATCATTATCATATTAGCCATAGTGGAGTTCACTAAAACCTTCTTAGCTATAAAACGCAACATTTAATGTAGGCATATGATATAGGTGAATATTTCAAAATATATAATTAGACAAAGAGCGGAAAGTACAAATCGCTAAAAAATAATAATAAATTCAAATTCAAATATTTTTATTCAAAATAAGAATTTACAAGCTTCGTTTTTTGAACGTAAAACGATTTACCACCAGTTCACCAAAGTTACTGCCTCAGACTTGAAGAACCGGCGAAAGAAACTCAGCGGGACATGTCTTTTTTTTTTTTGTCAAAAGTTGACATTATATAATTATGTGACAATGATACATTTGAAATAGCCTGAAGCGAGCATTTTAATCCAAAGGCGTGTTCCCAAGGGCAATATTTAAACTATAATTACAAAATTTTTTTCAAGTCCGCTTTCTCGTGCGTCGCCATGTCCATCGATGTCAGGCGGCAAGTGATCCAACTCTCGAAAGATTTCCGTCAATACCGTTCTCACATCTGCACATATCGCTTCACTGAAATATAAAATATATATTTTTTAAATAAAAAAAATTACAGATGCCATCACAGTCTACCCGCGACCACGAACTACTTCAAAGTGTATGTCGGGTTTCCAAAAATATTTATAATTTAATATACGTGATTAATTCAGTTATTTTTTTTTTAATTTAAAACGTATAATCTAATATCTTGTGTGTGTAAAAGCGAAATATAAAATTTATCATACAATGTTGACGCGGACTTAATCGGAATATCATTCATATTTACGAGTAAGTAATGCATAAACTTTGGTGTGAAGTAGAACATTGTCGCTGTACAACTGCGAGTATTCTATATTCTGTCCTTCGAGATCACTAATTATTTTCATTTATTTTTCTTCATAGGCATCAGATGTGGATTGATAAATGAAAATGGCCATACTAACCTTTTCCCCGGTAACAGAGGAATATTATCTGACATTCTGATATTAGGATATTTAATTTAATTATATTAAAATTTCACAAATAATGTGTCATATATTAAATGTGTATTTATTTACTTCGTTCATTTTACATATGTATAAAGATAATGAAAGATGTGTCAATGTGACGATGTCACTTAAATTTTTACTTATAGAGGTTATATAGGATTTCGCTTTCGTTTGTTTTTGTTCACTCAAGTCGTAAGGTAAATGATTGTAAGAGTTTATTATTTCATTGTTCATTTTTTTTATTTTACAAACTGTAAGCAATATATCCTTGCCTGGCGGGAATACGTTGATAAGTCCAAAACGGGCAGCTATTTTAAACTTTGAACTAGTCTCCGAAATTTAGTTTTGAGTTGACCTTCATTGCTTGACTTGATTTTTTGATATTACTATGTACTTCTTTAAATGACAACGAGGACTGAATTATAAGTACTGTAGTTAATCAAATACTTGACTTATACATTTGTGAATTAATGAGATATCAATTTATTCACTGATTGTTGTTAAGGTTAGTAATAAAAAAACATTGTTTGTATATATTATCTATTAAAAGGTATTCAAAAAATCTGAAATATTCATTTTCCATGTAATCCAACTGTATTTTTGAAAGTTATACTTAAATTTTTAACCATTTATGTTACAATTAATCTTCTAAATCTGGATCGTTTTCATTTAAATCAGATCTCATTATCTACCTTTTTTATTTGTAAATAGAAATCCTGAAGGGCTTAGTTAGGGTAAAGAACCTGAGAAATGTTGTTCAATTGTTTTGTAAAATTGTCCTCTTTTTAAAAAAAATAATAATTTCAATGAGGCCTCCCGGTCAAGCTGTCTTTAAAATTGATGTAACCAATACTTGCTTTATTATATTTTTATGTCATATTCTCTACGGAAAATATAAAATAATATACATTTATTAAGAATTCCTCTCAAGAATAATGCCAAGTTCTCAGGTTGTATAATTTTATGTTATATATAAAACTCGTCAGACTAATTTCATCCTGAAATACAGATTTCTTCCTTGTTTCGGGAGTTGGGAACCTACCCTTAATTGTATCACTTACACAATCCTTCATGTAATATTAATAGTAACTTTACTACGTATGAAAATAAATAAATATTATTATATTATTATTCTTATTTAGATTGTGAGGCCTGTCGTGGCGCAGCGGCACAAGCGTGCGTGGCATAATTGTAACCGACAGGTTGTGGGTTCGATCCCCAGTCGAGGAAATGAAATATTTAATATTTTCAATTTAAATATTGAATGTTTCATTTGTTCGCTCTGGTAATAAGGCAAAGCGCGGCGTTGAGTTCCGCCACTCAACACGCAATTCCTCAAATTCGGCGGAAAGTGGGGAACGGAAATGGAACGGAGTGTCTTAACACTAGGTTTCCAGGTTCCGTCTGCCTACTCTGCCTCGTGCGGGATACAGTGTGAAGCTAAATGATTGAGTGAATTTCTTACATGTCAAACAACTTTACCATGCCATTGCATCGTTTCATCGTCAGGATGCATCAATGACAACAACCCATTTACTCAAATTTCATGTGTATTTTTTTTTAAGTTCACTGACAGTTTTGTTATACAAAATAGTTAGTTAGTTAGTCAAGTAAAGAGCCTTTATAGTTGAGATAAATATCTCACATCTGTTTATTTTGCAGACGACTAATATTTTTTATGTATATTTTACTTTAATACTTATTTAGAATCGCTTCGGCTGACTTGGATCTCTATTGACTGGAAATATTTTTTTCAAAAAAATGTTCATTCCATTCACATTTCTATTGCACATTCTTCATTTACGTAAATTACTCTACGGTATGCGATATATATGTATATTAACAATTTATTTTGAAAAGAATAGTAAATAGTGAGACCTGTCGTGAAGTGTGAATGTAAACTTGACAGGCTCGACTATATTTTTATTTCTTTGCTCTGGTAGCAACCTAAAGCGCGGCGTCGAATTTCGCCATTTAACACACAATGCCTCAAACTCAGGAAAATGGAACGTCTTAACAAGTTGTGATATGCAGAGTACAGGAATGAAATATATATATATATATATATATATATATATATATATATATATATATATATATATATATATATATATATATATATATATATATATATATATATATATATATATATATATATATATATATATATATATATATATATATATATATATATATATATACATATATATATATATATATATAATTGCTACAATTTGCTACACTGTAGCGCCACCTGGTGGCAAGTGGCATCAATAAGCTAATAAGTTTAATATTAAACAAACCTTCTCGTGAAAAATTTTACTACATACTACTTTTTATAATAATCGGTCCAGTAGTTTTTGAGTTCATCGATGACATACAGACAAACATTCATTTTTATATACGAGTATAAGAAGAAGGAGATTGTCGATATATCCAAATAGCTTGATAGTGTGTACAAGCCTACTCTAAATCCCTATAATATATAAAAGATTGTCGTCTAGTGCTCAACGTATGAGAAGTTAGGCGTTATTTCAATGTCATCAGATGTTGATTACAAGAAGCAAATATATGATTGTTATAAGAAATTATACAAAACACATTATACAATATACCTAAAAAAAATTGAGGGGTTCCCCTCGACATCTTAGATCGATAAATAGTGGTAATCGGAATAAAATAAAAAATCATAAAGCAATAAAATGTCATTTTCAATTCAAATTTGAGATAATACATGTGATAATGTGAAGTAGCGGTGCTGCTTCGTATTAACAGAACTGCGAAATTAATGTAATATTTTCCCGTGAGTCGTAGATACTAGTCATAGAGATATTTTTTATTTAGCGTCATTATTTATAGTAACATTACAGGCAATATGGTGGAACTCAATACAGCCAATTAGTAAATTGAAAATTAAAATAATCCATTCCCATTAGTACCAACCGAATTTATATTAACCAGTTTACCGTCGTTTATAGTACGGATGACCACAAAAATGTCAACTTCACACTGTATCACTGTATTCCGTACAAGGCAGGGTCGGCAGGGGAACTTAGGAACCTAGTGCTAACACATTTATTTTGTTACCCATAAGATGTATTTGTAATGCGATCTTGTTTCAAAAAGCCCGTAAACAAAATTTTCTTAATCACTTAAGCGATTTGTAGAATTAATCTTTCCGCATAGCGACGTCTTGAGGTCTCATGTGAAAGTTGCTAATTTGCGAGGTTATTAAGTTTTGACGAGTACAGGAAATAATCTTGAAATTAAGTACCATCCACACCGCCTAGATACGGAGTCCTTTAGGAACTTAATTCCGAGATCCACGCAACTGTGGAATAACCTACCTATGGCATGTTTCCGGGTCGATGCGACCGATAAAAATGATAGTAACTCTACGTGTGGGAATCGTATTTGCAACCAACGTTTACATGTGATCGTTGTAATGATAATATTAACTTAAATAATTATTGAAATTTTACTATTTCGATAAATTGTATGCTGAAATAAAATTAATATTAAATTTATGTTGATATTAATAGTTTAATGTTTATGCTAAAACTAGGCAAGCTATTTTGTAACTAGGAATGATTTACCGAAAGCCATAATAAAATAATTAATAGAAGTCATTAAAATAATGATATTGTTATTTAATGATAATTTATTTTATGTTTTGAAATTGAATACAATAATTAGTTTATATTTAATAGAAAATTATTACTAAAACCGATATGATTAACTATTCCAGAAATACATAAAACTCTTAGCTTTCTACTATTACCCGCTTATAATATGATATATGGTGTTAAGTCACTGTATGCCCTAGGCTATCGTATCGTATTAGCAAGATATTTAGCGGTAGTCTGGTGGTCTCTACCTTTTTCTTTATCAAAGAATAATATCCTAAAGTTAAAGTTACTCTAATTAGTGAATATGTTATAAAAACTTGCCAAGAGGACTTCTGGAGTATTATTTGAAACCCAAGTGTAGAAAGAGGCTGAATTTTTTTTCAATGACATAAAAAAATTCTTCTAAGTTGTTATCAATCGTTAAAGCTTGTTTATAATTATAACAATTTATTTGTTCTGGTAGTACCTCTTGAGCTTTGTACCTCGTAGGAAATATCATCATCAACGCACGTTATAAAATGTGGAATAATATTACAAAACCGATGAATTTCTTTAGTTAATCTAATGTAACTGATTTAATGTTAAAAAGTACATTTATCAATAAAACTTATATGCTATATTACTCTTTAATCAAGTTCCTATGTTTTATAAATGTAAAAAACATGCTGTAATGGCTATATATTATTATGACGATTATCTATTTGTTCTACATAAGTTTTATCTCATGTTAGGAAGTGCTTCAAATTTCATCAGAATTGGTCAAAATCAGTGTTGCCCAAATGCAAGAACAAGATGAGACTTAGCCAGTCTTGGTCTTGGTCTTGCGCCAATACACCTGGTCTTGGTCTTGGTCTTGGTCTTGCGCTCCCAGTCTTGGTCTTGGTCTTGGTCTTGCAGCAAGAGTCTTGCAAGTCTTGCAATTACCTATTAGTCTATTACTATTTATTAAAGTTTACTTTAAATCTTAAAAAACGTATTAGAATTGGAACATTGTGAGCTTGAATTAACATAGCCATAGTAAAGATCAAGCAGATTCATAAATAACTGAAGATTTGATAAGAAATTCGAAAAATCAACTGACCTATATGTCGTTTTCCATGGAAGTAACTGTTTCTTAATAAACATTTATGATTTATAAGCTTACATTTGCTAAAACATGTAAAAAAACAAATTAATTACAATAACTTGACTGTATTTTAAAGAACAATACTTATCTGTCTAGAAAGAGATTGAACCCTCAACTTATAAGAAATTTAATAAAAGATTTTTACGATTTACTGTAGGTACTCTTAAAATTCGAAATTATTTTGCATGAGTATACCTACGCCTACGCCCTATGGCGGCAATCAAATAGTGTCAAATGTTATGATTTCGGCGTGGCGGCAACGATTGTTTTAGATTTCAAAAGAAGCCGCCGGCGCGTGTATCATAACCATGTACTTCCGAAAAGCGGCAAATTTCTTTGAGAAGTAAGTACAAAACCTTTGATGCCGCGTTATCAAAGTGCCGATGGTTAAAACATAACTATGCATGCACTCAGTTTGATTTTAATAGATAGGTCCAGTTTTTCATATTCTTTGCTACAGTTTTTTGGTCTCATAGAATTCCTAAGCGTACCTACCTATACACCGAACTGTTACACCTAACTACTCAGTGAAATAGCGCTAAGTCCTAGCTGCAAGACGCAAGAGTCTTGCAGACTATGTCTTGTTCTTGCTCAAATCTTGCACGGTCAGTCTTGGTCTTGGTCTTGCTAAAAATACGCGGTCTTGTTCTTGGTCTGGGTCTTGAAAAAACGCAAGAACAAGACCAAGACTGCAATACCAAGACTGAATTTGGGCAACACTACTCACAATAATAATCGATGTACGTTGACTATGATTGGCGTAATTGTTTTTGAAATACCTTTATTTTAACATAAACACATAAAATTATTGTAAATTATTTCTCTTATAAATGCTTTGTGATTCTGATTTTAGGTCAAACTATAATTACACTTTGAACTGACATTATTCATATAATGATAGATTCAAAAGTTTACAAAGTAAATCTAATGATTACACGTAGATTAATCATTAGCTTTAGTTTGTAATTTATTTTGTTGCACAAAACGCATGCACTAATATTTACCGATAATATTATTACATTTAAACTTTTAACTTTGAGGGGTCCATGATTTTTTAACAAAATATGATTCAACCACACTGTGTCAAACCAAACAAAATCCTTATTTAAAAACACTTTCCTCTTACTTACCTTAGCATTTGTGTTATACAAACAATTTGAAAATTCATGAGTTTTTTTTTTTTTCATATTATAACGTTATCGTTGACCTTATTGTTAAATTAAAATGCCAAAAATATATAAGATATAAGTTGCCATAAGAAAATTATGCTAGATTTAATATAATAATATAATTAAAGTATTTCAATTGGTATGGTTCTTTAATTATGGCGTTACGTGCTTATTAAGCAAGCGCCAATCACTTGTGTGAAGAAGAGGAAGGTGGTCGCACGGTAGAGAACAGAACAGATTACACATGAAGGAGAATTCATGTAAAAAAAAGATCAAGTTTAAAATTGCCTTCTACAAACAAAGTCAAAATTATTATTTACATTTGATTCATAGCACAAAGTGTTAGTAATAAAAAAGTATATAATACAGAGGTATTTTTGTCTATAATTTAATAGCTTAGCTTAGCTTAGCTTCACGCTATATCCCTGGCGGGGTAGGCAGAGAGAACGGAGCGCCAAACGCTACGGTCTCGGCATACCTCTTTCGCCTCGTCCACTGTCATCAACCTCTTCATACATGCCCTCCGGGGGGTCCTCATGCTTTTTACGTGACCTTCCTCCAGTATCGCCGATACTGTGTTTTCGAAGGTCAACCGAGGTCTCCCCCTCCCTCTCTTACCACTCACTTTTCCTTCATAAATCTTTTTACCATTCTTTCTTCACTCATTCGCTCGACGTGCCCAAACCACCTGAGCACGTTCAAATGTTATAATTTAATATTGCACAATATATTTACATAGAAATTTACATTTACACTAAAATAGACACAAACATTAACAAAAATTGAACATTAAGGTTCCCCCTTAATAGAAAATACATCTTTTGAGGAATAAATTAATAAATAATAAATACGTAATAAAGTTAGATATATTAATTACTAATAAATACGTCATAATAAAAGAAAGTGTCGTTAAATTAAAAATAATTTAATATATATATATATATATATATATATATATATATATATATATATATATATATATATATATATATACATATATATATATATATTATATATATATATATATATATATATATATATATATATATATATATATATATTATATATATATATATATATATATATATATATATATATTATATATATATATATATATATATATTATATATATATATATATTTATTTCTATGTAATTTTTTCAATGATTTATTAATAACATGTGACACATTGCCAGATACAATGCAGGTCTCTATACCGAGTTTTAATTAATTAGGACTGATTTTAAACATGTCAAACTATAATTTTAAATAGAAATAATTGTATTTATTTTAGTTTACTGGCTAAGTTACAATTTAAACAATATGACAGCATGTTTGCAATTTGTCTTTTGACAAAAAAAATAAGATAAGTTTAATTTTATTATTTAATTTTTATTAAATTATTTTTAATTTAACGACACTTTCTTTTATTATGACGTATTTATTAGTAATTAATATATCTAACTTTAATACGTATTTATTATTTATTAATTTATTCCTCAAAAGATGTATTTTCTATTAAGGGGGAACCTTAATGTTCAATTTTTGTTAATGTTTGTGTCTATTTTAGTGTAAATGTAAATTTCTATGTAAATATATTGTGCAATATTAAATTATAGACAAAAATACCTCTGTATTATATACTTTTTTATTACTAACACTTTGTGCTATGAATCAAATGTAAATAATAATTTTGACTTTGTTTATAAAAGGCAATTTTTAACTCGATCTTTTTTTTACATGAATTCTCCTTCATGTGTAATATTATCTGTTCTCTACCGTGCGACCACCTTCCTGTCTTCTTCACACAAGTGATTGGCGCTTGCTTAATAAGCACGTAACGCCATAATTAAAGAACCATACCAATTGAAATACTTTAATTATATTATTATATTAAATCTAGCATAATTTTCTTATGGCAACTTATATCTTATATATTTTTGGCATTTTAATTTAACAAAAGGGTCAACGATAACGTTATAATATGAAAAAAAAACTCATGAATTTTCAAATTGTTTGTATAACACAAATGCTTAGGTAAGTAAGAGGAAAGTGTTTTTAAATAAGGATTTTGTTTGGTTTGACACTGAGTGGTTGAATCATATTTTGTTAAAAAATCATGGTCGCCTCAAAGTTAAAAGTTTAAATGTAATAATATTATCGGTAAATATTAGTGCATGCGTTTTGTGCAACAAAATAAATTACAAACTAAAGCTAATGATTAATCTACGTGTAATCATTAGATTTACTTTGTAAACTTTTGAATCTATCATTATATGAATAATGTCAGTTCAAAGTGTAATTATAGTTTGACCTAAAATCAGAATCACAAAGCATTTATAAGAGAAATAATTTACAATAATTTTATGTGTTTATGTTACAATTATTGTATTTCAAAAACAATTACGCCAATCATAGTCAACGTACATAGATTATTATTTTGACTAATTCTGATGAAATTTGAAGCACTTCCTAACATGGGATAAAACTTATATAGAACAAATAGATAATCGTCATAATAATATATAGCCATTACAGCATGTTTTTTACATTTATAAAATATAGGAACTTGATTAAGGAGTAATATAGCAAATAAGTTTTATTGATAAATGTACTTTTTAACATTAAATCAGTTAGATAGATTAACTAAAGAAATTCATCGGTTTTGTAATATTATTCAGCATTTTATTACGAGCGTTGATGATGATATTTCCTACGAGGTACAAAGCTCAAGAGGTACTACCAGAACAAATAAATTGTTATAATTATAAACAAGCTTTAACGATTGATAACAACGTAGCAGTATTTTTTTTATATCATTGAAAAAGAATTTAGCCTCTTTCTACACTTGGGTTTCAAATAATGCTCCAGACGTCCTCTTGGCAAGTTTTTATAACGTATTCACTGATTAGAGTAACTTTAACTTTAGGATATTATTCTTTGATAAAGAAAAAGGTAGAGACCACCAGACTACCGCTAAATATCTTGCTAATACGATATGATAGCCTAGGGCACACAGTGACTTAACACCATATATCATATTATAAGCGGGTAATAGTAGAAAGCTAAGAGTTTTATGTATTTCTGGAATAGTTAATCATATCGGTTTTAGTAATAATTTTCTATTAAATATAAACTAATTATTGTATTCAATTTCAAAACATAAAATAAATTATCATTAAATAACAATATCATTATTTTAATGACTTCGATTAATTATTTTATTATGGCTTTCGGTAAATCATTCCTAGTTACAAAATAGCTTGCCTAGTTTTAGCATAAACATTAAACTATTAATATCAACATAATTTGAATATTAATTTTATTTCAGCATACAATTTATCGAAATAGTAAAATTTCATTCATTATTTAAGTTAATATTATCATTACAACGATCACTTGTAAACGTTGGTTGCAAATACGATTCCCACACGTAGAGTTACTATCATTTTTATCGGTCGCATCGACCCGGAAACATGCCATAGGTAGGTTATTCCACAGTTGCGTGGATCTCGGAATTAAGTTCGTAAAGGAAGAATACTCCGTATCTAGGCGGTGTGGTTGGTGACTTCATTTCAAGTTTATATTGTGTACGCGTCAAAACTTAATAACCTTGCAAATTAGCAACTTTCACATTAGACCTCAAGACGTCGCTATGCGGAAAGATTAATTCTACAAATCGCTTAAGTGATTAAGAAAATTTAGTTTACGGGCTTTCTGAAACAAGATTGAAATACAAATACATCTTGTGGGTAACAAAATAAATGTGTTAGCACTAGGTTCCTAAGTTCCCCTGCCGACCCTGCCTTGTACGGAATACAGTGATACAGTGTGAAGTTGACATTTTTGTGGTCATCCGTACTATAAACGACGGTAAACTGGTTAATATAAATTCGGTTGGTACTAATGGGAATGGATTATTTTAATTTTCAATTTACTAATTGTCTGTATTGAGTTCCACCATACTGCCTGTAATGTTACTATAAATAATGACACTAAATAAAACCCGCTACTTCACATGTATTATCTCAAATTTGAATTGAAAATGACATTTTATTGCTTTATGATTTTTTATTTTATTACGATTACCACTATTTATCGATCTAATAGATGTCGAGGGGAACCCCTCAATTTTTTTAGGTATATTGTATAATGTGTTTTGTATAATTCGACAATCTTCTTCTTCTTATACTCGTATATAAAAATTAATGTTTGTCTGTATCTCATCGATGAACTAAAAAACTACTGGACCGATTATTTTAAAAAGTATTATGTAGTAAAATTTTTCACGGAGAAGTGTAATGTTCTTAGATGTAACTCGCCACCAGGTGGCGATGAAGACTAGCAAATTCTGCCCCGTTTAACCGATTGTCATGAAAAGCCGTGTGACAATGTATTTTATACAGAGGAGATGAATATGACAGGTTAATAGACGTAACTTGCAATCAGGTGGTACACTACAAATTTGTAGTATCTCAATTTTTCGAAATAAACAAAATCAATAAAATGGCTTTGAATGAGTTAAAAATTTAAGTACTGATTTTTCTTAAATTTATTATAGTTGTTAGTGTAGCAACGCGCGGAGGGTACAGCTAGTATTAAATATATATAATAAATATGAAGTTTTTGTTCGTAAAAAGGATTTGCATTTCTGTTTCTTTTACAATTGTCAATAGTTTCTAAGAGCCGTCGTAATTATCATATTAAAATTAAAACAATAGATATTCTTTAACATGTTTGAATATATTGAGGATTAATTCAGCAGTGAGTCGACTTTATAGTGTTAAAATTTTATTTCTAAGAACAACAAAGAATAATTTTCAATTTAAAATAGAAAAAAAAACTTAAATCGACTTCCGCCATACGCATCTGAATATAACTAAGCAAAAACTATATAATTAAAAAAAATATACGTATGTACTTTACCTTATGGGTACCCCTTTACCTTATGGGTATCACTTTTCAAATTGGTACAAAACTGAAATTGGTAACGTTAAAGACTGACCAAGAAATACAAGGAACAAAAGCTGAATATACATTTATTATTTTATAACTAAAACAACATTTTAATATAAATTATGATGCTATGAAGTGATACTATATAATTTTTTAATATAAAATTAAAAACCTATTTCATGTTTGAACACACAAAGAATTTATAAAATATGAAGGAAGGAAGAAAGGAAGGTTTTTTTTATCTAAAGCCATAATTAGTTTAATCAGATTTTTATTATTTTCAGATGACACTGGAAATTAAGCCGCAACAGATGGCAAATGGTTGCCTTCAACTTTAGTGCCATCAAGCCCAGCAGTGTACTTCGTCACGTAAGTCTCCCCATCATCACCGATGTAAGATACTTCTCCTTCAGTAATTAAAACATAGCCAGATCCGTCTGCAGAGGGCACGAGACGACCGCGTTCAGAGACTACTGTGCCTTCAGCTGTTACATACCGGAGAGCATATTGTCCAAACTCGTCATGCACTTCTTCATGTTCTAAAGCTGGGAGTGCTCGTCGGGCGGCAAGTTCTGGATCGACATCACTTGGAGCAGCTGCGGCCAAAGCCATTAAGCCAGCGATTACCAGGAACTGTAATGAAGTGAATACCAAGATTATTATATTTTTCCAACTGTAAATGATTGTGGTTTAAGGAGAATTAAAAAAGGGTGATAGTTCAATTCCTACTCATAAAATGAGTTCTTATTATTCTCTTGCTCTGGTATCACAACAAAGATTTGGGTTTGTACCCGAAATTCAACAAGAAATATCTCCAAAATTAAACGGAAAGTGGAAATCGGAGTGTTGTAATACAATGTTCTCTTTTTCAGCTGTATATGTTTCTCTTATATGCTATGCCACAGTATGGAGCTTTCACATAACACAATCTGATGAATAAAAGTAGAAATGTCTTACCATTTTCATGATGGCTGCTAAAATGTTGTTGTTATTCCGGAAGTAACTGTCTGTACTATTGTACAAATGTAACTGTACTTGGCAATACGTCCAAAATCATTTATATATCACAATATTACGCAATTAAAGTCATTTGCAAAGTTCATTTGCGTAATTAATATTATTGTTACACTTTTAATAACACAATTTCTTAAAGCTCGTTAGGATAAGTTCATAAGCTAAGTCAAATTTTGAGAATAAATTATACGAATAGATAATACGATAAATGTATTATTTTTTTGGCAAAACTTATCTATCATAATATATATTAATTTTTATTTCTTTCATTTAGGGACTTTAATATTAATACAATTTCAAGACATTGCATGTCAAGTAGTGACACTAAATGCTTTATCTTGTAATCAGACCGAGAAAATAACATAATATATATATCCACGAATTAAATCGATAACCAATCGCTTACAGTTAAATTCTGTGCCATCAAGCCATTATAACATCATTTCCCAAACTCAAATTTACAAAAAAATATTTTAGTAATCTGTGGTTAACATGATTTGTCTTCGTATAATATATGAATGAAGATATCAATCACCATGGACTATAAAACGATTAAATTATGTTCTTCTCATGTGGTTAGAAATTTTGGGAAATCATTTTCAATGTACTTCTAAAAAACCTACACGCAACATTTCAGCGTTCTAAACAACATGGCCCAGTTGTATGTATGTTGTTATAATACAAACAATTGATGTTAAAATTCTCTACTAATAATAAGAATTAATCAATCAACTTTTTCTTACTATGTTTAAAATGTTATCTTTGTGTTATTTTTAAAGTATTATCTACTCTTGGGAAACCCGCTTCCTTCAAATTTTTATACGTTTTTTAAGTAAATATTGTTCTAATCATTTTTTTGTTTAAAAGACAATGAAATTAATTTTGTTTTTGGTAATACAAGAGTAGATATGAAATATGTATAATGTCAGTAATTATAGTATCTTTAAGAATCTATTACAATATCTTTTTATACACCCTGGATGAATCTGACTTGGAAGAGCCAGATTCTTCAATTAAGAAAATTTAATAAAATTGCACAAAATGGTTACAATATATACTTTTTCGCATCATTTCGGACACACAGTTGTAGGGTGCGTTCTGCGCGTGTATACCCGAGACGGTACTATTTAATAGAGACATAACAACAAACAATTCACTATATTATCAAATTTATATGGAATTATTAATCACAGATATATACACATAAGATAACAAAATATTATTAAAGATACGATAAACAAATATATACGTATAAGAAAGGTGCACCTATATAAAAGAACTATATAAATGTAATGCTTTCTAAAGAAACAAACTGAGTTGATTCACATAATCGGCTGCCTAGCGGTAGTGAGTTCAAACTGATATATAAACAAGAGGGTTTCGGCCATATTAAAAAAAAACATTTCCATAACAAATGTTTATACTACTTCAGACACTGACTTCAGTCTTTGATTCTATTAATAAATAGTTATGAATTTCTTTCTACCATCTTCTTTTGAGAGGGAAGGGGAGACCTCGGTTGACCTTCGAAAACTCTGTATCGACGATACTAGAGGAAGGTCACGTAAAAAGCATGAGGACCCCACGGAGGACATGTATGACGAGGCTGATGACAGTGGACGAGGCGAAAGAGGTAAGCCGAGACCGTAGCGTTTGGCGCTCCGTTCTCACTGCCTGCGTGAAGCTAAGTAAGTTAGTATCTTCTTTTTTGTTATATCCAACAGTACTTATTAGTAATCAGTACTAAGAGAGATGAAGATGTAACGTCCTTTGATTGTTCTTAAGAAGTTTTGGATAAAGAAACGGGTAGACTTTGATGACATTTCATTTATCATAATATCTAGTTTTATTATTTATATTAAATGTACAATATTTTACATCTGTTACTGTTACATCTAAATATGTAAAATATTTTGGGTTCCGTACGATCACAACGATAAAGCGTCATCTATACTCAAAATGAATCTATAGCCAATTACTGTCTGTCTGTAAATTTATATATATATATATATATATATATATATATATATATATATATATATATATATATATATATATATATATATATATATATATATATATATATATATATATATATATATATATATATATATATATATATATATAAGCAACGTTTATTGATGTAATCGGCCCCAAAAATAATGATTTTTTTTGTGACCTAGTTTGTTTATGCATTAGTACGCGATAATCGCAGAAACGGCTTACCAGATACAGTTTTGACTATTATATTTTAGCTTAATACTTGATTGCATTTAAATAAAATTAAGAAAAGCTACGTTAATTTGAAATATTAAGTTCAACAAAGCTAAAAATTAAGATTTACAAGTTAATAGAACTGTTAAATGTTAATAGAACAAGTTTGTAGTTGAAATTAGTGAATAAAATAGTGTATGCATTTCAAGCGAAAGAAGCCGAAAGCATTGAGGAAGGTGTGTTACTCAAACGGCAATGCCTTAAAATTATCAACGGAAAGCAAAGATCAAAAATGTCTTGGTAGGACCGGAGAGTAAACGGAACATTACATAAGCTCGAGGGTCCAGAGATTACTCTGTTGTATGCAGGACATAAGGCGTGAAGTAAAAAATTTTCAATATTTAATAAACAAAATATATGTAAAAAGATAATCACTATGCCCTTTAAGCTGTTTGTTATATTATCTTCATATTTTTATGCATATATATATACATATATATATATATATATATATATATATATATATATATATATATATATATATATATATATATATATATATATATATATATATATATATATATATATATATATATATACATATATATATATATATATATATATATATATATATATATATATATATATATATATATATATATATATATATATATATATATATATATATATATATATATATATATATATATATATATATATATATATATATATATATATATATATATATATATATACATATACATATATATATATATATATATATATATATATATATATATATATATATATATATATATATATATATATATATAAAGTTCACAAATTGGTGATTAGACCAAAAAGCCCGTTATCCTTCGATATTGAATATTTTTTATATCCTAGTAAATAGTTAACATTTTTCCGTTTTATAATCTTCATTTATTCCAAAAAAATTGTACATGTGTACAATTTTTTTGGAACATATGTATGTTAATAGATATAAAAATAAAAAAAAACATGGTAAAATTACTGTCTGGGTTATATTAATTCTGAGCTTAATTTTAGTTATAAAAAGAAAACTAGCTAGGAATTAAAAGACCATCTGACGAAAAGAAATACTTTTATTTATTTAAATTCTTGTAGGTAAATTTTAATATAATTTTACAAATTGACACTGGAATTAAGCTTCAACAGGTTCAGGAGCCTTAGGCAAATGGTTGCCTTCAACCTTAGTGCCATCGAGGCCAGCAGTGTACTTCGTCACGTAGGTCTTTCCATCATCACCGATGTAAGATACTTCTCCTTCAGTAATAAGAACATAGCCAGATCCATCAGCGGAGGGCACGAGACGACCTCGCTCTGAGACTACTGTGCCTTCAGCTGTTACATACCGGAGAGCATACTGTCCAAATTCATCATGCACTTCTTCATGTTCCAAAGCTGGGAGTGCACGTCGGGCGGCAAGTTCTGGGTCGACGTCGTTTGGAGCAGCTGCGGCCAAAGCCATCAAACCAACAAAAATCACCAACTGTAACAAAACAAATTGTTTTCAAAATGTAAACACATGGTTTTGAAAAGTCAAGCAAAAGATATGATCAAGTAAAGTAATAATAAAATTGTCTTACCATTTTCATAATGACTGTTATGTTATGGTATTAGAGTAGTGAGTGACTTTACAATTGTACAAATGTAACTGTACTTGAAACTTTCCCAAAATACCTTATATATTATTTTATTACGCAACCTAGGTTATTAATGTGTTCATTTAGCTAATTATTGGCAGAGTAACAAGTCCATTTTTTAGTATTTTTGTAACAACTTTTTGCAAATACTTAAGTATCAATTTTTTTCTCTTTTCTTCACTCCTACTTTAACTTACTTTCCAGTCCTACTTAGTATAGATAGTCTTGTGTTATATATACAGTCAACTGCAGGATAGCAACAACTATATATGTTTATTTATGAATAGAAATAAACATAAAACATGAAATAAATTCATGAATATAAATAAACACACATATTGGTTGCATTTTTCACCTCGTCCACTGTCATCATCCTCTTCATAAATACCCTCTAGAGCTCAGCTAGAATGTTGGTGTTCACGCAGAGATCTTGTGACATTTGATTTTGTTGTTTTTGGGGTAATAGTTTGTATAAGACTTCGATACTAGAAGTGTTAGACGTCCTAAATTTTGTCTAGGTATTCTTTTTGGGCCGTACGTACACTTGTTGACACGAAAGTTTACCATATTCTATCCCTAAAAAAATGTTTTCCGGTTGATATTTGTTATAAACTGTTGCTACAAATCTACACTTCAGATTTTTTTGAATTTTTCAAATAGAACCAGTAATTCCTGAGCACGCTCAAGTAATTTGGTTAGGTTACGTTTGAGTATTTTTGGTCATATAATTAGGTTAGGTCAATTAATTAAATTATCACTCACTGATTAAGTTAGACCCTACATATAATAACTAAAAGATAGAAAATATAGTATTATTTCAATGTTTAAAAATATTAAGGCATGTCGTGGCACAGCGGCACAAGCGTGTGACTGTAACCGAGAAGTTCTGGGTTGAATCCCCAGTCGAGGAAATGAAATAGTTAATATTTTTAATTTTTAATGTTTCATTTCTTCGCTCTGGTAATAAGGCAAAGCGTTGAGTTCCGCCACTCAACACGCAATGCCTCAAATTCGGCGGAAAGTGGGGAACGGAAGTGGATCGGAGTGTCTTAACACTAGGTTCCCGGGTTCCCTCTGCCTACCCTGCCTCGTGCGGAATACAGCGTGAAGCTATAAAAATAAAATAAAAATATTAAGAATCAAAGTTAAGAGTTCTAAATCACTTAATCCTATTCAGATGAAGATAAAAAACGTTGTATGTATTCTTTGAGAACATCCAAAAATTTTAAATGTGTGATCAGAAATATTCTCAAAGAAATTTTAGATTTCTAAAGTAAATATCATGAAAGTTAAAAGTAAAAAACTTAAAAAGTTAAAACTTTAATTTTGTAAACTATTGAAATGAAATAAAGTTTAGTATTTAAATTAAAAAAATAAACTTTCTTACGATTTAGTCTGTTTTGGGGAGTAGTAAATGAAACAGACATATCTAACATCAGATCATTTGGTATTTTTGAAGAGAGTTCCTTTATATAAGACATGCTCATCGTAATCAGGTGCTTTACATTGGTCCGAGTGCGGGCCTGAAATTTTTCATACAGCATCATCTTCTGCACTCTCAGATGTTCATCTTGTGCGTGTGTGTGTGTGTGTACATATGCGTGTTTGTGCCTAAGTGCGTGTGGATATGTGTGTATTTGTAAACAAAGTAATAGATTTTTTTTTCAGCTTCACGCTGTATCCCGCACGAGACAGGGTAGGCCGAGGAAACCCGGGAACCTAGTGTTAAGACACTCCGTTCCACTTCCGTTCCCCACTTTCTGCCGAGATTGCGAATTGAGTGGCGGAACTCAACGCCGCTTTGCCTCATTACCAGCGCGAAGTAAGAGATTATTAAATTTAACTCGGTTATTCACAGTGACATTTATGTTATGTCAAGTATAAGTTTTATCTAATTATGTTATTAAGTTTAAAATCTTATTTTTAATGTAATACTTATATCTAAATTACGAGCATAATGCATTTCTACATAATGTAACTCATAAGCTAAGTTAAATAAGAAAAGAAATTAGTTTCATCCTTGCTTGGTAAGTCTTAATAATTACGTAACAGCACGCGCAGGTAATCCAATGTTTTCAAGTCATCTTCTACACATTTTACGGGAATAATATATGAGTGCGATATAAAATTGTACATAGAATTTGTTACGCTGTGTGCTTTTCAAAAAAATTTAATGCTATAATCCTACCATCTCTGAACACCTAGGGGAGCTTCGACAGGTGGAGATTGGTAGTGGTAGAACTTGATTGTGCTTGTGGCTAATCAAGAATAAAAAATAAATAATATATAGGTCAAACAAAGAGAAGCATCGGTGTTAGGGTGAAAAAACACATTTTCGATTTCAAGAATGGGCATGTATCGAAGTCAGCTGTGTTTGAGCATACATCGAACAAATCCAACCGTTACATCAAGTTTTATAAACCTCACATACTCGCTAGCGAGAATAGATATATCCCTAGAATAATCCGCAAGGCTATTGAATATACAAAAACATCCTGATTTCAATACAGAAGATGGTTGAAAACTTTTCAACACCTGGGACCCACTCTTAAAAAAAATAAAGTCTCAAGCACACCACACTAGAGGAACAGATACAGTAAGCTCACTTTGCAAGAATCCTGGGCTGTACACGAGACAATTAAGAAACCGTTGGCAGTAGTTTGATATAATAATTATATCAATAATTATATTAAATGCAGGATATAACTTTTTTTTCTCTTGTTTACAGATGAATCTTTTACATCCTTACATGCTTCCCTTGTAACATTGTTTACTTCCATTGTAAGCTCATATATATTTTACTATTGAAATATAATTTCGAAATCAATAATCATAAAAAACGCTGAACTAATTTCGATAAAAATCAAATAGCTTCAAAAACCAATTCATTTTAAAAATGGTATAAGTTATTATTGAGCAAAATAATTATATTTCATCTTTTAAATATATGACTTAATTTTACGTTATTTACGGCACGATAATTTGCTAATGACTCCAAATTACCCTGGTTAAGTCGTTCCCATGATTGTTTTAAAAATATTCAAAGAATTAGTTTTGCTAATGAGACGTTATTATAGTAAAGTATTCTATATAAAATGTTAAACATTTTTTATTTCATCAGTTTTATATTGAAGCTTAAGCTTAAGCTTACTTATGTAAGAATACCTTAAAATAATCTAAGATAGCCTGAAAGATTGCTGTTAGATAAAATTATAAGGTAAATACAAAATAAATACGATAATTCATTAAGAAAACAAATTTATAATGTAATTTTATTTGTAGTTCTACAAAAAATAGTGTAAAAATATTTTTTTTTTGAGATGTTTTTTCCAATAGCCCTCAGTTTAGCTGCGTGTACATTCGCCTTACCAACGCCGGATTTACCAAATCCTCCAAAAGTTGTTTTAGTCGATACCTCAGAAACTGAGTTAGAAACACTACAGCTAACTACTGAGAGGCCTCTTATGAATTCTAATGAACACATTGAAGTAATAGAAAATCAATTAAATAACAGTGAAAAACAAGAACAAATTAGAAGATACGAAGACGAAAGGAGAATAATTGAAGAAGGAAAAAGAATAATTGATGAAGAAAAGAGAACGATCGAAGAAAAAAGATTAACCGACGAAAAAGCGAGTAAAATTATTGAAAATGAAAAAAAATATATTGAAGAAGAAAAAATACTTATTAAAGAGGAAGAAAAGCAACTAATTAAAGAAGAAAAAACAATAGTGGGAGAAGATCCAGAAAGAAAAAATATTCTACCAGCGTTACCAAGCCCACCAGAACTACCTTCCGTAGACGAATCTATCCTTACAACTTTCTTAGAAGCTAAAAAATCAAAAGATTCTCAAGACGCCTCCAAAGATGTGAAGCCTAACATTTTTATGTGGAATCTTCCTAGAATAAAATTCCCAGGACGCTACCTAATTGATAATTTTTATGGACCTCATATAACTTTGGGAGTCTAGGTTTAAGTTTAAATCGTTATTAGAAATTTGTATTCAAAGAAAAAAAAATTAAAATAAATGTATTTATTTATACACCACATATTTTCTTTATTTTGAAGGAAACTGAATATATTATATTGAACCAATTTACTTTGATCATACAATATTTAGCAAACCATACGACATTTAAAAGAAAAAGAATTTGTCTTTTCTAAATGTAGAACACCAAATATCATACTCGTAATTATGTAGTAAATAACATTTTCTCGGGCTAAATAACAGTTATAAAAAAAATTTTTTTTTTCTCATTTTTAATAATAAAAGTAAATTTTTCATTGCTATTCAACTACCTCTGAATAAAAATATTATATGTAATTGTAAGTCTAAAATTATATGTAAGTCTAAAAAAATTAAGTACATTTTGGAACCTAAAAAACTACTAATATTATTTAAAATGATTAATTGGTTTCCCACAACCACATTTCATAAACAGCTGTGCCCTATCAATGAACGTAATCCTTGTTTCATTTATGGAAGCTTAAACTGTCTGCCAGAGACTTATTTTACTTTCCCCTTTGTGAAATGGAAAACAAAGGATTCATTTATATTTTAAGCTCTCAAAAGCTAACAGACAATAATAGCATTTTTCTCGTGTGGTCTTTTTGCACTTATTTCGCTTATAACGTTGGCCTAAGATAACTGAGAACTTAGTAAAATTTTACAGGCCGGTGATTTGTGATTTTATTTTTGCATTGAGTTATTAATTTTAAGGTTATAAAAAATTGAGAAACTATTGCTGAAAGCAAGCACTAGCTCCATTAATTTACATTGTATCCCACATTACCACCGTATGTACTAGTTGTTGGCAGCAGATGGTTAGGATCCAATTTATTAGATATTGCGTTTACGATTTCTCTTTAATTTTCATTTTCAACATTGAATTACGACACTCAAAATGCAAAGTCACAAAAAATCGTATGCTAATAAAAGAGCTACTGCAAAGCTGTATCATGCTATAGAATTTGTTTATTATACATCCAAACTCTGTGTATAGAAATTATCAGTTTATTCGTATTTATATTTCTATATTTTAACATTTTAATTATATTAATAATAATAAAATTATTAAGCTGAAAAATTTGATCAGTCCAATACAATCATCTCAAGAACTAATAATAAGAATTAATTAAAATTATTTATATCGGATAGTCAACTTATTAAATAATTAAATAGTTAACTTCTTATATATATATATATGCGGTATAAATTCCTACCTCATTTATCAGCAAATACAAAAAAGATAGCCCAGTAACTGATGCTTTCACTCACATTAATTTTGCGTACATTGCGGGTAGCACACAAACTTTAGAATTATTAAAAAGCTTCCAAGTTCTGATATGTGATGCTGAATAACTAGTAGTAATAATCTTAGTTATTTCATAACGCTACATAATGGTTTAATTATTGCCGAATATTACTATAATAATTCTTAAAAAACAATATTTTATTAATAACAATCAAATTTAGGCATTTAAAAATAACATAGACACAACCGATAAAACTCATTTTTGTAATAGCTCTGGATAAAATTTTAATTATAAGGCAAAATTGGTATAAAAAACGTTTTAACGTTTTAAGTCACACTGGAAACTAAGCCGCAATAGGTTCAGGAGCCTTAGGCAAGTGGTTGCCCTCAACCTTGGTTCCATCGAGGCCAGCAGTGTATTTTGTCACATAGGTCTTTCCATCATCGCCGATGTATGACACTTCTCCTTCAGTGATGAGAACGTATCCAGATCCGTCTGCTGATGGCACGAGACGACCTCGCTCTGAGACAACTGTACCTTCAGCTGTCACGTAGCGAAGGGCGTATTGTCCAAACTCGTCATGAACTTCCTCGTGCTCTAACGACTGTGTGTGTTGAACAGAGTGTCTTAACACTAGGTTCCTAAGTTTCCTCTGCCTACCGTGCCTTGTGCGGGATACAGCGTGAAGCTGAGTATTTTTTTTTTTTTGTATAGTATATTCTTACTTAATTTTTTAATCATAAATTATTTTAATATCAAGCTACACCGTTTATTGATATAATGTCTTATTTTTTTTTCAGGTTCACGCTTTATCCCGCACGATGCAGGGTAGGCAAAGAGGACCCGGGAACTTAGTGTTAAGACACTTTGGTCTACTTCAGTTCCCCACTTTCCGCCGAATTTGATGCATTGCGTGTTGAGTGGTGGAACTCAACGGCGCGCTTTGCCTTATTACCAGAGCGAAGAGATAAAACATTAAATATTTAAATGGAAAGTATTAAATATTTCATTTCCTCGACTGGGGATCGAACCCAGAACCTGTCGGTTACAGTCACACGCTTGTGCAGCCGCGCCACGACAGGCCTCAATAAGATAAGGCCTCAGGCCATATAATTTTATTGAATGCGTATTATATAAATTAATATAATAAATTGCGTATTATATAAATAATAGCCTATTTACCATTTTATTCTCACAAAAAATTTTAACTGCCATTAAATTATAGAGTCATTCGATCGTTATTCGGGGATATATCAACAATAGCTATATATGATAATAAGCTTTTATTGTAAACAATAAAGGCTGATTACCATATTTAGATATTGTACAAAGTATTTTCTTAACTATAATGCAAAAAAACGATTCATCATTATCTATGATTTTGCACCTACCAACTTTAAATCACAGGAGGCAGTGTTTGAAAAAAAAAACCTGGGAGCTAGTGTAAGGACACTCCGTCACTATGAAGACCTTTCTGTTTTCCACTTTCCGCCGACTTCTTAAAGCATTGTGTATTGAGTGGTGGAACGAAACACGTTTTACCTTATTATCAGAGCGAGAAAATGAAAATGTTAGATGCTTGTACTCCTGCGCCAAGACCCCTCAACACTTGCTATCAAAAATTTCCGTACTGATGTTTATATATCAAAATCTTGTTAACATATTTACTTTAAGGTTTTAAGCCCCTTTAATCAATTAACTCTATTCCTGTGATCTCTATATAACTTGAGATTGACGACTTGGATTTGTACAGAACTGGTTCGCTTGGAACGTTACTATTAAAGATCTTAAAAAAGAAGAAGAAGAAATCTTGGGCGAGTAGAGTTGTTTTAGACGAGAATAAAATGATAATATTCATAATGAGAATGTATGTGGATAGCATATTATAACGTTAATTTTATTTTAAAAGCAATTATTGTAGAATATTGTAAATTATTTTTTTACTAATATCTTTTGTTCTCGTAACCGTAAGGAAAGTAGTAAAATATAAATATAATTGTAACATTTCATATTTTTTAAATTTATCAACGAGAGCATAATGATTGAATTATTGTCAAATATGACGAAAATAATTCTCAGTAGATAATATTTTATTAAAAAAAATGTTTAAAACTACCATGGACAGCACAACATCAAACTCATAGTTATGACGTATGTATTTGTAGGCTATAAATATTATGTTTTCTTCCAAATAATCAAACCCTACTACATATAAGAGTAGTAATTTAGGGAATGGTAAGATTCTCAATTATAAAGTATAATCAGTTTGAAAAAAATTTTATTGTCTTAAGGCACACTGGTAACTAAGCCGCAACAGGTTCAGGGGCCTTAGGCAAGTGGTTGCCCTCAACCTTGGTTCCATCGAGGCCAGCAGTGTATTTTGTCACGTAGGTCTTTCCATCATCGCCGATGTATGACACTTCTCCTTCAGTGATGAGAACGTATCCAGATCCGTCTGCTGATGGCACGAGACGACCTCGCTCTGAGACAACTGTGCCTTCAGCTGTCACGTAGCGAAGGGCGTATTGTCCAAACTCGTCATGAACTTCCTCGTGCTCTAGAGCTGGGAGAGCTCGTCGTGCTTCCATTTCAGGATCCACGCTCGGCGCAGCGATGGCCATAGCCAGTAGAGCAACGAAAACCACAAACTATAATAAAATAAATTAAATTAAAAAAATATATTTATTAGGAAGCCTTTTAGTTTTAGAATAAATTTAAACCTTACCATTTTCATGATGAGAGTTTGTACGTTGGGAAGAGCTTAGAATCGACTATACTGCAGTATTGAACGACTGTGTTAATGCTGTTTTTTGGCTTGAAATACCTTTTATACTAAGTTGTTATGCAAGAATGCTCATTAATTAATGAACTTAATTTATTAGATTTTTTAAAATTATAATATGTAAAAAAATATTTTTAAGAAATTTATGATATTAAACAATAAAATTAAATAAATATATGTATATTTTTGTGTATTCGATATTGCTAAGGTGTATATGTTATAATCAACAAATGAAATGTATCAACGGTTTTTTACCTTATAATTATCACTCACAATTTCACTGTCTCATTTTGCTCGATAACGTGCAAGATTTGTAGTGAACTAATAACTTAAATATTATGCGCCTGAAATAATTTCTATTCACACACAAAAACATCAATACATTCTTAATTTCAAATGTTTTAATTCACATAACTTACATAAAATCTTTTTTCTCTAATGTACATAATTTATAAAATATTAAAAAAATTGAGTTCATTAATTAATGAGCATACTTGAGTAACAGTTTAGTATAAAAGGTGTTTCGAACAAAAACAAAGCATAATAAATTGTACAATAGTACAGTATAGTCAATTCTAGGCTACTGCTAACATAACAATACTCATCATGAAAATGGTAAGGATATTTTTATTTTACTTTAGTACGGAAATGTATCTCGATATATGGATATGTGGTTTTTTTTTTAATTTAATTTAATTTATTACAGTTCGTGGTTTTCGTTGCTCTACTGGCTATGGCCATCGCTGCGCCGAGCGTAGATCCTGAAATGGCAGCACGACGAGCTCTCCCAGCTCTAGAGCACGAGGAAGTTCATGACGAGTTTGGACAATACGCTCTTCGCTACGTGACGGCTGAAGGCACAGTTGTCTCAGAGCGAGGTCGTCTCGTGCCATCAGCAGACGGATCTGGATACGTTCTCATCACTGAAGGAGAAGTGTCATACATCGGCGATGATGGAAAGACCTACGTGACAAAATACACTGCTGGCCTCGATGGAACCAAGGTTGAGGGCAACCACTTGCCTAAGGCCCCTGAACCTGTTGCGGCTTAGTTACCAGTGTGCCTTAAGACAATAAAATTTTTTTCAAACTGATTATACTTTATAATTGAGAATCTTACCATTCCCTAAATATGAATATTACTACTCGTATATATAGTAGGGTTTGATTATTTGGAAGAAAACATAATATTTATAGCCTACAAATACATACGTCATAACTATGAGTTTGATGTTGTGCTGTCCATGGTAGTTTTAAACATTTTTTTTAATAAAATATTATCTACTGAGAATTATTTTCGTCATATTTGACAATAATTCAATCATTATGCTCTCGTTGATGAATTTAAAAAATATGAAATGTTACAATTATATTTATATTTTACTATTTTCCTTACGGTTACGAGAATAAAAGATATTAGTAAAAAAAAATTATAATATTCTACAATAATTGCTTTTAAAATAAAATTATCGTTGTAACATGCTATCCACATTCTCATTATGAATATTATCATTTTATTCTCGTCTAAAACAACTCTACTCGCCCAAGATTTCTTCTTCTTCTTTTTTAAGATCTTTAATAATAACGTTCCAAGCGAACCAGTTCTGCACAAATCCAAGTCATCAATCTCAAGTTATAACGAGGTCACAGGTATAGAGTTAATTGATTAAAGGGGCTTAAAACGTCTAAGTCAATATGTTAATAAGATTTAGATATACAAAAACCAGTACGGAATTTTTTGATAGCAAGTGTTGAGGGGTCTTGGCGCAGGGCGCATAAGCATACATACGTCTGTATATGCGACAATTATGGATTCGATTCTCAGTCGGAAATATTTAATATTTTCATTTTCTCGCTCTGGTAATAAGGTAAAACGTGTTTATTTCCACCACTCAATACATAATGCTTTAAGAAGTCGGAATATATCAATAAACGGTGTAGCTTGAAATATATATATATTATATTAAAATAATTTATGATTAAAAAATTAAGTAAGAATGTACTATACAAAATTCGCGCTGTATCTCGCACAAGGCAGGGTAGGCAGAGTGAACTTGGGAACCTAGTGTTAAGACACTCTGTTCCACTTCCTTTCTCCACTTTCCGCTGAATTTGAGGCATTGCGCGTTTTGCCTTGTAGCAGAACGAAGAAATAAAAACATTAAATATTTAAATTCAAAATAATATTTTTTTTTATCAGCTTGTAAGTTATTACACACTTCTAAAATATATATCAAATATTCTGATTTACAGTCCCTTAGAGCACACATTAACCGAGCTTCAAGTCAACCAAATTAAAAGATAAGAACGTATCGTTTCTTGTATACTCGTACGTTCATATGAAATTCGTTTCATAGGTACATATTTTTCGTGGACCGAAAAAGCAATAAAATACTTAACATTTTTAAGTATTTTATTGCTTTTTCGGTTTACATTAAAATTCCGAAAAACTATAATTTATAGCTATTTTTAAAAAAAATATCATTATACACTAACATATATGTAAAATACATGCTTACGCATGCAAAATACATATGTCAATTGCTTTCACCTTAAAACCGATATGAAGGTTCATATCGTTATAAATTCTGGTACTAAGTGAATATACAACAGTAAATAATTCTTAGGTGAAATAATTTTAAATTTGTAAATATGTAGTTAATTTTACACTAAAAGTGCATTCTTAAGTTTAACAACTTTTAAGTTGTATGTCACTTAGCTTCTGACACACAATCCTGAAACTATTACGCAACCCTCGGTACCCGAAACTGATTCAGCTTGGGCTGATGTTTTTACTTCAATTAACGCTTAATATCAGAAACCTGATTATTATTTAATAAATATTATTTATATTTTTATGATAAGCAGTAAAGTTTAATAAAATGTTTATTAAACTTTACTGCTTATCAAAAAAATAAAAAATGGCTAAAATATTAATTATAAAAAATCAAAAATCCGACTGCTTGTATACGACTTAAATAAAAAAAAAACATAAATTTAATTAAAATTAACAGTAAAGACCTGTTAAATTTGAAAAATCTCCTTGTGAGTATTTAATTGGTTAAAGAATAGGTTAATTGACTGTTTGGGTTATTTTTTTTAATGACTTCCTACTGCATAGTATGATGTACTGTTTTTTATTTTCCATTTTTTATTACTGTTTGTGTACTTACTTTTTGACATTACCTACTTGGGAACCTAGTGTTAAGACACTCCGTGCCACTACTGTTCCTCACTTTCTGCTGATTTTGAGCCATTGCCCGTTGGCCCGTGGCGGAACTCAACGCCGCGCTTTGCCTTGTTAGCAAAGAGAAGAAATGAAAATATTTAATTTGAAAATATTAAATATTTCATTTCTTCGAGTGGGGATCGAACTAACCCATCGTTTAGTCACATGCTTGCGCCGCTGTGCCACGACAGGCCTTAAATTTCTAAATATTCTGGAGATATGAAGTAATAATTAATATTACATATGTACACAGAAAATATTTCCCTGGCAATTGGTAAGTGACCAAGGTTTCAATATTACTAGACCACGTCAAGTCTTAGTGAGAAGTATTCTTACGGTTACACGACAGTATTATCACGTCCTTATAGGATTTATTACTAATTATACCTTTTTATTCAATTATTCACATTTTCGTTATGCCCTAAGTAAGTTTAGATATTGCTACACTGTCTTATCTTATCGTCTCAAAAAAGCTATTATATAATATGACAATTGTGTTGAACAAAAATTATATATAATTAAAGTACAAATATTATTTCAATGGAAACGTTAATAGTTTTTGAAACGAAGTTCTTTTACTCAGAATAAGATGCAATTTATTAACAAAAGCCGAATGTCGTGTTTGTGCGTGTATCGCAGCACAGCTATTTGTAGCCCGTATAATGATACAATGTATCTAATATTAAAAATTATTCTAAATAATGAAGTCTAAAACCGTAAAAGATTAATTGCGTTCGTTACCGAACAGATACTACCCAGTATTTCCAATTTTATTAAGAATATTGTAAACATTTTATAAAAAATACCATAGATATTGCGTATTAAGCGATAAATTTTAAAATATGTTAAGGGCAATACTTTTACGATAGACACAAAATATCGATGACAACTTGTAATTACAGCGCTATTCTACTGTTTTTGTCATTTTTAATTGACAATGAGGTTTTCTGATAAATGAAGATAAATAATAATATTTTTTATCTATCATCACGTCTCCACCAGTTTCACAAAATTTATTAATATTCGATTAAATTAACTACTTCATATCATTCGTGTTCTTCCAACTGTACGTGACACTTTCAATTATTTTGCGCCTGTCATCACAAAATCAGGTCATAAAATGAAAAAAAAAAAATACAATAATTTATCAATTGCATAGAAAAATAATAAAAGAAAAAATATATAAACCGAAGAAAGTTATATTTCTTTATTATTGTTACTAAATAAAAAAATGGAAACTGAAATAGGGAGTCTAAAAGAATATGAAGAGCGCAAAAGTACAGACGACAGAGTCCAAAAAACATAAAAAATCGATTCTTAACGCCATTTAGCCGTGTGATTCCGGCTTAGAACTGGATCATCCTGGTACTGATGGTGTCGTAAGAGGCGACTAAAGTACATCTGGGAGAGTCACGCTGTCAGCAATGACAACACGCATGGGTAGACAGTATCAAAAACCGGCGTTAAGTAGTGGCTCCGGCAACTGCGTTTCGCATTGGGTAATGCCGGACCCCGTTGCACATCTATTATAAAGGCCGGCAATGCTCCTGTAACTCCTCTGGAGTTACTCGGGGTCGTGGGCGACGGTGATCACTTACCATCAGGTGACCCGTACGCTCGTTTGCCGTCTTTTCCATAAAAAAAACATATTTACGTGGCAAACTTCGAAATTTATCGAAAACTGGAAAAAGAACATCTACCTAGGATCTATTTTACATTTTCCTATAATAAATATAGGCCGTACAGTCTAATACATGTCTGAAATATTTATTTACAAAGGATACCTATCTAAAATTACTGTGATTTTATTTTGTAATTTTGTTGCGACCAAAAATATAACAAAGCCTTTCGTTTGAAGCTACATTGTATAGTAGAAAAATATATTTTACTCATAGTTTAGTTTATTGCTTAACTCTGTTACCAAAAATCCATCCTGTATACTCATAGTAAGTAGGCCATTTTTCATTTTTTTGATAAGACCCAGTAGATTTCTCTTGATTTACGAAATTGTAAGCAATTTAGAAATTTCACCAAAAAGTAATTAATTATATAATCAATTATAAAATAATAAAAATTAGTAAAAAACTTTAAATAGAAAAAATAATTACTGATTCTTGTATTCTAATTAGAAGAAATCATTAAGTAATCCTAATTAGTAATTTTAATATTATACTATATGATATAAAAGTCGTAATAATATATATTGAGTCAGTTTTAAATACATCATCTAAAGCTAAAGTACTATTCAAAAGTAGAAAAGCCTTTTTTTTAATTTTACTGCCATAGAAATTTTGACAATCGATCATAATAGAAGGTAAATACTTTAAAGGCTTATAATTCAAAGGCTAACTTTTTTATTGCTCGTATTATTGTGTTATTATTTATTTCAATAATTTCCTGATACTTATCTATTTGGCATTATAGTTCTTAAGCAAATGAATTATTTATGACGAAGTTTTCTAAGAAATTAACGCTTTAGAAACTTGATCATATCACATTAAAAAAATCTTATGATATAATTGTTCCTTTTCAGATGTTTCTGCTATCAGTGCTTTGTGTTATTGCTTCAACTGCTGCCATGCCAGCTCTGGAGTATCCAAGTCACCCATCAGCTCTCGTTCTCACAATTCCGGAAATAGAATTACATACAAACGTTCCAAATATTGAAACGAGTGTAGAACATAAATTTGACGATGAAATTAGTATTGAGTTAAATGATAAAAATAATAAAGATGAAAAGGAACGCACAATCATTTTACCAGTAATACCAAGCCCACCTGAGCTACCAACTTTCGACGCATCAATTTTAAAATCTTTACTAAAAACAGAAAACTCAGAGGACCTCCATGATGGATCTGAACACATCAAGCCTCATTATATTGAGTGGAAAGTCCCGAAAATAAGATTCCCGGGTGGTTATATTATAAATGATGTTTTTGGACCTCGTATCTCTTTGAGTGCTTAAAATAGATGTGGTTGTTATCTGTATATATATTCTTGTAAATAATTTATATAATAACTTTTAGTTGGTTGAATAAAATAAATTATTATAATTATAGCTACTGTTTTCTTTTTGTTTAACATATTTTGTTTTATTTTATATAAAAAAAATAACATAGTAAAATTGTATTGGTAATAAGCCAAAAGGGCGGTGTTGAGTTCCGCCAATCAACACGCAATGCCTCAAATTCGGCGGAAAGTGGCGAATGGAAGTGGAACGGAGTGTCATAACACTAGGTTCCCCGGTTCCCTCTGCGTACCCTACCTCGTGTGGAATACAGCGTGAAGCTGAGAGAGAGAGAGAGAGAAGAAAATTGTATTTTTACTAAGTTCTTATTCAATATGAAGTGAAACAATTTAATTGATCTTCTCTATCATGAGTTAAGATAGTTATACCCAGATAATTATAGTAAAATAAATCGCGTAAGACAAATTTAAAAAAGTTTCCAAACAACATAAACGGTTTTATTTTAGAAATATTTTCAATTAAACTTATTTATTTAGAAGCCATTGTTATTTATCTATATTGTTTCATCTGAAAAAAATATGAAAATTGAATATAATTGAATATAATGGTGACCTTACCGTTTAAGTATAGATTTCTTCTATGCTTTCGTACGGTAGATAGAGTAGACAGAGAGAACTTGGAAACCCAGTACTTAGGCACTTTCGTTACCCACTTTTTGTCGAATTTAAGACATTGCATGTTGAGTGGCGGAACTGAACGGCTCAATTTAAATATTAACCTCATTAATATTAAATATTTCATTTTCTTAAGTGGAAATCAAACCTACAACCTACAGGCCTCTACATGGATAGATTGTAATTAATTCTTAGTATTTTATGCTTATTTTATATAAATATAATATTGTTACGGATTTAATTCACATCGACAAATTCATTATTTTATTAACATTATATTAATTCTATTTTGTAATTGTAGTGTTAAGTACCGCCACCTGAAAAGGTATTTACTAATTTCGCAGGACAAAAAATTTCAAATAAGTAATTTGAAACCGAAGAAACAAATAATAATTCATATTTCAAATTGCTTAATATAAAATAAATGATTTTAGAAAGATATTACTTTGTGGAATCTTTTAATACCATAAAGTCGAAATTATAGAATAATTATATTAAAGAAATGGTTATTATTTATATGAAATTATACTTTTTTGAGGGTTTATTCCTCGGGCTTTTTAATTCATTGACCTTATTCTTTTCCACGGTCTAACAAATCAGAGTTATCCATACATTTTCATCAAGTAAATTTTATTAAAATATCAGAATTTTTGAGTAACCATAGTCAACTGTCATATTCATATACCATTAAGCTCCTGCTACGGAAGAAAGGTGAACATGAACAAACTTTTTTATAATTATTATATTGTAAATATATGTATCGTTATATACACGTATGTACATATAGCTACCACGATAATAATTAATGTGAAATGAGTTAGTAAAGTGAAATATTAAAATGGTTCTAAAGAATAATATTTTTTATCTTACATATATATGTAGTACACACCAGGATAATATTAAACGATTGCGTGCATTTGTGAACTGAAATCTTATTAAATGGTCCCAAAGCAATAAATTAAACATTTTTCACAATACTGCTATTTGAAACAACTTTCCCGTAAAATAGTTTTTTTTTATTTTTTTTTAGTTTCACCCTGTATCCCGCACGAGGTAGGGTAGGCAGAGGGAACCCGGGAACCTAGTGTAAAGACACTCCGTTCCACTTCCGTTCCCCACTTTCCGCCGAATTTGAGGCATTGCGTGTTGAGTGGCGGAACTCAACGCCGCGCTTTGCCTTAATATCAGAGCGAAGAAATGAAACACTAAATATTTAAAATGAAAATATTAAATATATCATTTCCTCGACTGGGGATCGAACCCAGAACCTGTCGGTTACAGTCACACTCTTGTGCCGCTGCGCCACGACAGGCCTCAACACAACATCTACTCGAACGAAGAAATAAAAATAACATCGTTTATTTTAGTTGAGTAAATAAAACACGAAACTAAACACATTAATACGTGTCCCATACATCCTCGTAAGTAACAAAGAGCGTCAGCTCTCGTCCACACTAATTACCCAACTTGACCAATCCGTCACGTCCTTACATCATGTAAGGCTGTTGTTAGACTGTTTGCTATTTGAGGATATATTTTGTTTTTTATTTACTATTCAATGTTTTAATGCATATGTCAGCACAACTTTATTAGTATGTCTTGGAATGACTTGAAACACTAGATGTCGGCAAATTTTGAAGCCATTGTTTGAAGCCAAATTATAAGCGAAACTACACCATGCTTTGTCCGAATCAGAAAAAGAAAAAAAAGTAATAAGTAATTATTCACAATATTGATAAATACAAAATGTGTGTTCAATTGCACGCCGTTTTCACCGTGATTATTATAATCATCATAATATTTTTACGAACCTTTTTTCAAGGTTAGCTACTTACTAAAGTACTAAGTAATAAATATATAGTTGGCATAAATTAAAATTGAGGTCTGTCGAGGCGCAGCGGCACAAGCGTGTGACTGTAACCGACGGGTTCTGGGTTCGATCCTCACTCGAGGAGATGAAATATTTAATATTTTTAATTTTAAACATTTAATATTTCATTTCTTCGCTCTGATACAAGGCAAAACGCGGCGTTGAGTTCCACCACTCAAGCATGAGGCATGCCTCAAATTCTGAAAGTGGGGAACTGAAGTTCCCTCTATCTACCCTGCCATATGCGAGATACAGCGTGAAGCTGACTATAAATTAAGATATTTATTCTAACATTATATTTATCAAGTACTTTTCTTAAAATTTAGAAACTAATTATTATTTTTCATTCTATACCACTCTTTTCAATTTTTCTGTCAAATTAAGAGATTTCGGATATTGATCCAACTCCATCACACTACAGATATTACGGCAATTTTCTAATGTTTGCACCTTGATCAAAATGAATTTTCAAATAAATCGACTGAACTATGAGGGACTTGTGAGCTTTCATATGTGGCATACATCATCTATAATATCTAAATATACGTAAGTAACGTAAGGTTTATCGCCATTGACTGGGAATATGGAGGCCAAGTAATATATATCTTTCTATCGTACCAAATCAGACGTAGCCTTTAAGGAATGGTTAATATTCAGTCCTGCTCCCAACAGCGGATGCATTAGTTAATGAACGACTCTTTTGCTACTTTTTAGAGATCCGTAAGAAGTGACCATAGGATATTATTTTCTATTCACGCTATAGTCTAATGTAGTGCTAAGGCACTCTGTTCAGTTCGCCACATTTCGTTTAAATTGAGGCATTGCGTGTTGAAAGGCGGAACTCAACGCCGCGCTACGCCGGTTATTTATCGCCCACCACCTCTACGACGCTAAAAACCTAGGGGACGAGCTTCGACAAGTTAAGACTGCTCTTCATCAGAGAAAGCTGCCAGTTCCCCGCCGACGTTGTCCGAAAATCAATCAACAAGTCCACCCACAGTTGATAGGAAGCCAGCACTTTTACCATATGTAAAGGAGATTACAGAGAGGATCTGTACTATACTATGAAGAGCTTCTATTAAAACTATATTCAAGCCTAACAAAAAAGTGAGCCAATTCTTGAGACCAGAAAAAAGTAATATTTATTTGCAGTGTGCAGGTGTATACAAACTTCATTGTGACTGTGGCTTATCATATATAAGTATTTTTGCCGTGTGATTCCGGCTTAGAATAGGATCACACTGATACTGATGGTGTCGTAAGGCAATGGCAACACGCATGGGCAGATTCTACCGGCGATTATTACCATCCCCGGTATTTTAAACCAGCGTTGAGTAGTGGCTTCGGCCACAGCGTTTCGCATTAGATAGTGCCGGGCCCCGGAGCCCATCCATCTTAAGGGCCGGCAACGCTCCTGCGACTCCTCTGGAGTTATACGAGGCCGTGGGCGGCGGTGATCACTTACCATCAGGTGACTCGTACGCTCGTTTGCCGCGTCCTGTCCATAAAAAAAGGATCAAACAAAGAGAAGCATTAGTGTTAGGGTGAAGGAACACATCTCCGATGTCAAGACATAGGCTTGTATGAAAAACAGCTGTGTGTGAGCATACATCGAACAAATCCAGGCTATTGAAAAACCAAAACAATAGAGAAAATGGTTGGAAACTTTCAACCACTTGGGACTCACTCTTAAAAAATTAAAGTCTCAAACCACACCAGAGGGCCAGGTAGCAGTAAACTAGTAAACTCATTCTAGAATCCAGGGCAGTACGCAAGCCAATTCAGAAATATTTGGTGGTATTTGTATATAATAATTATGTCAACTGACAGAGGAATGCCACCTCATTCTACCCGTAACCACGGACTACTGTTAAGTGTTCGAAACGTCGGGTTTTCAAAAATGTTTAAAATCAAATATAAGCGATTAATCTGTTTAAAATTAGTTTTATTTAAAATTTAGGTATCTAACCATTTTACTTACACTAAAAATTCTATCAAAAATCACCGTATTACAGCCAAGCTTTAAATCCACGATATTGCCATCTTATACCTATACAATATTAAATAGTTTAATTTTAGCTTAAATTTCTCATAGGATTTTTTAAATTAGAATGATTTAAATTAGAATGAGCTTATGTAAAATTTTCTTTCTTAAATGTAAAAAAAAATGTAGAATTATCATTTAGCTTCACGCTGCATCTCGCACACGGCAGGATAGGCAGACGGAACTTGGAAGCCTAGTATAAACACACCGATCCATTCTCGACTTGTTCATTAATAATTTAGATTATTATATCACAAATATAAAGAATAAAAAGTAGGACAGAAACCAATTTTATTAGAAAAGAAATCGCACTTAACACGCTTTTCCTAACCCTCATTAGTTTCTTAAGATTGAAGACACTAACGAAAGGACGTAGTTATAGTGATATATAAAGGTAATTATGTGGTACTTTTCAAATGACTGCTAACTGAAAGTTGCAGAGTAATTAGTCTGTTTTCAATCTATGACATTTTTAGGTGTCTTTTGGTCTTTTATAATTAGGGTCTATTATTATTATAATAGGTTTTGTGAACCACATACAATTTAATACGTTATGAAAAATCTAGGATAGTTTAAGTTAAATTTTCTGTATAAGGAAATTGTTACGATGTAAATTTTTGGAACGTTTTTGCCTATTAATTAAAAAAAAAAACAGAGATTCCTTTTCTTACCACTAGTGTCGCTGTTAAAAAGTGTAATGTCAAGTCATTATTGTAAGACGAAGTTCCGGTAATAAATAAAGTTTTTAATTAATACAGAATTCTTACTCGATTTACATTAATCCAAACCTAAATCACAAAAGGTTATGGGCCCAGGTACATTGTAAAACAAATTGAGTAAAGAGCAGAGTCCAAGTGCGCAATACACGTGTACAAGTTAACTTGTAAATTGGCAGCATCGTGGTATTCTAACCTAGTCTCGTCATGAAGTTGCAAATTCTATGAGAGTTGAAAAATTTAACGGCAAGGACTTCAGGCAATGGAAATTTCAAATACATTGTGCCTTAAAAGCGAAAGGTTTGAATATCCACGCAGCGAGGCCATTGATGGGAGATACCAACCAGTGGGAGAAAAACGATAATATGGCCATGTTCATAATAACCTTGTCTATGGAGCTAAATCAAATTTCGCTTATTGATAATTGCGAACAAAATGATGGTGCATGAGAAATTTTATCAATATAAAATGTTACCCACCGACATTATCGCACAACATGTTTCCAAAGTGGAGAATCTAGCGAAACAATTGAAAGAAAGTGGAGATAAGTTAAGTGATACAGCCATAATGATGAAAAATATTAAGCACATTACCATCAAAATATCGGTCTTTACGTCAGGCATGGCTGTAATTAGATCCACATTCACAAACAATTCAGAATTTAACTGCAAGATTATTAGATGAGGAAGCAAATTTAACAAATGAAGAACAATCTGAGAGTGCTTTAGTAGCCGTGAAACATAAGAAGCAAAACAAATTCCAGAACAAAAATATACAAAATAATTCTATCTCTGGCCAATATAATCAGCATAGATTTATTTGTTATAATTGTAACAAGAGAGGGCATTTTGCCAGAGACTCGAGCACCTGAGAGGTAACCTCAAGAGCAAAAGATGTTAGCATTTAGTGCTGAACAATGCTTACAATCAGAAACAAACACGGATGTATGGATACTTGACAGCGGTGCATCTGCACACATGTCATACAGGCATGATTATTTTTGTGAGTTACACGAATATGACCAGAGTAATAATGATAAAACCGTTAGATTGGGAAATAAAAACATAGTCTCGGTGCGAGGTCATGGAAATATATTAATCAATAGATGTGTGAATGGAAAATGGGAACAGAGCATATATATAGAAGATATATATAGAAGGTGTACTTTATGTACCCGAGTTACGCAGAAATTTATTTTCAGAAGGTATGGCAACAAGGAAAGGTTATGTTATCGTTAAAAAATTCAATGAAGCAGTACCCTGCCATGTGCGGGATACAGCGTGAAGCTGAGTAAGAAAGGGTGGGGTGATTTTTAAGTGGTCTATAGACACTAATCTTCCAAAATTCCACTTGTTTCTTACATTAGCCCTAATTTGATTAAATAACTTTTTAAAAAAATGTGGGTACTTATAAAATATTTTTTACTTTTGAATTATTTCTTCTTTTTCACAAAAGCTTGCTTAGTTTTTAAGCTATTATTTTATATTATTGCATTGTCTATAATTTAATCCAATATATCAAAGTCGATCAAAATCAAAATTCCTATTACAAGCAAAGATACATTACATAGATACGGTCGCCACTAAACGTGTTAAAAATATGGAAACAAGACCAGTTATATAAAAGAGCTATATTAAAATCGTTAGACCATGCTTCACTGAGCAACCGCCGGATATGAACGACGTTTCCGCTGACGCGGCGGGAGTGAAAACGAAGATAGCAAGTGTCAATTTATAATGAAACGATATTCTATCCTAGTGGAGGTTGTGAAGTGATGGTATAACAGATTCTAAGAACAATTTTTTCTTGGCTTCATATTGTAAGTCTAGGCCCCGTGCTCTTTGTCACGTTATCAGAATAAAAATATAAAAATATTAAATATTTCTTATAACTTTGCCTTATTACCAGAGCGAAGAAATGAAATATTAACTATTGAAATTGAAAATATTAAATATTTCATTTCCTCGACTGGGGATCCAACCCAGAACCTGTCGGTTACAGTCACACGCTTGTGCCGCTGCGCCACAACCTCCAAAATTTACTTATATCAAAATATACATTTTAATCGACTTTAAATAATGATGAGAGACATGTCGTTTATATCACATGTACATACTCGTACATTGATGTTTTCTTTCTAAGCTATTGCATAGCTTCTATTGCAAGCCTTGGGCGTGGAGACGGAATCCAGAAGTTCCGTTACGCAACTAACCTAACACCCCCCTACTTCAACCGGCACAGCGGTGCGGAGGTGAAACCTTTGCATCGATATTCCGAAATTATAATTACAAAAAGAATTAACCAATCCCAGCTCAGGAAACAGTGTCTGATTTATATACTTAATAGTAAACTAGACAATGAACTTTCGACATTAGATATACTGTTAAGAGACTCCGCTCCTATTAAGGCAGGTGTCTTCCTTTTCTTAAGGAAGACACTTGTCTTAATATGCCTATGGTGGCGCAGCGGCACAAGCGTGTAAATGTAAACAAGTGCTGTAGGCTCGATTCCCACTCGAGGAAATAAAATATTTAATTTTTTTCAATTTAAATATTAAATATTTTCATTTCTTCGCTTTGGAAACAAGGAAAAGGGCAGCGTTGAGTTCCGCTAACTAAACTAAACACGCAACGCCTCAAAGTCAGCGGAAAGTAGAGAACGGAAGTTAAACGGAGTGTCTTAATACTAAGTTCTCGAGTTCCCTCTGCCTACCCTGCCATGTGTGGGATACAGCATCAAGCTGAGTCTTCCTTTTCTATGTCCATGCTTTGCTATCTATGCGATATTGGAGGCATTGCATTTCAACTCCGCTCCATGTCTTGTTACCAGAGTGAGGAAATGAAAATATTAAATATTGGACCTCGTGCGTAGCGTCATAAACTCAGCACATATATGGCGTGCCTAGTGCCCTAACATGAACTAGACTGTTCATAAAATAACCACTTTTTTTAAGTGAGTTTCAAAAACTGTATAAGAAAAGAAATATTTTTTCTTTTCTTATTTAACTTTCCATACGCTGCCGCTGGCGACAATACACACTTTACACATGGCTAAGCATATTGATGATGAATTGTTTCTTTATCGATGGCCGCCCAGCCTCTTACTTCATTAAATAAAACTATGAGAAATATTATACGCCCCATAAAACAATATTTAAAATAATATAAGTATCTATAAGCTTGGAGCCATAACAGCGTAAGAAACCAGCGAGCTACTGTAAATACGGCTTTCGTAGGTTCGATTGCCACTCACATTGATAACAAGGTACAAGAGCGGCGTTGAGTTCCGCCAAGTAATATACAATGCCTGATAATATCATGAATTAGACGAGAATTCACATTTGGCGTGATTAACTAAATTTATTTACTCTCGTAAGAAGATAAGAAGTGATGTTGAGTAGCGTCACTATACTAGAGAATTTAGTATTAAAACCGTTCTCCACTCTCTTATTTAACTGAAAAATCATACAAAAAATACTTTTATTAGGCAACGCCATCTAGCTATTGCAACCGAAACTTCTTTACCAATGATGTCACTTTTTACGCGGTAGTCTTTGTATAAGTAAATAGATGGCGAAAAATTTAAACATAACATTTTGTTACTGAATGGCCGGTCGGATGGTTCGTGCCAGTACTAATAAAATCTTGTGTCCATGGCAAAAATGTAGCTTACCAAAAATTGATTATAAAAAATTACAAAAAAAAAATATACTCGAACATAATTCCAGTAATAATAACTGCCAGACTCCCTCTGAAATATCGCTAAATTTAAACGTTTATACCAACAGTTAACGGAGAGCCAAATGCTGTTACACGGCGTTAAGCGCTAGAATTTGGTAAGGTTCTTGAGAAAAAAAAGGATTTCAAATTTTACAACTTGCATTTATGCTGCATCTTTTTGTTATCTTTGTAAAAATGTATTCCAAATTACTTATTTTAATTCCATTATGAAAACCATAAATAATACCTAATACAAAACTTGTAAATGTTAACAGAAGGTACTGTAAAGCTGAAGCCAAGTTATAAATATCTTTCAAAATCAAAATATATAGTACAGGAATGTGGTGTCTTGAATTTGGTAGAAAACTATTTATGAATGAAGGCTGTTAAAGATAATATTTTCTACCTAACCTACTCTATGCCAGCCGTCAGTAATGAAACAAGAAATGTGAAGCACTAAGATAACTATAAATTATAACTATAATCCACTACTGTGCGGTTTCGTAGGAATTTTCTACGCGCCACACATCTGTAAAACGGCCTACCTGCGGCTGTATTTCCAGATCGATACAGCATGGCTACCGTAAAAAAACGCGTCTTCACCTGTAAGCCCGTGTGCTCCTCTGGAGTTACTCGGGGCCGTGGGCGACGGCGATCACTCACCATTAGGTGACCCGTATGCTCGTTTGCCTTGTCTTTTTCACAAAAGAAAGAAAAGATAACTAAGTTCAACGTTTATATAATAGAGATATGGAAATTGAATTTCGACGTTGAATCCCTCTAAAAAGATTCAAAATAAAAATATAATTTTACATTGTAACGTTTTATAGCATGAATTGTTCTATTAACTTGAACAGCAACTATTCATAAAACGTTGAATCAGAAAATGAAAGCTATTTAAATTTAATCAAAGCAAAATTGCATTCGTGGCGCAGCGGCACAAGAGTGTGACTGTAACCGACAGGTTCTGGGTTAGATCCCCAGTCGAGTAAATGAAATATTTAATATTTTCAATTTGAATATTTAATGTTTCATTTTTCTTCGTTCTGGTAATAAGGCAAAGCGCGGCGTTGAGTTCCGCCACTCAACACGCAATGCCTCAAATTCGGCGGAAAGTGGGGAACGGAAGTGGAACGGAGTGTCATAACACTAGGTTTCACTTTCGTTCCCTCTGCCTACCCTGCCTAGTGCGGGATACAGCGTGAAGCTGAAAAAAGCAAAATTGCATTTAGATAGTTTGTTAGATTGAAATGAAAAAAATGAATTTTCTCTTTTTGATTTTGCTTCACGCTGTAACCCGCATATAGCTGAGTTAGCAAGAGAACCTATAGCCGAGACACTTACTCTGTCATTGTCCTCTGTCACCTCGTGATATTGCGTGTTAAGGCAGAACTCAACGCCGCGCATAGCCTTATTACCAGAGTAAGGGAAAAATAATATAAAATTTCACTTCAAATGAGAATCAAATCAACAACATAACCGTCAACAGTAGCATGTGTATACTTCTATGCCACGACTAGAATTATAGGTGATAATTTACTCAATCTAAGCCTATTCGTTTTCAACTGATCAATATACTTTATGTCTTGATTTGTATGTAAAGTTTCTTGTTTGCAATTGAATGGAAACCGCATTGCCCAATAATTCAATAGACATTGAGCTCAATTTACAAAAGAGACTGTCTCTAAATTAACTGAAATCTAAATTCATATAGTACAAATTAATTAATCGTGGCGCAGCGGCACAAGCGTGTGACTGTAACCGACAGGTTCTGGGTTCGATCTTCACTCGAGGAAATGAAATATTTGATATTTTCAATTTATGAAATATTCAATATTTTCATTTCTTCGCTCTGGTACAAGGTAAAACGCGGCGTTGATTTCGGCCACTCCACACGCTATGCCTCAAATTCGGCGAAAAGTGGGGAACGGAAGTGGAAAGGAGTGTCTTAACACTAGGTTCCCAAGCTCTCTCTGCCTACCCTGTCATATGGGGGATACAGCGTGAAACTGAAAAAAAAATAATTATTATGTCGCTATGTTTATGTAAGTAACATTTTACTGTATGTTTAAATAAGTATTTTGTTAGATCAGGAATATTAAATATTGTTTTATTTTTAATTTCAGGCTGTATCCCGCACTTGGCAGGATAGGAAGAGTCAACTTGGGAAGTAATGTTAAGACACTCCGTTTCATTTTCTACTTTACGCCGAATTTAAAGCATTTCGTGTTGAGTGGCAGAAATCAATGCCGCGCTTTGCCTTGTTATTATTTTTTTTCAAATGGAGACCGAACTCATAACTTGTCGTTTTTACATTCGCCACTTGTACCCGCTGCGCCACCACAGGCCTTTTACTTTTGTAACTGTTGCAAATTATACATTGAGTATTGAATGGACTTGAATTAAAGTATAATAGTTATGTTCTATGGATTTTTGCCAAAAAATAAGGTTCCCAAGTTCCCTCAAACTAACTAACTAACTTTTAACTTACTAACTTTTAACTTGTTAGACCTTTCCAAGAAAGGTCTTATACGTAATCCTCCGTTGAAAGTTTTTCTTGTTGAATCTTATTCAGAAATATAAGGTACGTTTGTGTAAAGTTTGTTTGTTCTCAACGATACCTGCTCTAATTTGTAAACAATGAGAGACGAGCTTACAAACTAGCCTTAGCATATCATACCTTGCGTACTCGCACGTTTGTTAAATGACAATAACTAATAGGTCAACATTACTGTAATCATATTCTAATACTCAGCTTTTTGCTGTATCCCGCGTAGTAGGCAGGGTAGGCAAAGGGAACTTGGGAACTTGGGAACCTAGTGGTACAACACTTCATTCCCCCAGTTCCCAGGGATCGAACCCACAATCTGTCGTTTACAGTCACACGTTCGTACCGCTGTGCCGCGACAGGCTAATAAAAATACTAATTTTTTTTTTTTTTTTTTTTTTTTTTTTTTTCAGCTTCACGCTGTCTCCCGCACTAGGCAGGGTAGGCAGAGGGAACGGAAGTGGAACCTAGTGTTATGACACTTTCCGCCGAATCCGAGGCATTGCGTGTTGAGGGGCGGAACTCAACGCCGCGCTTTGCCTCATTACCAGAGCGAAGAAATGAAACATTTAATATTTTAAATTGAAAATATTAAATATTTCATTTCCTCGACTGGGGATCGAACCCAGAACCTGTCGGTTACAGTCACACTCTTGTGCCGCTGCGCCACGACAGGCCTCAACTAATAAAATATACATACTAAAATATTGAATTAGATGTTGGCTCACTCTCGCATCTTATAAAATTTATTTTAACAGATTATTAGTTTAGACAAGTAAAAACAAGTTTTCAATGAAATTCAAGTATTGACACAACAATAAGAGATGTGTATAGTTCCCGTTTTCTGTCCAGTGTTTATAGCCTGCCAGTCGAGCATAAACTCAACTGCGAATCTAATTTAGTTTTGATTTTGTAACGAAAATGAAACATATATACAATAATATTAAATAACGCATACGATATATTCTAAATGTTGTCGTCATGGTTATTTGATTGTAGGTACACACTTATACGACTATAATTATATTAAAAATCCATAGAAAAGTTATAATATTTACACAAATTGTATACAAATATTTAGAAAATGTTATTATGAAAACATATATTTTTTCCTTTTATTTTTATTTATCTTCAGGATATCATTTCATATGTAGCCCAAAAAATGTTTGAAGTGTATGTTCAGTGAAATGCTTCTTCGCGAGTAAATGTATTGGCAAATAAATAAACAATGATATATGGGCTTTGTAAATTATATACGTAGCGTATCGTATTAGAGTGTAATTTGGCTACTAAAATAATTCTTATGAGAGACAACAATTGTTTTTAACTTGATGAGTATATGTTAGGATTTTTTAAATTATCAAAAATTTATTTTGTTTCTTAGCTTCACGCTGTATCCCGCACATGGTAAGGTAGACAGGAGGAATTCAGGAACAGTCTGTTCCTTTACCCATTTCGGCCGTATTTGAGCCATTAAGTATTGAGGTGTCGGAAATCGACCCCACGTTTCACCTTGTTACCAGACCGAGGAAATAATAAAAACATTAAATACTTTATATGATAATATTAAATATTTTATTTCCTCAAGTGGGGATCGAACCTCATTTACAGTTACATATACATCTATAGTCTATTTACAGTTACACACTGCATATATAATATGTCCCTGCACTACGACAAGCCTTGATAGTTTCTCTATTATATGCTATAAAAATGGTCGATATTTGTTCAATTTTCGAGTTTTATTAAAATTTAGAATTACGTAGCTGCAAAAACATGTTGAACAGGTTTATCGTTTACAAGAATTTAGTGGGAAGTCGGGAACAAAAGTGTCTTACTGGGAACAGAGTATTTTAACACTATGTTCTCAAGTTCGCCTTATTTCTATAGGATAAAGCATGATGTTAAAAAATGTGAACAAAGCTATATCTATATTATTATTAAAATTAAAATATTTTTTATACAAGTAAACATTTTGTAGTACTATTGAATACACAATTATTTTAAAAATGTCAGTATTGTCAGTCGTATAGCAAGCTACCGTTCGAGTGAGCCGTGCCTTGTATTCATTGTCATACTTTGTATAAAATTTGTCTAACAATAAAATCGTACTTTCTGCACAAGTTGTTATACAGACGCTAGCTTACAAAATCTCTTTTTTTATATTTTGTTTGTATTCTTCCATGGTTTTCAATATACTCGTAAGTTCAAATCCCGTTACGTGAAGAACTTTTTGTTCAAAATTAATTAGGTACCATAAAAAAGTAAATCATCCAATTTAGATAGACAGTGTTAGGTCAATAAAGTAATTAAAATTAAGATTAATTTTAATTTGCAGGTTGAGAATAAATTTAATATTATTTTTTTGTTTTCGCCTAGGAATTCAGTGTCAAAATACATCGCCTAGTCAGGGTAGGAACGGTAGGGTCGAATAGACCGATCGATCAATGCGCCAATAGCAACATATTTTTTTAGTGGTCTCAGTGCCTTCTTATGACTTACATAATTACGCATATGAAAGAGTACATTTCTAATACATTTTTATATTCAAAGCGAGCAGCATAAGTATATGACTGGTCATTATTTTTGAAAAAGAACTAATTTACAAAACAGCACCGTAACCTGTTTTCATATTATAATAAGCTAAATAACAAAAGAACTTCCGCTTCACTATACAATTATTTTTTAAGTGAAAGTTATGGTCTTAAATTTACATACGACGAGTATAATACCATAGGTACACTTTTATAAATTATATATCAAGATTTAAAAAAAAAATTAAGTTTCGTTTATTCTTGAAAAAATGTTTTTACATCAGCTTCATGTTATACTCGTAACTTGCAGATGGAAAAGTAAACAGAGAAAACTTAGCAACATTGTGATTCTTACCATATTTTGTTTCCATTTCCTACTTCCGAATGAGACATTGCGTACTGAGTGGCGAAACGCCACGCTTTGCCTCGTTACTAGATCTGGGAAATAAATACATTAAACATTTCATTTCCTCGCGAGAGAATTAACCCCACAATCAGTCTCGTTTACGGTCTCGCTTGTATCCGTGCGCCATGAAAGGCTTTAAATACTTCGAAAGCGTTTATATACACAAACAAGTCTGAATATATACAAGTTAGTCTTCATCTAAGTAAGTAAAGTTATCTTCTAAATAAAATATGAAATTTCCCTGATCTTTCAGTTATATTTCTTTTTCAGCTTCACGCTGTATCACGCACATGGCAGGGTAGGCAGAGGGAACATGGGAACCTAGTGTTAAGGCACTCCGTTTCAGTTATAATATTTGTTAATATACTTTCTATATTTGTATACTTATTTTATACAGCTCAAAAGTTCATTAATTGTTTCGTTAAATGCTCTTATTTCAAGAACTAGTCGTTCTCATGAAGCTCAGTTACCACCAGGCACAAATCCAAACAATCAATATGATAATATTTGCTAAAAGTAGAGTAATTTGCAAATATAACAACGCTTGAACGTATAACATTGGTCAGTAAAATTTATATACCGAGTGAAGTCAGAACTCACCACACAAATATATAACGACTTTTGTTGGTAAATTACTCAACTTGTCTCTTATGTCACATTATATCTCCCATTGAACTCACGAGTAAAGAAATCAATAATAGAATAAAATTAGCATGGAAAATATTTTTGTCTCTGAGGTAGATCATGAAAAACTCACTCGTGAAACTGCGCTCCAAAAGTAAAACATTTAACTTATGTATTTTACCAGTGTTGACTTACGGATGCCAAACATGGAGTCTAACTAATAATAATTTACATCAATTAGAAACCTGTCAACACAACATGGAAAAATAAACCTAAAAACCATAAGAAAACAAACAAAGATTACTAATGTTACTTATTGCATTAAAAAACTGAAATGGAAATGGACAGGCTACACGATTAGATGTACAAAAGATAAATAGTCAAAAGATGTAACATAGTGATGCTCAAAACGTAACAAAAGGAAAAAAGAAGACAATGACGGACATGGGAAGACGATATTAGAAAAATAGCAGGCGTTACTTGGACGAGACAAGCTCAGGACCGCGTCTTGTGGCAAACTTTAGGGGAAGCCTACGCTGGAAAGCAAGACAATCTTCACATTTTGGTGTCAGGAAGTTAAATATAAGCAGTTTGTTAAAGATAGTTTAAGTAAAGTAATGTGTAAAATTGTAAATAAAGGCTATTATTATTATGTTACATTTATGTTTTTGGTGGGACAAGTCTATTATATAATACTGTCACAATAAATAGTAGAAGCAATAAAATTAAAACACTGTACAAAAAGGTGCTTTATCTACAGGACAAATTACAGGCATTATGCAGGCACACTTTGGGTAAATTACATCACCTCAGGGTAAAAACCTGATGCTATCTTTATGTTTCATTTTATGTTATAATATCTAGTCTTTGACGTTGTTGAGAAATATTTCTTTGACACTATTTAAGTGTATGTATTTTTTATCAGAAATAGAAAGTATCAATATTTATGTACGTCTATTACATTTCCTTTGATTTTCGTATTTTTTTGAGTCAATTGGTGGATTTTGATTTATATAGACCCTTCCTAGCAAAGCTTTATTTACAGTACAAATGACGGGCATTATGCAGGAACAATTTGGGCACATTACATCACCTCAGGGTAAAAACTTGATGTTATCTTTATTATATATTTAATATAAGTGTATGTTTCATTTTATGTTATGATATCTTGTATTTGACATGGTCGAGAAAAAGTTAATTGAGACTAATAAGGTAGCAGGGTAAAATCAGGATAGATGCCACACTTTTGGTAATAGCCTCCAAATTTCGAATATCTAATAATTTCTGTGAATTTAACTAGTTAATTCATTCATGTTGAAATAAGTTCGTATCTTTTACTTACTCACTCAGCTTCACGCTGTATCCCGCACATGGCAGAGTAGACGGAAGGAACTTAGAAATCTAGTGTTAAGACACTCCGTTTCACTTCCCTTCCCCACTTCCTACCGAATTTGAGGCTTTGTGTGTTGAGTGGTGGAACTTAACGCTGCGTTTTACCTTGTACCAGAGCGAAGAAATGAAAACAATAAATATTTAAATTGAAAAAAATAAATATTTAATTTCCGATCAGTGAGGATTGAACCCACAACCTATCGTTTACAGTCATACGTTTGTGCCGCTGCGCCACTACTGACCTTAAGGTCTTCATATCTTTTTTGATTTGTCAACTAAGTAGAATTTACCTTCTCCAGGAGCCATTTTTATGAAAAATTCTCCCTCTAAGAACATACTAAGAGGGATAGACGCCTATAGTGTAGTATAGATATATTTATGTAGAATTATATACAAATAATAATTATGTTATTATTTTGCATATTTTTTGATATTCGAATTGTTATCTCGTTACGAAAAGATAAATTCTATGAAAACTCTTATAGTTAGGCCCTGGCCCTTTTAAATAAATATCAATTTATCAGTGACATACATTTTCACTACAATAATGATTACTTTCTTGATTTATCTTTTGTAATATCTTTGTTTTTAATGTTTTTAATTTTCCCGATTGTTTCACATTTTAAATGAAACACTTTTAACCGGATTAATCGCGTATATTAAGTGGTAAACACGGGACCTATCCGTGACTATAAACGACAGAAACAACACGACAGAAACGTCGGGTTTCAAAATTCTAAATGTTTTACACACAATATACACGATTAATCCGGTTAAAAGTGTTTCATTTAAAATATTTGTTTTTGCTAGGTTCTTTTTTTATTTTATTTTTTACTTCCAATTTTATTTTTATTGTCTAGTTTAGCTGCTGTTAGTTTTGACCTGCCATGTAATTTCGGCGATTCTTTCTTTATTCATGCGTGAAAAGTGATGCAGTAATTATCTTAGTACTCGCAATGTGTAAATATGTAAAAAACTACATTAAGCCAGTCGTGGTGCAGGGGCACAAATGTGTGACTGTAAGTGTGACATTTCGTGGGCTTGATCCTTACTCGATTGCCCATTCAGACGACTAACTATGTTATATATCTTATAGACTTTAATTGATATTTTGAAAAGAGCAACTGTTGAGTTTCTTGATAGCTCTTCTCAGCAGAACCGCCTTCCGAGCCGGTGGTAGTTTCCTGTACGACTGACACTACAAAGCTTTCTATGTAATTCGACTATTCAAAAATGCTTGTAATGGGCTATTTGAATAAAGAATATTTTGATTTTGTTTTTTGATTTTAAAGAAGTTTTAATGTCCATTAGTAAAGATTAACATAGTCACGAGGAAATTAAAAATTATATATTTGCTCTTAGAAGCGAAAAAAATTAACCCTGCGTTACATATTATATATCAGCAAAGTGTAAAATGTGTAAGTGTATGCATACATCTAAAATATATTTAAAACAGATTTTTGCTGTTTCTATTTCAATAGAATTTTTAGGAAGTTTTCTACTTCCCAAAAATCTATCCTGTTGTGCATCTATCCTGTTTGTACCCTTTATATCGATAAAAAATAAATATATACTTAAAGCGTCTTGAGGCCGTTGTGGTACAAAGGTACAAGCATCTGACCATATCACAATAACTATGGGTTCTATCCCCACTTGGTTATTAAATATTTTATATTTTTATTTCCTCGTTATAGTAACGAGAAATCCCGACACTTAACAGGTAAACTTCGAGAATTCGACAGAAATTTGAGAAAATAAAAATAAAAAAAGGAATAATTGCTAGAACAAAAAATTAACATGTCAACTGAACTAAAACGAACTAAACGACTTTAAAATTAAATTAAATGTAATAATATAAAAACTAGAAAATCCAAACAGTCGAGGAAATGAAATATTTAATATTTTCAATTTGAATATTTAATGTTTCATTTCTTCGCTCTGGTAGTAAGGCTAAAGCGCGGCGCTGAGTTCCGCCACTCAACACGTAATGCCTCAAATTCGGCGGAAAATGGGGAACGGAAGTGAAACGGAGTGTCATAACACTAGATTTCACTTCCTTTCCCTCTGCCTACCCTGCCTTGTGCGGGATACAGCGTGAAGCTGAAAAAAAAAAAAAACTTTTGTAAAATTTCACCATAACTGTAAATGCATTTTATTTTTCACACAATTCAATTGCACACTCAATTAGGTCACTTCTCACTTGCATTCACGATTTGTTTGATAAAAAATTGAAATTCCTCGGTTTCCAATATCGAAGTAATTTATTATGTTATCAAATTTATAGAAAAATATTGTTATTTACTACGAACTGGAGTACTGTAACATGTAAAATTCTATTTTTTTTTTGTATAATTGTAAGTACTGTATAATTACTCTTATAATAATGTAATCGTAACAGATCATTATTTGTTCATAGATGATATATGAAAAATAAATATTAGTGGAATTATATTTTTTTATTTGTTTTCTGTGCTAATCTCAGAAATCTTAGCTTACCGATGAAAATGTATTTTTTTTATTGTATTTTGGGCAAATTTCCTTAACATTTTATTTTGTTCAAATCAGTTTACAAATACAAAAATATATCAATATAAAGTATTGCGTCATACAAAATTGCTACTAAATAACTGCTTTAAATTATTGGTTTAATTTAACTTTTCAATATAACGTAGATGTTTTCTTTTAATTTACATACATAGTCGTTACACGACAGTTATTCAGTTTAATAAATAAATTATATATTTAATTAAAGCGAGTGAAAACGCGAGTGGGTCGCTTGTTTATAATAAATTTCAAGAGACATATATTTTTATTCTGATAGCGTTCTCCTACACTCCCCGAGGCACTCACATGTCAAAGCTCAGGTTTCTACGACCAGCAGCGTATTAAATAATAAAATTGTAACCGTATTATTGAAGTAACTATTAAAGCTCATACAGGCTTTTCTGCGGAGAACTGCCTTAAGAGCTATTGTTAGCATTATGTTTATTTATAAATTTAATTGCTTACAAGAGTCGATTTTAATAAAGAATATTTTGCAAAGTTTTGCTATTTTTAAAGTGTAGTAAGTAGGTAACTAGTTGAAAAGAAAAAAATATTTACTAAGAAAAAATTTGAAAAAAATTACAGGATGATTGGATGATTGGAATCTAAAAATTGGTTTCAAAATAATTTTTTATACGTGTTCTTAAAAAATATATTTTCTTAAAAAATGCATTTCAGTTTATATTAGAATAATTTTCATTGAACATTAAATCATAAAACAAATTGAAGTATTGAAAATATTAACTTCTGATATAATCATGTATTATTGAATTAGACAAAGCACGGGGTCAGGTTGCGTTAATACATGTAATGCTTGTGAAACCAAGCCGAGTACAAGTTAATTTGAATTGTATACAACCGAAGAAGAACAATAATTGAAGTTTAACGCTATATTCAGCATAAAGCATAGTAGTAGAAGGGAACCTGGGAACGTAGAATTCAGACTCTCCCGTAAGGATACTTCCGTTTTCTATTTCCGTCAAATTCTTGAAGCATTGTGTGTTGAGTAGCAGAAGACATTTAGTCACGAGAACAATATTGTTAATTTATATACTTTAGTTAGTTACTCATATTTTTATTGTAAACTACCAACATTTAGATATTGAAATATTACTTAATGTATATCTGGGAAGTATGTTTAGCAGAGACGGTAGATACGAAATGGATGTGGAAAGGCGTATTGCTGCCGGTAACAGAGTTAACGGTGCCTTAGCTGCATTGTTGAGACGGCGAGACGTCAGCATAGCTGCGCGTTTGGCCGTACACAATGCAGTGTTGGTATCGACACTGTTATACGGCAGCGAAACGTGGGTATTACAGAAGAAGAATGTAAGAAAGATGATTGCTGTAGAGATGCGATCTCTTCGTCGGATATGCGGAGTCAGTTTATCTGATCGCATGTCCAATGAAGAAATACACAGAATGGCAGGTACTAGCGTGGATGTCACAGTGAAAATGTAGAAGAACGTGCTCAGGTGGTTTGGGCACGCCGAGCGAATGAGTGAAGAAAGAATGGTAAAAAAGATTTATGAAGGAAAAGTGAGTGGTAAGAGAGGGAGGGGGAGACCTCGGTTGACCTTCGAAAACACAGTATCGACGATACTGGAGGAAGGTCACGTAAAAAGCATGAGGACCCCCCGGAGGGCATGTATGAAGAGGTTGATGACAGTGGACGAGGCGAAAGAGGTATGCCGAGACCGTAGCGTTTGGCGCTCCGTTCTCTCTGCCTACCCCGCTAGGGATATAGCGTGAAGATAATTAAGTAAGTAAGTACTTAATGATATTTCATTATTCAGCATTACAATTCAGAAGTACTAAAAATAAAAAGAAAAAAAAATCTGTCATAAGCCATAACATATAGAAATACAAGCTAGAAGAGCCGATTTGCTCAACAAAGTATATTGAGGCAGTACAAATATTTTGTAAGACACCACTGTCCCTTTAATATTTTCTTCTATTGTTAGCTTAGGACTCTTTCCTGTATATATAACGGTTACAAACGTATGTTACGAAATACGGTACTTTGATAAATATTCGGCGGAAAGTGGGGAACGGAAGTGGAACGGAGTGTCTTAACACTAGGTTCCCGCGTTCCCTCTGCCTACCATGCCTCGTGCGGGATACAGCGTGAAGCTAAGAAAGAAAGAAAGATAAATATTGCAATTTTAGAGTGGAATGTCGTTTAACTGTAAGAGATGGTAGGTATGTAGTTTTGATTTCTCCTCAGTTATATGAGTATTGTTCCAGTAATAGTTTGAGTACTAGAATAACAAAACGAACAGTGCCGAAGTATCTTTTAAATTAAGCTGAATTAATTTTACAGATTTTTTACTTTAACGCACTTAAAAGGCAGGAACTGGGAACCTGGGTTAAAATTAGGTTCCCACTAAGACATTTCTGTCACCTACTTTTTACTTTACATTGCATCGTGGAGTTACAGTATTTAACGCGGGATTTCAATCGTTGCTAGAGTGAGGAAATGTCAACATCAATTTTTCTTGGAAAAGGAGATCGAACCCTAGACCCATTTGTAGACACGTGCTTATGCCCCTGTGCCAACACAGGCCAGGGTGAATACAACTTGGAGTTCTTAGAGAGTTTTAGTTTAAGATATTGAAGTATATTTTAAATTCAATATAATAAATAAAATGACAAGTATTAAATAAAATAAAATTAAATAATAAATATAATGCAAAATAATAACTTATTAATACTTAAAATAATTTACTATTGGAAATATTATGACATATACAGTGTTGCCAGTGCTAATTAACAATATATTTAAATTATTCTTTAACATTTCTATTGGCACGCTCAAAACGCCATAATTGAAGAAATGAATGAACATTTCTATGCACTATTTTACAAAATGGTGCTCGATATACCAGTCAATATGCAATATTAAGATAATTGGGCGATAAGTAGGAAAAAGAATTGTTCCAGGAACACAATGTTCCTTCTCCGTACCCTTTCATGCGATAAATAACGTGAAGTTATCTTTTATAATACTTTGTTACATTTTAATTTTTTCTTTCGTTAAATTCTTACAAACCGTCTTTGAGCACTTTCATGAAAACAAGTCACCATATTTTCCAATATAGTTTTAAAAATAAAAAAAGGGAACTGTCATCTAGCAGGCAATTCGTGTTACAATGTAGTTAAAAGCGTATTATGCATAAAATTCGCCGTGTAATTAAAATTAAAACCTTTAAGGCATTTCTCGTTCCACAGTTTTGAAATTTTGTACATCATCATCATCATCATTTTCAGCCGTTCGACGCCCACTGCTGGACATAGGCCTCCCCCAAGGATTTCCACGACGATCGGTCTTGCGCCTCCCGCATCCAGCGGTTTCCGGCGATCTTGACCAGATCGTCGGTCCACCTGGTAGGGGGCCTGCCCACTGAGCGTCGTCCGGTTCGTGGTCGCCATTCGAGAGCCTTTCCGCCCCAACGGCCATCGGTTCTTCTTGCTATGTGTCCCGCCCACTGCCACTTCAGCTGAGCAATTCTTCGAGCAATGTCGGTAACTTTTGTTCTCCTACGGATCTCTTCATTTCTGATTCGATCACGTAGGGTAATACCAAGCATTGCTCTCTCCATTGCCCGCTGAGTGACTCTGAGCCTTCTTATGAGACGCATAGTTAGCGACCACGTCTCGCTCCCGTATGTCATTACTGGCAACACGCACTGGTCAAAGACTTTTGTCTTGAGACACTGAGGTAGCTTGGACGTAAAGATTTTTTGTAGCTTCCCGAATGCTGCCCATCCGAGCTGGATTCGACGAGAGATCTCTTTTTCGAAGTTGGACTTACCTAACTGGACCGTGTGTCCCAGGTATACGTAATGGTCAACAACTTCGAGGGTAGTGTTCCCAATAGTAACTGGAGCAGGTACTACATGGGCGTTCGACATAATTTTCGTCTTATCCATGTTTAGCTTTAGTCCTGCTCTTTGAGACACACTACTGAGATTTTCAAGCATAGTGTTCAGATCTTCTAAGGTCTCAGCCAGTAGAACTACATCATCGGCAAAGCGAAGGTGAGTAAGGTACTCGCCATTTATGTTGATGCCGTACCTTTTCCATTCCAGAAGCTTGAAAATATCCTCCAATGCCGTAGTGAAAAGTTTCGGAGAAATTACATCTCCCTGTCTCACACCTCGTTGCAATTGGATAGGATTAGAGCTCTGGTTTTGTACTCGGACCGACATAGTGGCGTGTTCGTAGAGATACCTTAGCACTTCGATATACCTGTAGTCTACTTGGCACCTTTGGAGAGACTGCAGCACTGCCCAGGTCTCAATCGAATCGAAGGCTTTTTCATAGTCCACAAACGCCAAGCAAAGTGGCAAATTATACTCTTCAGACTTCTGTATAACTTGCAGCAGCGTATGTATGTGGTCTATGGTACTAAAGCCTTTTCGGAAACCGGCTTGTTCGGGAGGTTGGAAGTCGTCGAACCTGCAGGCGAGACGATTTGTGATGACTCTCGAAAACAACTTATAGACATGGCTTAGGAGAGAGATTGGTCTGTAATTCTTCAAGAGTGTTTTATCACCCTTTTTGAAAAACAGAACAACGTCTCCTCCACTCCACGCTTTTGGCGTTTTGCCTTCGAGAATGACGGAATTAAACAGTCTCTGGAGGACTTTAAGTATCGGCCAACCACCCACCCTCAGAAGTTCTGTAGTGATCCCGTCGCTGCCAGCCGCCTTGTTGTTTTTAAGTTGTTTAAGAGCCATACTAATCTCGCACAGACTGACGTCCGGGATATTCTCAGTATAACGTCGGGTAAGCTCGGCTCTGGGGTCTTTAGCCAAACTTTTAAAAGGTGCTCGCGTGGAATACAATTTTCCATAGAAGCTCTCTATCTCTCTCAGAATTTCAGACTTCGTCGAAATTATGCTACCGCTATCAGTTTTCAGCTTTGTCATTTGGCTTTGCCCAATAGACAGATCTCTTGCGAATACTTTGGAGCCTTGGTTCCGCTCGATAGCCTCTTTAATATATGTTACATTAAATTGGCGAAGGTCGCATGTTAAAGATGTAGATATCTGCCTATTTAGCTGCCTATAACGACTAGCATCATCTGATTTCTGTAGCCTCATTTCGCGTCTTTGTTCCATAAGCTGGAGAGTCGTATCGGAGAGTTTCTTTGGTTTAGTACAGTGAGTTTTAAAATACTTGTACCCTACCGTACGGATAGTATTCACCACCTTGTTGTTTAAGTCGTCCACATCTAAGTTGTTCTAGGTTGTACAAGGGCTGCGAAGTGGTTTTGAAGATCGAGTTGAAAGCTCTCAGGGTTTTGGAGTTGTGCGGGTATTGGTCGGAGCGTAGACTTTATCAATCGTGATCTTTCAAACTTAATGTCGATATTCAATGTGCCTCGTACCAATCGATGATCACTGCCTGTTTTCACAGTGTTGATCACAGAGACATCATTGAATATTTGCTTTTTCGTCGACATGATAAAATCTATCTCATTTTTGACTTTACCATCCGGACTCATCCAGGTCCACTTCCGCTTTTGGGGTTTCTTGAAGAAAGAGTTCATTGTGTAGATGCCCTCCTTCTCCATGAAATCTACCAACATTTGGCCTCTGGCGTTCCGTTGGCCAACTCCAAATTGCCCCACTCTCAACTCATCGCCGCAACGTTTTCCCAACCTTGCGTTGAAGTCCCCCATTACAACTGTGTAGTGGGTTTTATAGCTATGCATGGCTTTAGAGATATCCTCATACATAGCTTCCACTTCGTCGTCATGATGTACCGAGGTCGGAGCATAAACCTGTATGACATTCAACAAATATCGTTTCGATATTCTGAGGATCAGGTACGCTACCCTGCTCGATACACTACCGACGGAAACCACGTTGTTAACAAGGGACTTATGGACGATATACCCGACACCGCCCAGGGACTGTTGGTGGCCCTCCCGGTAGTATAGCAAGTTACCGGACTTAAGGATTATCGTGTCCTCCCCCTCTCTTCGAACTTCGGATAACCCAATAATATCCCAGTGTAACTTACTTATAGCTTCTTCTAATTCTATTAACTTTGCGTCAGTCCTCAGTGTACGCGTGTTATATGTTGCCAGCTCGAGTCGTCGGTGTTGGTAGCCGGATCTTACCCGGTGATTCTTAGCACCCCTTGCTCTGCCGTTACCATAGCCGCTACCGTAGCTAGGAATAGCAGGGCTGCCGGGGACTAGGGGCCGTTTTTGTATTTGGCTATCCATGGGGGGGTTTTGTACAAATATATAAAAAAATCATAGAAAGTAAAGTTACAACAAGCCTTTGTATAAAGAAAAAACAAACTACAAATTGTACTTCTCTTTGAACTACTGTGTGGATGAATCCGACTCGTACTTGATCGTATTTTTTCAATTCAATTTGTACATTATCTTTTAAAATTTACAAAAACAAGTTACAGAATGAAGTGATATACCTTAAACACTGTCATACACGAAGAAATCTTAAGAAATCCAAGGTATGACTTACAATATCGTAAAAAGTCACGTCCAATCCACAACCTTAGGTGGCTTTCGAGCAATTTTCGTGGAAATCGTTTTGGTAACGCAACAAAATTGAGGTGTTTTGTATGCATAGTCTAGTCTCCGGGCTTAGGATATGTGGAAGGTGGAATAGACCTACTTTCTATATATTACTTACAATTTCGACTTTTGTATATTGGTTGTTTTGACACAAGCTCTTTTCTGAATCAAAAATCTGAATATTTTATGTTTTATATCTTATGTATATATAGCCCGTCGTGGCGCAGCGGCACAAGAGTGTGACTGTAACCGACAGGTTCTGGGTTCGATCCCCAGTCGAGGAAATGAAATATTTAATATTTTCAATTTATATATTTAATGTTTCATTTCTTCGCTCTGGTAAAAAGGCAAAGCGCGGCGTTGAATTCCGCCACTCAACACGCAATGCCTCAAATTCGGCGGAAAGTGGGGAACGGAAGTGGAACGGAGTGTCTTAACACTAGGTTCCCGGGTTCCCTCTGACTACCCTGCCTAGTGCGGGATACAGCGTGAAGATATAAAAAAAAATGTATATATATAAGCAGTTAGAAAGAAACAAGTCAACATTTTTATTCAACTTCTATTCACTTTTAAACAGTTAACCTCATATATTGAATTAAATAAATTGAAATAAAGTAAGATTTTCTTTTCTATTATTGGTTCACAGTAACCTACCAACTAATGGAAAAAGTTTTTTTATTATTCAGCTTTACGATGTATCGCATATATTGAAGGATAGGCAGAGAGAACTCGGGAACCTAGTGTTCAGACACTCCGTCCCGGTCCCCACATTTCAACGAAAGGAAAATGGAAATACTGACGTATTTAAAATCTGAATTGTATATTTTAGTCTAGAATCTAGTGTTAAGACACTCTCTTTCCGCCTAAATCTCGGTGCACTGCGTGTTTGTCTAGTTACCAAAGCTAAGAAGTGAAAATAATACATTTCGAGCAGCAACGGCGGTGGCGGTATCAAAAATAAAAAAATATACAATAGTAAATTATAGAACATTAATTCTATATTTAAGGCATAGATTCACGCTTTATAAATAGTAGAGTAGCCAGAGAGGATAGAGCCCAAAATAATTGCTTTGTAAAATGCGTTTCTTATAATATTCTTTCGAAATGCTTAAACTCCTTTACATTATCCTAACTGCTATGTTTTTCCTAGTAGTGACTTGGTATTTTGTTTATTTTATTATTTTAGTATTTCATATTTTCAAAATAAATATTTAAAGTTTTCATTTCTTCGCTCTGGTAACAAAGCTAAGCGCGGCGTTGAGTTCCGACAATCAACACGATATCACCTTAAATTCAACAGTAGGTTGATGAGGGAACGGATTGTCTTAACACTAGGTTCCCAAGTTCCCTCTGTCTACCCTGCCACGTGTGGGATAAAGAAATTAAAAGAAAAAAATACTTAAACAAAAATAAAATTAAATATATACATTTTTTACTTTTCTCTGTAAAAATGACCATTAACGTAAAGTAATCGAACTTGTACTCGGTGAGATGCGCCAGCGGTCTGTACGTCAATTTGTCCTGCTTTTAAGTAATTATCTTTACGGCGATATATTTCAATAAGAACTTCTTGCTGCATGAATTTTTCTTATATAATATACATATTTTTTTGCTATGTCATTGGTGGACGACTTAGCACAGCGGTTCAGCATCTAACTGAAACACGATCATTGAAGGTTCGAATCCCAATCTGGAGAATAAATTAGTTTAATTTCATCACTCTGGTAACTATAAAAAATCTTAGTCTTTAACTATAAAAAAAATCTTACTTCGCTTTCCTTAACCCAACATCCAACTCTACCCGGGGGAGCTGGGAAACGGCTTCAGGGCGTTAGCTCCCTGGCCAGAGTGCGTCATTGGTGATGGCCTATGGCCCATGGCGATTAGAAATGCCTGTTTTGCCACCTTTTGGTTCGCTTTTCTTTTGCTTTTCGTTTTTTTTTTTTTTAATAGCTTCGCCCTGTATCCCGCACGAGGCAGGGTAGGCAGAGGGAACCCGGGAACCTAGTGTAAAGACACTCCGTTCCACTTTCGTTCCCCACTTTCCGCCGAATTTGAGGCATTGCGTGTTGAGTGGCGGAACTCAACGCCGCGCTTTGCCTTTTGTTGATTGAACTTGTATATAGCGTCTCAGAATGTCTCTATATCACAACCTTTCATTTATAAACAAAATATTCTATTATAAACAGGAAGTTCCTGCTGCCGTAAAGAATATCAATACTTTACGACATCGCTCCCATACTGGGAACATCATTTTCCTCACATACAAATGACTTCGTCCTCTCATTACTACTTACTCAGTATTGCTTTAATAACATTATAGTATGATTCATATATTTCCGCTACAATTTCCGATCAGGGCACTCTGTTTTGTGCCTAGGAAAGTAAAGATTTTTAAATAATTAAGTAGGGTAATTAGGTAGGCAGTGGGAACATAGTGTTAAAGCGCGTTGAGCTCTGTCCTCAACATGTAATGCCTCAAATTTGGCAGAAATTGGGACTTATTACTAGTGTCGTAAGCTCCCTCTGACTATCCTGCCTTGTGCAGGATACAGTGTGAAGCTGAGAAAAAAATATATCACAAATTTACATACGTAGAGTTGAGTAAGCAGGAAGGTATATTTAATGAATTAGATGATTAGACTTTTGATCACCCATCTTTTTTTTTATAGCTTCACGCTGTATCCCGCACTAGGCAGGGTAGGCAGAGGGAACTCGGGAACCTAGTGTAAAGACACTCCGTTCCACTTCCGTTCCCCACTTTCCGCCGAATTTGAGGCATTGCGTGTTGAGTGGCGGAACTCAACGCCGCGCTTTGCCTTATTACCAGAGCGAAGAAATAAAACAATAAATATTTAAATTGAAAATATTAAATATTTCATTTCCTCGACTGGGGATCGAACCCAGAACCTGTCGGTTACAGTCACACTCTTGTGCCGCAGCGCCACGACAGGCCTCACATACATTCTCTCTATACTTTTTTTCTCATCCTTAAATAAAATTAACCTCGCCTAAAGAAATGAATCATCCATAAAAACAAAAAAAGTTTTAATTTTAATTAATAGTTGAGTTATATAAGGTACAATATAGATAAAACATCTCTTCAGTATGCCCAACATGCCCGGAAGAGCTCAATGTCGTCAAGTCCGAATATCATCACATTTAAAAATCATTTACCTCAATTTATGTAGTATAGATTTTCCTTAATATTTTCCTTCCAACTGTTTATTTAGATATTTAACTTTGCGTATAATAGTTTAATTGTATGGTTAAATGGATATTGGATGGTCCAGTTTCATATCTGACCTAGCTTTAAATTATAGTAGTTTCAGCTAGGTTTTACGCGGCGTTCAATTCCGCCGTTCAGCACGCAATGTCTCAATTTCGGCGGAAAGTGGAGAACAGTAGTGTCTTAGTGGAAGCAGTGTCTTGACATTAGGTTCCCGAATTGTGTTACCCTGTGCCATGTGCGGGACACATCGTAAAACTGAAAAAGATAAATTAATGACAGTTGCTCAAGTGTGATAATAATAAAAACAACTACCGCTAGCTACTGCACCACGATGGCGCTTCTACTAATATATGTACATAAGTATATCTATGATTATTTACACAAGTACAGATTAACATCGACGTTATTATAACAATGTTATCATTTAGTATTTCGAGTGTGAAAGCAAAATCATAGATAATTGTATGAAGTGCACTTGTTGAGAGACAAACTAACACTAACATTGTATATATACATTTCTATTTGGTTTTCTGTTTCAGTTTATATAAGAATTTCGATAAATTTCTTCTCTGTTACTATTTACTAATTTATCAATATACCTCTTGGACGGACTCTAAGAGACGTGGGTGCAAAGCCCGCTACATTTTTCGTTTAATATAGCAATAGATATTATTTTTTTAAGTAATTTTTTACTATACAATAACGCAAAGCTCGGGGAACGAAGAGTACATCAGTCTTTCCCCGCATACTCTATGCAGGACAAAGCCTCAATTTGACAAAATATAATCCGAAAGCTAGCTCATAATACAATTAAGGGCAATTTGTATAAATATAAATGTAAAAACGAGTATGTGTGTACGTGTACGTGTATTTATACATTTAATAAATAATTTTTAAGTAGTTTCCAGTACGTTTTCTCTGACGTCCTATCTTTTTTTTTATAGATAATACACAGCAAACGAGCGTACGGGTAACCTGATGGTCAGTGATCACCGACACTCAGGACCCCATGTAACTCCAGAGGAGTTACAGGAGCGATACCGGCCTTTAAGGTGGATGGGTACCTTGTAGTCTACATCAAGCCCTGATCACTGAAACAAATACCTGAGAAAAATCAGTTCAAGAAACTTAACGAGAAACGTTACATGTCTTAATTTGATGGAAGTGAACGGAGTGTTATAACACTATCTACTAGCCATACTTTGTCTTGTTATCATAGCAAAGAAATGAAAAAAATTGCTTCACAAGTGGCTTTGACGGCTTAAAAATTAATATTGCACACATGTGAAAGTGGATATTTTTCAATATTTCTTAGTACGATCTTTATTTACTCAGATTAGTCCAATAAAGCAACATACCTTATTTACAGGAAAAAGATAAAAATGATGAAATATAGTAATAGTATAATCACTAAACCACTGTTTATTTATCGTTGTTTCATAATTGATAATTTACCTTGAAATAAGTACTATTGTATCACTCCGGACTAAGAAGAGGCGTACTATTACCATGAGCAAGCGCGGCGTTAAGTTTCGCTACTGAACACATATTGTCTCGAAAATTAGGTTGACAAATGAGTACAAAGTGTTAGGTTTAAAACGTAAACATAAATCGTGAATGAATTAATTTAAAAAAAATATTTCAATGATCATAGAACACTCAAAATATTATAATATGAGTAAAGCCTATGTTTTTTTTTAAATATATATATATACACATAAATAAATATATATATATATATATATATATATATATATATATATATATATATATATATATATATATATATATATATATATATATATATATATATATATATATATATATATATATATATATATATATATATATATATATATATATATATATATATCGCACCCCCGGTGCAACACTGTCACTTATGTAAAAAATGGTCGATTGAGTTAACTATGTAATATGTATCCTAAAGAGTGTGTTTACTTGGTGCAATAATGTTACTTTTGTAGTACACTTAGTTTCCGCGTAAAGACGTAAATGTCGTTGCCGTTTTGACGGGAATTGCACTACACTGGGAGCGACAACGTTTCATTGGTCAGTTGTGCGCGGTCCCCCCGCATATGCATGAGCGTCTTGGAGCTACACCGGTACTAAGGTAATTGTGACATTATATTTTTTTTATTCTGGAGCAATAGTGACCTAAGATACAGTTGTGACATTATTTCCCCAGTATTTTAATATTTAATAAAGTTTAGTTTTGTTACTATAATGTCCTTTGTTGATAAATGTCTTTATTTCTCAAACTCTTATGTTTTTGTTGAAATGAATTATGTACGAGACTAAAATAGTAGGTATTTTTAAGTAAATTGGACAACGAAATTAAGATGAATATTTTATTTTAACTGGAGTTAGATTGGGACTAACCATTTGGGGATTGTAGATAGACCAATCAATAATTTTGATATTATTATTTTGTTTTAGTTGTCTATTGTATCAATAAAATGCTGTCTCGGAGTAAAAACAAATTATTATTGCTACGTTCCACCGAAAATGAAGTTGACGAATATAAACCTTCTAATGCTGGCAATATCATGGCAACATGGCAATAAACGTTCCACATCACTCATTGAAAAATATGAACCTGACGAGTCTTCAGTTCTATCTTTTAATACTGATCAAGATGATGGCAATATAAGTTCCACAATACCCATTAAAAAAGATGATTGACGTTCTTTCAGTTCCACATTCTTATTCCGAGCAATATTGCAGTATTTCAGTTATACCTACTTCAAGCTCTCTATCCAATGATGTTATTTTTTATAACGATAATTTAGCAGTAGAACCACAATATGAATCTCCATCTGGCGACTTCTCTGGTACTAATTCCGATGACAATTTTAAACCTGAATCTAGATCGTCTTCTACCAGCAGTTCTTCAAGTTCAAGTAGTTCTCGAGTGATAGTAGCTCTGAGAATGAAAGTGTTAAAGACTCGAAACCAATAACGTTACCGAAAAAAGGGGATGAAAACGTACTCGGAATCCTAATAACTGGAAAAAAATGTTGCACAAAAACTAAAGAATTCTGGTCATCAATATCGATCTCTTAAAACTGGTACTAGCTAGGAAAATTGGTCCGTCTTGTACAGATGAATGTCGACTGGCCTGTTCATCTCATTTTAAAAGAAGAAAAACGAATTCTCTTCTCTCTCAGCTTCACGCTGTATCCCGCATTAGACAGGGTAGGCAGAGGGAACGGAAGTGAAACCTAGTGTTATGACACTCCGTTCCACTTCCGTTCCCCACTTTCCGCCGAATTTGAGGCATTGCGTGTTGTGTGGCGGAGATCAACGCCGAATTTTTTGAATTCCTGTATCACACCACTCGATCGATTGAAATTAGATCCTGTGTGTATTTATATTTGGTAGACGTTACTAATAAATATCCTGGCTGTGACGTAATTTTTGATAATTGCTGTGGTCAGCAGAAAAACCATTTCGTATTTGCAATGCAATATCACTTCGCTATTACAACATTAAATGTGAATTCAATACAACATAACTTCCTGATACGTGGACATGCACAAAACGAAGGTGACACAGCACATTCCATATAATATAGAAAAAGCCATCACTAGAGCCAAAAAATCTGGGCCTATCTGTATTCCTGAACAATACATATCTATTATGCGAGGAGCAAAGAAGACAGGGAAACCGTTTCTGGTGAGAGAGATGAATTACAGCGATTTCTTCGATCTTAAGACTTTGACAGATAGTATATATTTTAACAAGAATAAAAATATTAAGGGGGAGATGATTAAAGTCAGTGAGATTGTCAGTATAAAGATTATTAAAAATTCCGTCAATTACCAATATCGTACAATGTATAAGACTGTTAACTGGAAGTTAACTGGAATGACTGTTAACTGGGAAGAGAATAAAGTGGTAACAGAATCAAATAGAAAGAACTTACGTCGAGGTCCAGGTAATGCTCTTAGCACTAACGAAATCGCTTTGAAACCAGCATATACCTCCAAGAGCAAGAAGCTATTACCGACCGCAAGAAACGTGATCTTTTGAATTTGGTAGATACAAACATTGTGCCAAAATACTATAAAAGTTCTTTAAAGATCTCGTTTAATATTATTTACCTTTATTCTGTTAACAACAAAATGTGAAAGTTTAATTATGTTAATCGTTTTAAATAAATAATTAAGACTTTTCTCAATTACTACAATTAGAGTACTAGGTGATTAATTTGCTGTGATTTCAAAAGTCTGATTAAACGTAGAATTTTATTTTTAAATTTAAGACCAAAAATACTATATGTTTTATGTGGGATTACCCTTTGTATAACTTATAAGTTAATAATTACTATTTTTTTATGTTGCTCTATATTTAACTAAAAATCCTTATTTGGTATTATTATTTCTTTGTTACAGTAGTTTTTCATTATTTTATTATTTTATATTGATTATTATTTAAACAGTAACGGTGAAATGTAAGAAGCATTTTTTTATGTTATTTTTTTTAGAACTTTGTCATATTTAATTTCGTACGCCAATGAAGGTATATATATGTGATTCAAAATAAAACTATGTAAAAGCTTTGTATTTATTGCTTATTCAATGTGATATAACTACATTTATTATTAATGTTAGTGCCACAACGTCACTTTTGATGGGGTTGGTAAGTTAAATCTAATCCCTTGGTATCTTTTTTCAGACCTACATGGTTTTTTTTTATTTAAAAAGTAAGTTAAGGGTCTTCTTTATAATATAAGCTTTTCATCTAGTCTTAAAATTAAAAGGTCATGTTTTATGAGGATGTCAAAGTTTTAAATGCTTCTCCTGAAAAAATGCATTTTTGCATAAGTGTCAGTGTTGCACCGGGGGTGCGATATATATATATATATATATATATATATATATATATATATATATATATATATATATATATATATATATATATATATATATATATATATATATATATATATATATATATATATATATATATATATATATATATATATATATATATTTATATATATATATATATATATATATATATATATATATATATATATATATATATATATATATATATATATATATATATATATATATATATATATATATATATATATATATATATATATATATATATATATATATATATACACATAAATAAATTGAAATCACTCTGTAATTTACAAAACAACAATTATGTTTCAAGAACATTTAGTTATTTACACAATACTAAAACACTAACCGATATTTTTATTTTTTTTGTTCTGCCCGTCTATCTACCTGTTTGTCCAAGCCAATCTCCAGTAAAGCTAAAAAGATTTATTATACTTTTTCTTCTTTTTTGCTTCATGTTTTATCTCGCACATGGCAGGGCAGGCGAGGGATCTTGGGAACCTAGTTTTCAGACACTCCGTTCCACTTCCGTTCCCCATATGAATAGATTTATTAGACTATTTACAAGACTATCATCGAAAGATAAAGTAATTGTGGAGAAGCCTATACTTATGGGAAAATCATAGTTTCCCTTGCACTCTAAACTAGATACATAAAATATGTTGAGTAGTAAAACTGTAAACACGACGATTGTGCGTTCAATCCTAAATGAGTGAATATTTATATGTAAATTATTTTCTTGTCCTGCTCTGATAAGAAGCAAAGCTTTTTGCTTCTCTACTACCGCAACATGTTCTTAGGTTAATTTAGGTTCCTCCTCTGGCTACCCTATTCAAATTAACTAATTAAAAAAAATTATATTATAATCGAATAAAACTATTCTTACTGAGTATTGGAGGCCAAGATAAACAAGCGTGTGACTTTGGACGCGGGAGGTTTTACATGTGATCCTCACTCGAAGAAATGAAATATTTCCATTTCTTTGCTCTGGTCATAAGGCAAAGCGCTGCGTTGAATTGGATGGAAAGTGGACATTAAGAACATAGAGAAAGTCACTGTCACTGTCACTAGATAATTTCGGTGGAAAGTCGGGATAGGATCGAAGTCTCCTATAGCTAGGTTCCCAAGTTCTCTTTGACTCTAGAATCTTTCACATGAAATAAAATAAAATCTATCTAGAATTCCTTCTCATTAAAATACTCCTTTTCTCTCTCTCCACCAAAAGTGGTGGAAGTCAACGCCACGAGCAATTCACCAATGAGCAATAACACGCAATAACTCGGCTTAGAATAGGATCACCCTAGTACTGATGGCGTCGTAAGAGGCGACTAAAGTAAGTGAGGTAGAGTCACGTTGTCAGCAATCACAACACGCATGAGCAGACTCGATCGGATTATTACCACCCCCGGCATTTAATACGGACGTTAAGTAGTGATTTCGGCCACTGCGTTTCGCATTGGGTAATGCCGGGCCCCGGTGCTCATCCATCTTATAGACCGGCAACGCTCCCGTAGTTCCTCTGGTGATACACGGGGTAGTGGGCGACGGTGATCACTTACCATCAGGTGACCCGTACTCTCGTTTGCCGTGTCTTTCCATAAAAAAAAAAGATAACTACTAGCAATTTATTATTTATTGGCACAAATAAATGAAAATAATAATAAAATTATATTTAAATAAAAAATTATACAAAAAATATATATGAATAATAGATGAATCTTTGATTGATAAGACTTGTACGTACTTGTACCTTATATAGGGAAAGTTAAGAGAAACTGGTGTCTCCATATATTTTTCTCCATCCTTTACTCAACTTGTGAGGTTAATGGTGCAACATAAAACCACGTTTTGCCTCACTTCCAACGCAAGTAGATAATAATATTGAATATTTCATTTTCTTATTTAATTTTATTGAGGTCTGTCATGGCGCAGCGGAACAAAAGTGTGACTGTAAACGATAGTTTGTGGGTCCGATCCCCACTCGAGGAAATAAAATATATCATATTTTTAATATAAGTATTTAATGTGTTCATTTCTTCGCTCTGGTAACAAGGCAAAGCGCAGCGTTGAGTTCCGCCACTTAACACGAAATGCCTCAAATTTGGCGGAAAGTGGGGAACGAAAGTGGAACGGAGTGTCTTAACACTAGGCTCCCAAGTTCCATCTGCCTACCCTGCTGTGTGCAGGATACAGCGTGAAGCTGAGAGAAAGAGAGATTTAATTTTCTTGAGTAGGAATCGAACCTATCAGCAAAAAGGGCACTACTGTTAATATCATATTCATTATTTTATTCTTTGTAATTTTAAAGAGTCTGATCAAAACCTGTCCTCGCGCAGGCAATGAACTACATTTTAAAATGTAATTATTTCGCTTATCACATTTCTATAGCTTCACACTGAATCTCGCATATAGCAGGGTTTTCGCCGTGTGATCCCGGCTTAGAATAGGATGACCCTGGTACTGATGGTGTCGTAAGAGGCGACTAAAGTGCGTGTGGTAGAGTCACGTTGCCAGCAATGACAACACGCATGGGCAGACTCGACCGGATCGTTACCACCCCTGGCATTTAATACCGGCGTTAAGTAGTGGCTTCGGTCGCTGCGTTTCGCATTGGGTAATGCCGGGCCCCGGTGCCCACCCCCAACCCCTCCCTAGAATATGAAAGCGGCACTAAAAAAGAAACTACCCCAGGAGGGTACCTGCATCTTAGATGCTGGAGAATCCCTCCCTGAGTCATCAAACTCAGGCCGCCCTTCGAATTCTGGGGAGGGCACAGTACCGCGCATTTTACAAGGCAAACGAGGCGTACGTTCCACGGCAGCCCCTGATACTCTCAGCATTGACTTTACCAACATCAGGGGCCTACATTCAAATCTGAATGCCGTCCACCACCATCTTGAGACGGCACAGCCGGCCTTGTTATTTCTGACGGAAACCCAGATTGCCCGACCGAGCGACACTGCCTACCTTCAATACCCCGGCTACAAAATAGAGCATAATTTTATACCTCATGCCGGGGTTGCTGTGTTTGTAAGGGAGGACATGAGTTTCCGTCGTCTTGTCAATTTTGAAGGTCGGGACCTGTCCACCATCTGGCTCCGTGTGGACATGGACGATCGTGTCCGAATCTACGCATGCCTGTACAGGTCCCATAGTGGTAATGCAGAAACGGATCGGCTCATGGAGCACATGCAATCGGCTATTGACGATGCGCTCTCACAGATCCCCACCGCAGAGGTCGTGATACTGGGTGATTTTAATGCACATAATGCCAGTTGGCTCGGTTCACGCACCACCGACCACGCAGGGAGAGCTGTATTCGACCTTGCTATGGCGAATGGATTGTCCCAATTGGTTGAGTCGCCTACGCGAATCCCGGACGTGGACAACCACAACGCCTCCTTACTGGACCTTCTGCTGACTTCACATCCAGAACAATACCAGGTTGTTGTCGATGCCCCCCTAGGGTCTTCTGACCACTGCCTGGTACGGAGTGCTGTGCCTATTAACCGCGTCAGTCGCAGAACATCAGCGACTCGTCGTGTCTGGCACTACAGGTCAGCAGATTGGGATGAGATGCGCACATTTTTCTCATCTTATCCCTGGGGGCCGGTTTGCTTCTCTTCTGATGATCCTAGTGCTTGTGCCGCTGCTGTTGCCGACGTGGTTCTGCAGGGTATGGAACTTTACATTCCAAGCTCTGTAGTGCCAATCGGTGGTAAGTCACAGCCTTGGTTTGATACGTCTTGCAAACTTGCTGCTTCTGGCAAGCGCGAGGCATATCGAACCTGGGCCAAGGCACTTGTCACTAAGGATCCAAAGGTGAAAACCTTAAAAAGAAAGTACAACCGTGCCTCTAGGTACTTTAAGTGGCAAATTGCCAGAGCAAGGTCCGAGCACATCGCTAAAATCGGCGAGAAGCTTGAGAGTTACCCGTCGGGAACTCGCCAGTTTTGGGCCCTCTCAAAGGCTGCACTAAACAACTTTAACCAGCCTTCGCTTCCGCCGCTGCGCACGGAGAATGACATCTTGGTCCATACGGCGAAAGAGAAAGCCGATCTTCTGGGCGCTCTCTTTGCCTCAAACTCGACTATGGATGACCAAGGAGCAACGCCGCCAACCATCCCGCGGTGTCAGAGCTCAATGCCTGACGTTAAAATCAGTCAGAAAGCTGTTAGGCGAGCTCTCTCTTCCTTGGACATTCACAAGTCGAGTGGGCCAGATGGCATCTCTCCTCTTGTGCTCCGTTCATGTGCTCCTGAGCTGACTCTGGTGCTAACGCGTCTCTTTCGGCACTCTTACTCAGTCGGCGTAGTCCCAGATTCGTGGAAGAGCGCTCTTATCCACCCGATCCCGAAAAAAGGTGATGGCTCCGATCCAACTAACTACAGGCCTATTGCTATCACCTCCCTGCTCTCCAAAGTTATGGAGAGCTTAATCAATAGCCAGCTTTTGGTTTATCTAGAGGATCATCGATTGATTAACGACCGCCAATATGGCTTTCGTCAGGGTCGCTCAACCGGTGATCTTCTGGTTTACCTAACCCACCGCTGGGCTGCAGCTATTGATAGTAAGGGAGAGGGCCTGGCAGTTAGTCTGGACATGGCGAAGGCCTTCGATCGTGTGTGGCATGGGGCGCTCCTTGCGAAACTTCCATCTTACGAGCTTCCCGAGAATTTATGCAAGTGGATCGCTAGCTTTCTCACTGGGCGCAGCATCAAGGTCGCTGTCGACGGTTTTTGCTCTGAATTCATGCCCGTGAACGCTGGCGTCCCCCAAGGCTGCGTGCTGTCCCCTACGCTATTTCTTCTGCATATCAATGATATGTTGGAGGACTCTAACATACATTGTTATGCGGATGATAGTACTGTGGACGCTGTATACTCCGGCCGTGCAAGTCTTTCTCGGGAAAACGTCGACCAGTGCCGAAATCAACTTGTGTCTTCCGTTGAGGCATCCCTCAACAATGTCTCCGTATGGGGTGAAAAGAACCTAGTTCAATTCAACCCCCGGAAGACACAAGTCTGCGCGTTAACCACTAAAAAAACCCCATTTGTCGTATCACCAGTTTTCGAGAACACTCCCCTTAAAGCCGCGCCCTGTATCAGTATATTGGGCCTCAGCTTTTCGAACGACTGCCAGTATCGCGATCATCTGGAAAGCAAGGCCAAGTTGGCCTCGAAGAAACTGGGGGTCATCAGCAGAGCGAGACAGTATTTCACGCCAAAACACCGTCTGGCCCTGTATAGGGCTCAGGTTCGGCCTCATATGGAATACTGTTCTCACCTCTGGGCTGGTGCACCCCAGTATCAGCTTGAGCCATTTGATCGCGTACAACGTAGAGCCGTTCGAATCGTTGGGGACCCAATGATCTGTAAGGGGCTTGACACTTTGGCTTTGCGTAGAGACGTATCTTCACTGTGCGTTCTCTACCGCATTTATCACGGGGAGTGTTCTGGAGAACTGTTTGACTTGGTCCCTGCCGCCGAATTTTCTAACCGCACAGTCCGCCACAAGTTACTATACCATCCACAACATCTGGATACGTGGCAATCTACTACTGTGCGGTTTCGTAGGAATTTCCTTCCACGCACCATACATCTCTGGAACGGCCTACCCGCGGCAGTATTTCCAGGTCGATACGACAAGGGTACCTTCAAAAAGCGCGTCTACCTCCACCTTAAAGGCCGGCAACGCCCCTGTAGCTCCCCTGGTGTTACACGGGGCCGTGGGCGACGGTGATCACTCACCATCAGGTGACCCGTACGCTCGTTTGCTTTGCCTTTTCCATAAAAAAAAAAAAAAAAAAAAAAAAAAAAAAAAGGCAGAGAAAACTTGTTAGCCTAGTGGTAAGACTTCTGAGGCATTGTGTATTGAGTAGTGGAACTCAACGCCGCGCTTTGCCTTGTAACCAGACCAAAGAAATAAAAATATCAAATATTTAACTTGTGAATATTAAATATTTCAGTTCCTCGAGTGGGGATCGAACCCACAACCTGTCATTTACAGTTACATACTTGTGCCTCCGTTCCCATTGAGACACTTACGTTCCCAATTCCTACATTAAATTGTTTTTTCTATGTTCTTTAGTATTTTTTCTCCATCTCAATTGGTGTACCGAGAATAGCATGAAAATCCATACATACTAATCAATAATAACACAAAATATATTTGACCTATTTAATTCGATATCACTAAAAAGATAAAAAAAAACTCTAAGAAACGAAAATACTCTTAAATAAAAATTTCTCATAGATAAACAGACCGGAAGTACATATCTATACATAATAGGAAATATTTTGACATACGTATTGTATGTATGTATAATGCGACAATATATACTGAATGCGTGACCGGCGCGGACGCAGTCGTTTCCTGTTCGACCAAGGCGCTGCCCTTGCGACGCGTTTGAAGTTAAATTGAGAAAAAAATATCGATTTTAATTATAAAATATCAAATAAAAAATATAGTTTTATCAGTTTTTGTTTAGTAAAATATTATAAAAGGAATATTTTGTGAGGACATAAATTTGGAATTTTGGAAAATGGGTACCGAAGATATACAATATGCGCCAAAACCAGGTCAGTCTTGTGTTTTTTTTTTTTACTTTTTAGTCATTTTATTGTTTTATTTAGTTCTACTTACAATATTTTTTTTAATAAATAATCATTAATTACAATACCTGTTGAAGTAAGGAACAGAGTGACTTAACACTCGTTTCCATAATCCCTCTGCGTATCATGAGATTTTTTTAAAAAAATATTTATTATTATATGATTATTTAAAACTTGTGGCATTTGAAATAAGAATCACCTATGAATATTCCACCAATAATCCTAGTAACCTTTAACGTAAAACTTGAAATTATATACTAATAGCCTTTTATAAAAAACACTTGTCCTATAAAATTATAAAATGCTCAAAAAACTCTAATATCTTGTCTATTTCATTCGGAGAGAAAAACGATTAATTATAGTGTAAATTTCTTCACTTCTTCAGTCTTCTTCACTCTTCTTCCTTGCTATAACCGTATATACCCTAAAGATAAAAAAGTGTACAAATATTTTTGGCTGCCAAATAACAACACGTAAGATGTGCAAAGTAAAAAATCTCATATATAACTTGAACACTTATTCGAATATTTGCTATGACTGTATATTTGTACACAAAATTCCTACGAATATATTCACGTATCGTAAGTTGTCTTATCCGCTTCACTGTTATTAATTTTTTTTTATTTCTTTAGAGCTGTATTTCGAATATATCAGAGTAGGCAGAGGCAGCCTAGTGTTAAGCCACTACGTTCTTGACACTCCTCCCTAAGATAGAGACATTTCGTGACATTCCCAATGATTTTATACATTACATCCTTAGTAGAAATCGATGTCATGACATGATTGCCACAATATTGATTAATGATATAATTTAGTGTCCTTATTATAGTAACTTAAATAAAAACTTACGATACTTAACTAATTAATGTGCAATCGAAAATTTCAAACAAACTAACATATTTTTATGGAATATTCACTAATAAACAGTGATTTGACAAGATATCCAGTATATACAGGGAGAGTGGTAGACGTAACTCAACGCCGCACTATGTCGTTTTACGAGAACGAGAAAATTAAAATGATTAGGACCACCGAGTGAGGATGGAACCAACAAATTGGCACATTTATAGTCTGACCCTGTACCACTGTACCATGATTGCTTCATATGAAGGCATATATGTATAAAAAAACATGTTATGTTAATATAGTCCTGCGGAATTCTTCTATTTGGCATAAAAATATGAACTGTTGTGTTTATCTGAATAGATAGATTAGGCCATTACAAACACTTTTGAATAAAATTATAGTGACTATTTATCAAATTGACTATATTATTTCAAGATAATATACCTATATAGCTATTTACACGATGTCAGACACAATTATATTTTCTAGTTTATCCCTGTAACCGACAGGTTCTGGGTTCAATCCCCACGCGAGGATATTAAATATTTTCAATTTAAAATATTTAATGTTTTCATTTCTTCGCTCTGGTACAAGGCAAAACGCAGCGTTGAGTTCCGCTAATCAACACACAATGTATCAAATTCGGCGGAAAGTGGGTAACGGAAGTAGAACGTAGCGTCTTGACACTAGGTTCCCAAGTTCCCTCTGCCTACCCTGCCATGTGCATACAGCGTGAAGCTAAGTTGAGTTTTTAGTTTGTCCGGGTTATACTAAACAGTTGCTAACCGATTGTTTTTGGACTTTCACTGGAAGATAGAAATATTTGGTTAGTATTGGTTTTTTTAA